>OX457027.1:26251437-26449232 GCA_949752745.1 Protula sp. h YS-2021 | reverse complement strand
AGAGAGAGAGAGGGAGAGAGAGAGAGATCCAAACTTGGACGATGTAGAATTGATACTGTACATCAAATAGCGCATAGGAAAAGCAAGACTACTCCAAAAAATGCAGCAGAAACACACGAAAAAAAAAACACACACACAGGATATGTAAAACTTGAAGGACGATAAGGGAAAAGAAATATAACACACCAACCTCCCACACCCCCTCTTAACAACCACCATCACCATCCAATATTTGTTGCATTTGGGCAATTAATGTCGACGAAATGTACCAAAAGCCGCCATAAATAATGTCACACTGAGATAAAGAGAGGAAAGGTATTTTTGATTTCCCTCAATGCTTGGGATCGTAAACGATATGATAACATTGTGGAACTTCATAATCACGTTAGCGAGAGAGAGAGAGAGAGAGAGAGGGAGAGAGAGAGAGAGAGAGAGAGAGAGAGAGAGAGAGAGAGAGAGAGAGAGAGAGAGAGAGAGAGAGAGAGAGAGAGATTTCCGAGACAGTACAGCATAGAAAAGGACTTACCTACGATGACAGCAATATGATATATATATAATCGTCTCTGAATTATAGAGAAGTGCGATAATAAAATCATACGCCCATCCCCCGCCAACTTCCGGTTTGGGGCTCGAAAGTGACATGGAGGTCAAAAACACCGGAAGTTATACCTTACGTATCGTCGTATAGGGGGTAGAGGCCGAAAATGAGGTCAAAATTGCTCTATCTCTTACCGTTTTCCAGATAAAGGCCAACTTCCGGTTTGGGGTTCGAACGTGAACTGGAGGTCAAGGACACCGGAAGTTATACCTTAAGTATCGTCGTATAGGGGGTGGAGGTCGAAAATGTGGTCAGAATTGCTCTATCTCTTTCCGTTTTCGAGAGAACTCATTGTTTTTCTTAAATAACGTTTTTTCGCCATTTCAAGGTCAAGGTCAAGGTCAAAAATTTTTATCGGTTGCTTTAGATCGTATCGCTCTTTATATATGTGCCAAGTTTGGCTTTTCTAGCTTCAACGGCCTTGCAGTAATTGTCTGAAAACCGTTTGACCTTTTTCGCGATTTGACCTTGACCAGTAAAGTCAAGGTCAAAAATTTTTATTAGGTGCACCACTTTCGATGACCCTCCATATATGTGCCAAGTTTGGTTGGTCTAGCTTCAGTGGTCTCGGAGGAGATGTCTGGAAACCGATTCGGCGGAAGAAGAAAAAAAATTTTAAAAAGCGAGAAAAAAAAGGAAAAATAGGTGAAGAATTCGAGGCAATCCATCCCCATTTGGCATTTTCAATGCCAAGTGGGAATAAGAAGAATATTTTGAGAATAATTATGAGAGTAAAAATCCCATTTCATTTTGATTTCAAGCACCAACTAAAGCCAGAAATATGAAAGTAATATTTTAAGACGCGAAAAAATGTTTAAACTGTTTGAACATACAGATGAATCATAAAAAAGTACTCGGGCTAATTTACCGAATTCACCGCCCACGCCCACTTGCCGCTGTTGGGAGAATTTCCGTTAGTCTCAATCAGACCCTTGAACAAGCATGCTTTTTACAAACCATCCATCCCTCCATCCATCTACCCGAGCGATCGAACTTTTTGAATACAAAAATGTTCATTTTAATTTTTCAATTTTTTTTTCGCATTGAAAGGTTGCTGTTATACGGTTTCTTTTCTGGCTTCAGTCATGTTAACTACACCATTGTGTCCCCATTCAAGCTACCAAAGTTACATGACTGATCACACACTGCAAAGTTTGCCGCGTTTTAGCGTGTTCAAAGTTCCATCGAAAGCGCCACCAAGTGTGCAGAAATGCTACAGTAACAATGTGCCAACACACTTTATAAACTAGACCGAAATTCGCTCAGCGGATTAGCCCCACTTGGAATGATAACTTAAAACGGAAGGTAGATGATATTGCAGTTTGTTAACAATTTTCACATGTCTGAATGTAGAATATCCTCCTAAATACTACTAACTGTACCGGTAAGGTCAAGGCCAAAAATTTGCTTTATCTCTTACCGTTTTCGAGATAAAGGCCAACTTCCGGTTTGGGGCTCGAAAGTGACATGGAGGTCAAGGACACCGGAAGTTATACCTTACGTATCGTCGTAAGGGGGTAGAGGTCGAAAATGAGGTCAGAATTGCTTTATCTCTTACCGTTTTCGAGATAAATCATTGTTTTTCTTAAATAACGTTTTTCGCGATTTCAAGGTCATGGTCGAGGTCAAGATCAAAAATTTTTATCGGTTGATTTAGATCACATCGCTCTTTATATATGTGCCAAGTTTGGCTTTTCTAGCTTCAACGGCCTTGCAGTAATTGTATGAAAACCGTTTGACCTTTTTCACGATTTGACCTTGACCAGTAAGGTCAAGGTCAAAAATTTTTATCACGTGCACCACTTCAGATGACCCTCCATACATGTGCCAAGTTTGGTTGGTCTAGCTTCAGCGGTCTTGGAGGAGATGTCTGGAAACCGATTCGGCGGAGGAAGAAAAAAAATTTTAAAAAGCGAGAAAAAAAATAAAAATATGTGAAGAATTCGAGGCAATCCATCCCCATTTGGCATTTTCAATGCCAAGTGGGAAATATCCAACAAGCATGATTTCCGCATGTTTATAAATTCATAATAGAAATTTTGTAAAAACAAGTGAATAAAATATGGAAAAGAATTAACATGAACAACATGACAAAATGAGAATATATTGTATTTATTTATTTATTTAGTTATTATTATTTTTTTTTTTTTTTTTGGATTGCAGAGTCACTTGTTTTTTGTGATGGAATACCTCAATGGGGGCGACTTGATGTTCCACATACAGCAGTCGGGCAGGTTTGACCAGGAGAGGGCCCGCTTTTATGGTGCCGAGATTGTCTCTGGCCTGCAGTTCATGCACAAGAGGGGTGTTGTATATAGGTAACTCATCACCTAGCAATTCTCCATAAAATAATACCTCAAAGGTGGCAATAACTGTAAGGAAAGCAATGTTGGTGAAAATACAACTAGAAAGTAATCAGTTAAAAATGAGTGCAGAAAAATAAGGTTTTTCAGTATCTTCGTCCCTCCTTTTGTTTCACCTCAACCTGCTTTTCCGGTATCTGTAGTTGTAGTTTTCATTTACGTTCCTTTTTCTGCATGAGTCTTTCTTTAAGAAAACTTGTAATATTCACTTGAAAATGTTGCAGTATATGCGCACAAAAAAAGAATCCTTATTCTCGTTCCATTGTTTTTTTTTTTTTTTTTTTTTTTTTTTTTTTTTTTGATTCAGTTGTGTGGAATTCATGTTTTAAACTCTTTTTTTTACAGGGATTTGAAACTAGATAATGTATTACTGGACAGAGACGGCCACATAAAAATCGCCGATTTTGGCATGTGTAAAGAAAACGTAGTGGGCGAAAATAGGGCCACTACGTTCTGCGGTACGCCTGACTACATAGCACCTGAGGTCAGCATCTAAAAGTTTTAAGAAAATAAAAAAAATAAATAAATAAATAAATAAATAAGCAAATTACTTAAGTAATAGTAAAAATAAGGGAGGGGTGTGAAAGCAGGTAAAGTATACTGGCAGGTCATTTAAATTGCCCGGTTCATTTTGAAACTGAAGACAGTAAATACGGGATGTTGGTCAAAGCGTTTATGTTTGCTGTACTCGTTTAAAACCAATAGGGCAAAACAAACCAAAAAAAAAAAAAAAAGGATAATGAAAGGGGAGAAAAATACATAGGATTAGCAGGGATTTTTCTTGCTCTTTTAACCAATGCTTCCGTGGACGCAGTGACGATCGAAGCATTGCTTCCACGAGAATTTCAATGAGTGTATGACGCAATCAATGCGCCCGGTAGCAAAGTTCACGTATACCGTAATTCTCAGACTATAACCACGTTTTATAATCCCATTTTACATACAAAACCCCTCCTGCGGCTTATAGTCCAGTAGGGTTAATTATGGTCCAGACACTTTTGATACAATCTTTAAGAAGCCATATCTACAATAGCAAAAATAGACTATTTTTAGCGCTTTTATTATATCATTTTTCCTTCGTCCCTTACAAACATAAATGCAGGAGTATCTCAGCTGATCTGCCTGAGAGTTTATATCTATCCAATGTACTAAATGATCAAGATTATCATAGTTTAAATTCGACCAGGATGCGGTTTATAGTCCGGTCAACGAAACATTTTTTTTTTTTTTTTTTTTTTTTTTTTGGATGGGTTATTTTGGATGAGTGCTGCTAATTGTCCCGGGCGGCTTGTATTGTGGGAATAACGGTATTTAGAATATTAAGATAGGCTACAGTTAAATTCAAACACTATACACAAATTTCAATTCAACCTTTGTAATGTGGCTAGTTAATATCTACCAATAAAACTAATATGTTTATCGAATATTGATTTTATAATTTTATAATTTGATGCAACATATAAAATAATGATGCGTCCAAGCGGACGCATTCATGCTGAAAGCAATGCTTCCTGGGCAAAATCAATGCTTCCTGGAAGCAGGAAGCAGAGCAAAAAAAAAAAATCCCTGGGAATAGTCATGACTTTTTACACAAAGTTGAAACAGCGCCAACTATCGTGTTGTTGACAGATCCTTAAGGGCAGCAGGTACAACTCGTCAGTGGATTGGTGGAGCTTCGGCGTGCTGCTTTACGAGATGCTGATTGGTCAGTCGCCTTTCCATGGCGACGACGAGGACGATCTCTTCCATTCCATCTGCCATGATGCGCCGCACTACCCCCGCTGGATCTCTAAGGAGGCGTCCTCTTGCCTTAGCTTGGTCAGTATATGGAGTCCCCATTCCTCCAACACCCCACCCCACCAACCCAGTAAATGTTTCTGTAATATTTGCCACGAGGCACCGCACTAACCACCGCTGAATCTTCTTCTAAATATGTATGCCTTGTGTGAGAAAAAAAAATCGAAAGAGGTGACAGTTAGGTTCATGGTTTATAAAAATGAGGAAAATAAGCTCCATGGAACAGTTTTTATCTCCCGAGATTGGCCGTCTGTCCGCAGTCGTGTTCGGGCCTTATTTCCGAAAGCATAGGTCGGATTGTTTAGAAATCTTACACACGAGTAGAACACATATGGAAAGTGTGCAACGTCGTGATTTTAGTTGGAGTCATGAAATATTCTAAAAATGACAGATTTTTTCCATTATTGGAACTTAGTGTATTTTCGATGTCGTGTCCAGATTTGATCTCCAGAACTAATAGTCGGATTGTTTTAAAATTTAATATACAGATAGAGCAGATATTGAAAGTGTACAGCGTTTGGATTCATGAAAAATGGTCCAAAAAGCAGTATTTTGAAAGGTCTCTGGACGATTCGGCCCTTTACCGATTCGGCCCTACCGATCCGGCCTTTGTGACAGACGATTCGGCCCCAATTTGGACGATTCGGCCCTTCGGCCCTTTAACGATTCGGCACCAATTGATTAACCAAATCTTAACTTTTATTATTCAGTGTAGAATTCACGTGGCTTATTTTAGCATATAGAATTTCATAAAAAGTGATTGATATACAGCAAATCGAACAGAATCAAGTAACACACCTGGGACAATACGGGCATTGAATTAGAAATTGTCACTAATTCTTAACTTTCTGTACAAGTCACACAAATAAAGGCCATCATCCTTTCCTCTGAAAATATGTGTATAGACAATTAGACCATTTTAGAAAATTAGAAGAATTATGCGTGGCAAACAAAGTTTGCCATCAACGACCCCCAAGGCTTTACAATGGTTGTTTTGTGATTATTGTGGTGTGTAAAAATGCCCACTGCTTTGCGCCTTTTTCTATAAATAATATCTTTATAATTGCGAAAGGCTTTGAGTGTAATTATTACTGCCAGGGATCAATGCCGCAAGTAGTGCGTTATATAAGTCACGGTAAGCGGTAAGTATATGCTAAGAAATATGGTTCTGCTGATCAAGAGGCGTGTGTGCTGTAAAGAGAATGACATTCCTAAAAGTGCACCTACAGTGCATCCATTTCTTGGCGTGAGAAATTTATGAGATGAATAGTTAGGTTAGTGTGTAGGTGTATTTAAGGAGTTCTTTTATATTTCTGGGAGACATGTGCTTCTGTTTACAAAAACAAGAAATTAAATATTAAATCCATGGAAAGTGTATGATGTATCCATGTACACTGATCTTTTTTGTGTACTGACCGCTCTAGATTTTGTTGAGATTCATGAAAAATCGTCAGAATGAAAGATTTTCACCTATCGTAGAGCACTATAGGGTTTCATTTTGACAGGCTTTGTTGCCTTCTCTACCAAACAGCCAGTTTTTATAATCGTTAAAAAGTGATCGCAGATCGTACTCCGTATTCGTATTTTGCCGAACGCATATTATGTGTGTAAAATTGTCAAAACAACCGTTTTTAAATATAAAACTGGGCTTTTGTCGAAACTTAAATATGTCAACCTGTTAGAATTGTGAAAATACGTGATGAAAGTGGCAGTGGTATGACACTTTGCAAACCGACCTTAGCACCGATTTCATGCATCACCCGTGCTACATGGGGGGATCCGATGCTCTCTGAAGCTCTAGTTTGTAACGGATTTTGGCAGAATTCCTGTTTGCCAATACTGGGCCGGTAACCCCCCCCCCCCCCCCCCCTCCTTCCCGTAAGTGACAGTCTCGTGTGTTTTGCAGCTATTTGAGCGCATTCCGGACGAGAGGCTGGGCATGGACAATTGCCCGGCGGGCGCCATCCGTGACCACGCTTTCTTTGGCAGCATCGACTGGGACAAACTGGAAACAAGGAGACTAGAGCCGCCGTTTAAGCCAAAGATCGTAAGTGTCGTGTGCAAATTGCAACGGTCAGATACGTGCCGTGTGCAATTTGAAACTATAGATACTAACATGCAATCTGCAACCTTAAAATACTTGTCGTATGGAATTTGCAACGATAAAGTACGTGTCGTGTGCAATTTTCAAGTACTTTTTTTTACAGACCAGGGGCATAAATGGCACACAGGGAGTTATAAAATTCCATTGTTTAGCGATAGG
This sequence comes from Protula sp. h YS-2021, assembly GCA_949752745.1. Classification (NCBI taxonomy): domain Eukaryota; kingdom Metazoa; phylum Annelida; class Polychaeta; order Sabellida; family Serpulidae; genus Protula; species Protula sp. h YS-2021. The sequence goes on along the minus strand of OX457027.1, from coordinate 26,442,211 downwards.
TTCTGCAGCACCTGATAAGCTGCACAATGAGTAAATGGTTAAGACGTAAAATACTGCAGGTGTGGGAAGCGTGTCGTTTGATTTGCACCCCCACCCCCTGCCCAATTCTCCCCGAGTAATACAAACTGGCCACTCATTTTATTCCTAACGTGACTCCTTGTTAGCATGTCAGATAGCTCACTTGTGATCTTTCACTCAATCAATCAATCAGTCAATCAAACAATCTTTATTCTTAATTCGTGCCACCTTTGAAAAAAAAATTTTTTGTTACCATATCAGTAAAAGTAGAACTTACTATGTTATTTTAAAGGCTTGCTCGAAGTCTCAAAATAAAGTATCAATAAATTGATTGCTTTACCCAGGTATGACACTTTTATGGAAAACCAGTAACAGTATACTGATTTATGAAAATTGGGTTAAGAAAGGCAGGCAATATAGTGGTGAATGTGTAACTTGTAATGCTTTCTGTGCACAGAAAAACGCGAGCGATGTGAGTAACTTTGACACTGACTTCACCATGGAGAAAGCGGGGCTGACACCGCCAGACAAGGACCTCCTCAAAACCATGGACCAAAATGTCTTCTGCGGATTCAGTTTTACTAACCCAGACCTCACGTAATGCCGCACAGAGTATTACTATATTATATATATATATATATATAGATGAGATGTATTGCGGATTGAAGTTAACGTGAACTGATATATGGTATGCATGGGAAAATATACATAAAAACTGAGTCCTGACCACAAGTAGGAGAGAAAGCATTGGACTGAAGACGAATTTCAAAGTATTTGGGACAAACTTTTGTGATTATCTATCAATGTACAGTGGATATCATTTTGACGAATAGTTCCTGTCAGAAATAGGATTGTTTTGTTACAGCCAATGTGTCGTTATTGAGGTGGAAATATAAACAAAGTGGTCGATTTTCAAAAGGTGAAAAACAGAGCAGAAAGATGGTGGTTCAACTTTTTTTCCATGGATTCTAGTTTTATGACATCCATAAAATACATCATAACAAGATGTTGCATTTGTTTATTTACTCGTTGCTTTTTTTGGGGGGGAGGGGGAAGCGATTGAGCTGCTTTTACAATAAAATTATGTTCTGATAGGAAATACGCTAGACAGGATGATTGCATCTTACCTGGTTCTTGCTTGTCGCTTTTTCAATACATTATTGTGAGTAAAAAAATAGTTGTCGTATTTTTTCTTTACCATTTTTATGTATTATATACCTTGTTATATAAGAAATACAAGATGCTTATATTCGGGATGAAGAACCTTAAATAATATTTTAGAAATGTTTTAAAATGTGTATATAAAAAATATGCTCAAGGTATTTTGTTAATTTTGTTATATGTTAAGTGTAGAGAATAATTTGTTAGTTTACTAGCGAAGTATTGCATTTTGAAAATGCCTCCAATTTGTACATTTCACATGTATTTTTTTTTCTTCTTAACATTATTACTTCAGTTTGTTATCAAAATATATGTCGTTCCATACACAGATATGTATAAAAAATAATAAATTGTACGGGTGAACAGGTCTTGAATTTTGGTGTACTTTTTCCAGTAGATCAGTGCAAATTTTTCATTTCTTTTATGATAAGATCCATAGTATCTTCACCCTTTTACTGTAGAATGCTACTAGAGTAGGAAACTGTTTTTGAGCAGTAAAGGGCACAGGGCCTCGTATCCTTGACTACTCTTCAAGGGGAATTAAGATCGTCGCAGTAAAAATGCTGTGTCTTCGTTCGGAGGAGAGGGGTTGGGGGCTTGTCTAGGTGAGGACTCACGGTGAACGGACACTGGTGGATGAGAGTTGCTCCGTCCCCGTGTCTACATCTTCTAGTTCTTTCATCTGTTGCATAAGAGAAAAGATGCAGCGGAGGACATTTTGATTTTGATTGGGCGGTATTTTTTTTTTCAACCGTGACCTGCCTGAGTCGTAATTTACTCCAGGACTGCGCTCTGACGAGCATCGGTAAACCGTTACAAAGAAGTTAAGTAATATTCTACTCTTTTCAGGCTATGTTTATTCAGTTAGCAACACATCGGTTTGGCTGATAAAATTTGGTAATAAAATGGAATAAAATTGGTATGAAATTGTTTTTTACGTATTTTTTTATCTGATGAAAGCGAAAGACCTGAATAGTCTCATACATTGTTAAAATGTTGTACACATTTTCTTTAGCTTGTAAGTGTGCTGGTGATGAAAGACTGTCTTACTGTCAGATCACGTGAGCGATAAACAAAGAAACGAAAGTGGGTCTAGTAAAATTTTGAAATTTAAGCCCCTGTATGTCATTCAACAGCTTCAACCTTTGCTAAGCTAGGATAGGTCTTTGTGTATATATATGAAATATATATTTCTTCAAGTTTGTACAAAAGTTGTCTTGTCGTATAGTGTGTTGGTAATTTTGTATCGTATGTTTTAGTATGCTATAGTATACTCTACTTTATATTGTGGTCAGATAACTTGTGTGTGGTCGCCATCAGTGATCTTATACCAGTGAATTATTTCTTTCTGCACCCACCGAACGATTCCAAAAATTCAATTTGATGCCAAATCATAAAGCTGTGCAAAAGTTACTTTGTTGTTTTCTGTCTGTACTACGTATGCGCTATTCTTAAGGAAGAAGTTTATGAAATGTAAATATAAACACTGGCAGGTCATACGCAAGCTAGAGGCATATAGATTTTGGCGTTGTCCGACTGTCCGTTGGCCAGTCACCGTTTGTTACTCCCACACTGACAATCCATTTGCGATATTTAGATGCAGATGGTCTGTCATATATAGAGTATGTGCACATCAATTTTATTTTGAACTTCATCCAGTTTCAAGGTCACTCGTCCTGCCTTAATCTGTATGTCACCATGATATCACATAGTGTTGGGATACTGCTTATAGCGACTGTTAAGAGCTGAAGTGGGTGGGAGGGGGGGGAGGGGGCGGCGGTGGGACACTTACATAGTTTTTATTGTCTGTATATTGTAAAAATTAGTTTGCCAATGCTCAAATAATATTTTCAGTTATTTTCAGAAGTGGTCCAGCGTAATTGAAATAATAAATAAGAAAACAAATTGTCAGGGATGCGAGGTGTACCAGACTTTGAATTACCTCGAGGTAGTCTGTGGTTAAATAATATATAACACCCTATTATTCAGAATAAAAATATATGAAGCCACTGAGAAAGTAGATATTTTTGTCCTGGGCAAATAGGCAGTTTCGACACTGAGTCTATTCCGGAATAGACGCTGTAACCGTAAATCTTCTATGGTACTCAATATATCAGTGAGATTGAGCTTCGTGAGTCTATTCCGGATTAGACTCAGTACAAAAAATAATATATAACATATATGGCGTTTTATCCGATAGGATACCGCCCCACTGTATCCATAAGCTCACCATACCATATACAGATGTATGTACATTTTATTAGTAAATCTTCCCGTTAAGGATCAACGTCTAATAGAGAAACATGCCTGTTTGTCCCATTTCCTATTACGTTTCCGTAATTCACATCTATTTTGGGAACACCCCCTGTTTAATGAACATGTTCACACTCAAAGGCGTTCCCTATGCGGAGGTATTACTGTAGTATACAGCCACACTTATACACGCAGCCGCAGATTAAGATTCATGAGCACTGTGCTCAGAATAGGTGTATGATTGAATGCTTGGTTAGGCGTCGTCTTTCTCTCGTGAAGTCGTTGTTGTCCAACAGCCAACCTCTATGGTGGTTCGGTTTTTTTGTGTATAACACCTTTTTACTCACCACACCCACTGGGGATTCCGCGCAGAATAGTACTCATAAAAGAGAGGAACCGCTTTTTAAAATATGTAAAATATGTTCGACAACCATCCTGTACGGCGGTTCGGTCTGTTGTGTGTAACAGCCATTTACTCCGAAAATTCACTGGGGATTTCGCGAAAATAATACTCATTAGAATGAACTACTTTTTAGAATATCCATTCGCTCTGTGTTTTTGCATAACAGATGGATGTCATCAGAGGTCAGCTGTTTAATAACAACGCTCATGAAGTAGAATGAACGCTTGCGCAGCCGCATGACATTTCAGTATTGACAGACTGACAAATAAGTAAAACATCTCATGTATCCAGATCCCTGTGAGATCAAGATTTACAGTTGTTTTGGTGTATATGATTAGTGCTTGTAAATATTGCAGTCATGCTGTTATTCCTTTATATGTCAGGGATACTGTGTTAAAAAGGACAGGATTCTGTTCTGAGAAAGGACATTCTAAGTGCACCGACGTACTGTTCATTATTCTGAGTGATTTGCAAGTTATTTGTTTGTTCCATCGCGTGTTTTAATCCGGCTGATCTAAATGTAGCTGTTAAAGTTGATTTAAACATTTTAGCAAGCTGGATTTTCAAAAGAAAGGACTTGGACTAAAATCCTGCAACAAATCGCATTCAAATTCGATTTGAATCGATCCTTTGCTGGATTGATCCAGACCAACACTCTTTTTTTTTTTTTTTGGTAAGAAATTACTGTTGTTTCGGTTGGAAATAGTACCCGTGAGCATGCTTGTTAAATTTCTTATTTGTTTTTATAAGACAATGCCAAAAATACTTCAAAATTGTTAAATAATTATATTTATTGCAAAGTGCACTCACCTCAAAAGGATTATGTTCCTTGTTTATTACAAAAGTGTAGTACCTATCAGGATTATTTTATTTTGTTAATTTTTGGCGGAAAGAGCCGTTAAAATTATTCCTATACAGGTCTATTGTTCCCGCATAAAAGTTTATTTATAACATTTTTATTATAATATTTTTGTATAAAAATCGAAAACTGTGTTTTGATGTGTTAAAGATCAATTATACTTGCAGGTTTTTTATATTTTAACTTACAGGCACAGTATAGGTATTGTTGTTTTGACAGAGAAGGGTATCTATCTGTCGTCAGTATGCCTCAAGCTCTGTGCTTATCGTGCATCTGTGAAATAAATATTAGTATGATAAATATAATGAGTATGTTTTATTCCCCACAGGGGGAATATATGCGATCGACCGCGTGTCGGTCGGTCGGTCTGTCGGTTAGTCATCAAGAGCTTGTTAACACGATAACTTAAAAACTGCTGCAAGGATTTTAATGAAACTTGGTATGTGGCTTTTATGGGAGCAAACACAGATCGGTGTTGTAAATGGGCCAGGTTCGTCAAAGGAAATTGGACCAGCTGGACTTAGAAAATTTCAGCCCTTGACTATTGATCGCCGTGTTTAACTGATGGGGGAGGGGTGGGCTGTGGGGAATATGTGGGCTATGCACACTGCTGTAGTTTTAGTGTAGTTTCAGTCTTTCCCTGATTATCCCCCGTGTAACGGAGGGATATAGTTATGAACTTGTTCGTTCGCTCGTCTGTTTGTCCGCACTTTTTTGTTCGCACGATATCTCTGTTACTATTTATCGGAAGCAAACCAAATGGTACAGGAAGAAAGTATATATAGTGAAGTTGTGCAACGGCAGGTTATTTTTCGGTTTTGTAAAAAATGTGAAAATTTCGACGTTTTTTTATGTTTTTGGACTTGGTCGTTTTTGGATCAATTTTGTTCGCACGATATCTCTATTAGTACTTATCGGAAGAAAACCAAATGAAGAAAGTATATATAGTGAAGTTGTGCAACGGCAGGTTATTTTTCGATTTTGTAAAAAAAAAAATTTGAACATTTCGACGTTTTTTACGTTTTTGGACTAAGTCGTTTTTGTATCCACTTTTATTCGCGCGAAATCAGTATCATTTTTTATCGGAAGCAAACCAAACCTTACTGACAGAAAGTATATATATACAGTGAAGTTTTTATCCCCCGTGTAAGAGTGGGATATAGTTATGAACTTGTCCGTCCGTCCGTCTGTCTGTCCTCACTTTCGTTCGCGCGATATCCGATTCATTTTATATCGTAGGTGTCATAAAAAAGACCATAAATTGTAGATGTGCAGCATCAGGTTATTTTTGAAAAATTTGAAAAAAAGGAGAATTGGTGCAAGGTTGAAAAATATGCTGTTATGAACTTTTCTTAAAGCAAAATGTAGCAGGCTTTTTAGGCCCCAACCCCTGAAAGGGGAGGGGCCTAATGAGTTACCTTCTGTCCGTCCGTCCGTGTGTCTGTCTGTCCGTCAACATCTGTTTTGTAGAGTTTGTCCGCGCCTGTTCTCCGCAACGATATGGTGTATGATTTTGTTACCCTGCACAGTGAAAATATATATATATTACAGATGTGCCTTTTCATATTATTGTTGAAATCTACAAAAAAAATGACCAAATTAGGACTTGTTAAATTTATGGGTTAACTTAGTAAAAAGGATAGAGTTTTGTCCGCGACAGTTCTCGAAAGCTATTAGGCACCGGCTGTTGTTGCCTTGCATAGTGGAAATATATATATTGCAGATGTGCCTTTTCGTATTATTGTTGAAATCGGCCAAAAATTGACCAAATTAGGACTTGTTAAAACTGGGCAAAATTTTTGCGTTCACTTAGTATAGAGATTGAGTTTTGTCCACGACAGTTCTCGAAAGCTATTAGGCACATGCTTTTGTTACCTTGCACAGTGGAAATATATGTATTGCAGATGTGCCTTTTCGTATTATTGTTGAAATCGGCCAAAAATTGATCAAATTAGGACTTGTTAAACTGAACAGAATTTATGCGTTCACTTAGTATAGAGATTGAGTTTTGTCCGCGACAGTTCTCGAAAGCTATTAGGCACATGCTTTTGTTACCTTGCACAGTGGAAATATATGTATTGCAGATGTGCCTTTTCGTATTATTGTTGAAATCGGCCAAAAATTGATCAAATTAGGACTTGTTAAACTGAACAGAATTTATGCGTTCACTTAGTATAGAGATTGAGTTTTGTCCGCGACAGTTCTCGAAAGCTATTAGGCACATGCTTTTGTTACCTTGCACAGTGGAAATATATGTATTGCAGATGTGCCTTTTCGTATTATTGTTGAAATCGGCCAAAAATGGATCAAATTAGGACTTGTTAAACTGAACAAAATTTATGCGTTCACTTAGTATAGAGATTGAGTTTTGTCCGCGACAGTTCTCGAAAGCTATTAGGCACATGCTTTTGTTACCTTGCACAGTGGAAATATATGTATTGCAGATGTGCCTTTTCGTATTATTGTTGGAATCGGCCAAAAATTGACTAAAGTAGGACTTGTTAAAACTGGACAAAATTTATGCGTTCACTTAGTATAGAGATTGAGTTTTGTCCGCGACAGTTCTCGAAAGCTATTAGGCACATGCTTTTGTTGCCTTCCATAGTGGAAATATATATATTGCAGATGTGCCTTTTCGTATTATTGTTGGAATCGGCCAAAAATTGACTAAAGTACGACTTGTTAAAACTTGATAAAATTTATGCGTTCACTTAGTATATAGATGGAGTTTTGTCCGCGAAATTTCTCCAAAGCTATAAAGGCACATGCTTTTGTTGCTTTGCATAGTGGAAATAGATATACTGCAGATGTGCCTTTTCATATTATTGTTGAAATCGGCCAAAAATGGAACAAAATATGAGTTGTTAGAAATTGATAAAATATATGCATTCACTTAGCATACAAGTTGAGTTTTTTCCGAATCAGTTCTCTAAAGCTACAAAGGACATTCTTCTGAAGCCCCATACAGTTGAAATATATCTATATACATATTGCAGATGTGCCTTTTCGTATTATTGTTGAAATCGGCCAAATATTGATAAAAAAATTAGGACTTGTTAATGTTTTCTAGGCGATTCTGTCTGCGAATTGGGGGGTTGGGGCCATGTGTATTTCCTAAATATTTTCTTGTTACTGTTTCAGTTGAATATTTAATATGCATTTTAACAGTGTTGTATATTTATTTTGGAATATCACATAATGCAATTATTATTGTATTATACCAGGAACAGATTCACGCAACCAAATGTTTTCTTTATTACAGATTAAGTCTTCCTTTAAAAAGAAAATTTGTATGATTAGTAGATATAAGTTAACAGCACGGAGACGTTTCATTTACTGGCTAATTCATAAAGACCAAGTAACATTGCATGTATGTATTGCAATTTGAAAGGCCTAAATCTTGCCCACCTAACTGGACGAAAACGGTAAAATTACAAAAAATCACAATGTGTTCCTTCTTGATCTGCCTTCACCAGTCGCCTGACGACTTGCCTCGATAGCGCCAATGTTTCAGTGTTTCACTTCTAGCCAATCAGAACACAGGGGTTGAACTTGCATCAGTATGCGCTCGTACGTAATCACTAATTATTCATAACACACCATTCACTCACAACGATCGATTTTTTTTTTAGACCAGCTTACGTTACACGTAAGCTGGGGTATTCCTATCGGTCTGCGGATGGCGTCCGTTAGTTAGTTAGTTAGTTAGTTAGTTCGCTGTAAACTTTGTTTCAAAATGCATCTCCTCCTACAATTTTGATCCGATGCTATTTATTTTTGGTTTGAGGATTCCCTAAGGGGTCATGCATACGGCTTGTGCTTTTCTAGTCGATCGGGTGATTTTTGAATTTTTGGCGAATTTTTAAAGAAAAAAATTAAAAATGTATCTGCTCCTACATTTTGGACCCGATGTCATTTATTTTTGGTATGAGGCACCCCTAAAGGGTCGTGCATACGGCTTGTGCTCTTTTAGTCGATCGGACAATTTTTGTATTTTTGGGGATTTTTTAAGCAAAATTAAAAAAAAAATGCATCCACTCCTACAATTTTGAATCGATGTCATTTATTTTTGGTGTGAGGATTTCCTAAGCGGTCGTGCATACGGCTTGTGCTTTTTTAGTCGATCGGGTGATTTTTGAATTTTTGGGGATTTATTAAAGAAATTTTAAAATGTATCTCCTCTTACATTTTTGACCCGATGTCATTTATTTTTGGTATGAGGCACCCCTAAAGGGTTGTGCATACGGCTTGTGCTTTTTTAGTTTGTATTTTTGGGGAATTTTTTAAGCAAAAATTTCGAAAATAATTTAAAATGCATCTACCCCTACAATTTTGATTCGATGTCATTTATTTTTGGTGTGAGTGCATACGGCTTGTGCTTTTTAGTCGATCGGGCAATTTTTGTATTTTTAGGGAGTTTTTGAAGAAAAAAACTTCAAAATGCATTTCCCCTTACAGATTTTATCCGATTTCATTTATTTTTGCTATGAGGCATCCTTAGGTAGTTCTCACATACGGCTTGTGCTATTTGACTCGACTTGGGAATTTTTGATTTCGGGGGGAATTTTTGATGAAAATACCTGAAAATGCAGTTTCTCCTGCAGTTTTGATCAAACATCATTTATTTTGGGGCTGAGGCATGCTTAGGGTGTCGTGAATATGGCCTGTCTTTTTCAGTCTATGAGAGAATTTTTGAAGAAAAAAAATCAAAATGCATTTCTTCCTACAGTGTTTATCAGATTTCATTTATTTTCGATATGAGCCGTCTCTAGGGGGTCATGCATACGGCTTGTGCTTTTTGAGTGAATTGGAAAACTTTTGAATTTTTTTCGGAATTTTTGAAAAAAAAAATAAATGAATCACCTCCTACAGCGCATAAACGCAAGTTAAATGAACTTGCGCAGTAGTCAGATTTAACAACCGCACATCGACGCAAGTTAAATAAACATTCGCAGTAGTCCAAATTAAGTACTCCGCATCGATGCAAGTTAAATAAACATGCGCATTGGTCCGGAATAAGAACTGCGCATCGACGGAAGATAAATAAAGATGCGAACTGGTCCAAAATAAGCACCGCGCATCAACGCAAATTAAATAAACATGCGCCCTGGTCCGAAATGCGAACCGCACATCGAGGCAAATTAAATAAACATGCGCAGTGGTCCGAAATGCGAACCGCGCATCAACGCAAGTTAAATCAATATGCGCACTGGTCTGAAATGAGAACCACGCATCAACACAAGTTAAATAAGCATGGGCAATGGCCTGAAATGCGAATCGCGAATCGACGGAAGTTAAGTAAACATGCGATCCGGTCCAAAATAAGCACCGCACATCAACGCAAGTTAAAATAACATGCGCACTTGTCCGAAAAAAAGAACCACGCATCGACGCAAGTTGAATAGACATGCGCAGTGGTCTGAAATGCGAACCGCGCATCAACGCAGCCTAAAGAAACATGCGCACTGATCCGAAATGCGAACCGTACATCGAGGCAAATTAAATAAACATGCGCAGTGGTCCGAAATGTGAACCGCGCATCAATGCAAGTTAAATCAATATGCGCACTGGTCTGAAATGAGAACCACGCATGAACACAAGTTAAATAAACATGGGCAATGGCCTGAAATGCGAACTGCGCATCGACGGAAGTTAAATAAACATGCGATCCGGTCCAAAATAAGCACCGCATATCAACGCAAGTTAAACAAACATGCGCACTTGTCCGAAAAAAGAACCACGCATCGACGCAAGCTGAATAGACATGCGCAGTGGTCTGAAATGAGAACCGCGCATCAACGCAAGTTAAATAAACATGCGCAGTGGTCCGAAGAAAGAACCATGAATCGACGCAAGCTGAATAGACATAAGAGTCGGGCATCGACGGGACTTAAATAAACATGCGTTCTGGTCCGAAACGCAAATCGCGCGTCAACGCAAGTTAAATGAACCTGCTCAGTTGTCCCAAAATGCGAACTGCGCATCAACGCAACCTAAAGAAACAGGTATACTGGTCCGAAATGCGAACCGGATATAAACGCAAATTAAATAAACATCCACACTGGTCCGAATTGCGAACCGCACATAAGCGTAAGTTAAATAAACATTTGCACCGGTCCAAAATAAGTACCGATCATCAACACAAGTTAAATAAATATGCGCATTGGTCCGAAATAAGAACCGCACATCCACAAAAGGTAAAAAAAAACATGGGCGCTCGTCAAAAATGCGTACCGCACATCAACGCAAGTTAAATAAACATGTGCACTGTTCCAAAATGGGAGCCGCGCGTCTACGCAAAATTAAACAAACATGCGCACTTGTCTGAATAAGAACCGCGCATCAAGGCAAGTTACATAAATATGCGCACTGGTCCGAAATGCGAGCGTTGTTTGAAGGTATCTATGGCAGACTATCCAGTCTACCTGAGATACAAAAAATCTGTTTCCCATTTTTCTGGGAAAGAAATCTTTGTATGCATTTATCGGTCTATGTTCTGGTCCGGTGCTAAATTAATTATTGGGCTAGCTCTTTGCCGTCTCATCTTTTGAAGCCCAATTTTTCAGGAAAATTCCCTTGCTCATGCACGCTGGAATTGGTCTTATTGCTTTTCGTAAGTTGGGACTTTGTCGTTGGACAAACTTTTTTTTTTTTGTTTTTGACGCGTAGCATTGATTCAGGTTTAAATAAATAAATATGCATTTAAGCTTAAATTAGCTGTGTCGTTGTCATATCGCTCGAGAATGGATCGCCTACTATCGATTTATGTTTAAATCAGTTACATCGTCGACATATCGTCCGATTTCAGACTAGATCGATTTTCGTCGTCGCCTACCATCGATTTAAGTTTAAATAAGTTATGTCGTCGCCATCGTCACCGTCCATTTGATAATAGATCGATTTTCGTCGTCGCCTAGTGTCGATTTAATTTTGAATCAGTTACACCTTTGTCATATCGCACGGTTTGAGACTAGATCGATTTTCGTCGTCGCTCAGCATCGATTTAAGTTTAAGTCAGTTACATCGTCGCCATATCGCCCAGTTTGATACCAGGTCGATTTTCATCGCCGCCTAACATCCATTTAAGTCTAAGCCAGTTATATCGTCACCATATCTTCTGGTTTGAGACTAGATCAATTTTTGTCGTCGCCTAGCGTTGATTTATGTTTAAATCAGTTATTTTATCGTCATATCGCCCAGTTTGAGACTAGATCGATTTTCGTCGTCGTACAACTTTGATTTCAGTTTAAATCAGTTACGTGGTTTAAATCGTATGGAAAATCTTCAGCGTATTCGAATAGGTGTTGTTTGGGTTTTCGATAAACCCCTCTTTCGCAAGAAAAAGGTTACGCAATTTCATATGAAAACCCAACATGCAGTTCCTTCAATTGGGTCTTAACATAGAGTTCTCTTTACTCTAATGTTCTAATATAGAAGTTTTGCAGCCTCAACAATGGCATTTACATTAAATTATATAAATGCTCAAAACCTTTTTACGCTAAACAAACCATATTATGTTTTGTCATTCATATCTCGATTCATACATTTTTGCTTATGTTTTATCTACTGTACATATGTTTTGTGTCAATGTTTATGTTGTAGTAATTTTTGGTCTCAAACAGCACAGTCATATTAAGTTGACAGGCGTAATTTTACAAACGAAAATATCTATTAATATGCATAGTGGGTTATGTAACATTAGAAATATTATAAAAAATGGTTAAGTACTATAGCTTAAATGTAAGAGGGCTGCGTGATGCAAAAAAGCGTAGAGAGATTTTCTTTTTTCTAAAACGCAAGGAATTTGATGTTCTCTTCATTCAAGAAAGTCACAGTTCTCCGGATATTGAAGAAAAATGGGAAAAAAAAGAATTGGAGGGCAATGTAACTTTTAGCCACTATACCTCTAAGGCAAGAGGAACAATGACTTTGTTTAAGAAGGGTTTAAATGTACGCAACCACTAGGCTGATAAAGAAGGGCGGCTTGATGTTAATGAAGTAGAAATTAATAATATATATTATTCTTGTGTTAATATCTATGCTCCCAACTTGGATTGCGAGAGGGTTGCATTTTTTTAACAACTTTCAGCAAATCTGATGACGCGGGTATCATTGGGGAATGTAATTATGACAGGGGATTTTAATGTAACATTGGAGTCGAAAGATAAAAAGTTTGGGGCAACAGTTAGCCAAACATCGGCTCGCATTTTAAAAGAATTGATGAAAACCCACAATTTAGTCGACATTTGGAGGGAGAAGCATCCGGATCTGCTGATGTATACATGGTCCAGAAATACACCAAGATTCATGTGCAGGCTCGATTTCTTTTTAATTATTAAAAAATTGATGGCAAACCATAAGCAGTCAAAAATACTCGAGAGCATAAACACGGATCATAAACTAATCTATCTACAATTAGATGAAAAGGTTAAGTACGGTAGACGTCCAGGATTGTGGAAGCTTAATAATAGTCTTTTATTAAATCAAGACTATAGACAAGCTATTATAAGCCTCACTGAGAAAAATAGAAAAGAATTTTTAAAATCAAACGATAAGCGAGTATTCTGGGACCTTATTAAATTCGAGATTTTAACGATATCAATGGAAATCTCGAAGAAAATTGCTAAGGAAAAGCGTCTGTTAGAACAAGATTTGCTATTGAAATGTGACAAGCTTTATTCGAAACTTTGCCAAACAGAATTAAGTCCAGACGAAGAAGCTGAATACCTAAATTGTAAAAGCATACTTTCGGATATTAACACCTACAAAGAACAAGGAGCCCGTGTCCGATCAAGAGTTGAATATATAGAAAAAATTAAAAAAGTAACAAATACTTTTATAACAAGGAAAAAGAAGTTTACGATAAGAAAATAGTAGATCGATTAAAAGTTAATAATGACATCATATCACATCCCATTCTTATCCTGCGTGAGCTACAGCGCTTTTATTGTGCTCTATATCAAACAACACACCCTGGTATAAACAACACCGATCTCGACAAAGTTTTTAGTTCTCGAGGTATAAAAAAGCTTTCAGAAGAAGATGGAATACTTTGTGAAGGCCCCTTGTCTGTAGCCGAAAGTAAAAAGGCTTTGGATCGCATGTCGAACGGTAAAAGCCCTGGTTGTGATGGCTTGAGTCCGGATTTTTATAAAACATTTTGGCCGCAATTAGGGGGCTTGTTAATATAGACGTTTAATTATGCTGCTGAACAAGGTGAGCTTTCGCAATCCCAAAGGCGAGGTATTATAAACCTTCTGCAAAAACATGGTAAAAACCCAGAGCTTATTAAAAACTGGAGGCCAGTATCCCTCACAAATGTTGACTACAAAATTCTCAATAAAACCTTAGCAATAAGAACAGAAACTATTTTGCCAAAACTGATCCACGAGAATCAAAGTGGTTTTGTTAAGGGACGCTACATAGGAGAAAACACTAGGCTAATCCAAGATGTCATTAATAAAGTAAACAAGAAACAACAGACATGTCTACTTTTGTTTTTGGATTTCGAAAAAGCATTCGATAGTATCGAGTGGAAATTCATGCATAAAGTATTCGAATATTTTAATTTTGGTGTTTCGTTTCGGAGATGGGTAGCTACATGTTATAATAATATCTCTAGCACTGTTATAAGCCATGGTTATTTGTGTGGCTGGTTTGAAGTACAACGTGGTGTTAGACAAGGGTGTCCATTGTCGACAACGCTGTTTATTTGATGTGTTGAGCCTCTGGCCCAATCAGTTAAAAGTGAAGAGAACATCACAGGCCTAAAACTCGCTAATTCAGGGTATAAGATCTCTCTTTTTACAGATGACGCAACGTATTTATTAAAAGACGTGTGCTCTCTCGATTATGTGTTAGAACTTACGGAGCGTTTCTCGAGATATTCCGGTTTGAAAGTTAACATAGAAAAATCTCTGCTGGTGTATATAAGCCCATGGCGAACAAAACCGGAGCCTGTTTTTAATTTAAAGGCTGCTTCGGGTAGCTTCAATATGCTGGTTATCGAAGTAGGTCATGCAACGGAAAAGTTTAACAAAGTAAACATTTTGGATAAGATAACAAAACTTGCAACAAGTTTGAATTTATGGAGTCAGAGGGGTCTTACACTGCTAGGGAAAGTTGACATATCTAAAATTATGGGAATGTCAGATTTAATATACAGCTTGAGTAACGTCTCTTGTGCACACGCAGATCTGGCCCGGGTCCAGTCGTTGATAAATGCTTTCATTTGGTCCAATAAACCCAGTAAGATCAAGCATAAATCCTTGATCGGGGACTTTGATGCAGGGGGTATTCGATCACCAGATTTAATTGTTATGCAAAAATCGTTAAGGTTGGCATGGTTGTCCAGACTGTGGGTTAAAAACCTTAGCAATGCCATAATACATAGTGAATTTGACGAATACGGGGGATTGCCCCTTATTTTGCACTCGAATTTCGACACTGGAAGTTTTCAAATATCCTCCTTTTATAAAGAGATGTTACTCTATTTTAGTGAATTGCATAAATAAGACCGATACAGCGGTGTATTATGGATCAATAAAGAAATAACAATTGACGGCAGGTCACTGTACTGGAAGCACTGGCACGAAAAAGGCATACTATATATTAAGGACCTATTAAGTAAAGATAAAAAAGTGTTTTCGTTGACAGAGCTCCAAGCTAGATATGACTTGCGTGTCAATTTTTTACTGTGCAATGGTCTGAAAATATCTATCGGTAAATGGTTAAAACACAGAGAGAACAATAGATACATTACAGATAATTATAAAGTGGATTGCTCTGATCCAATCTTTTTAGATACGTGACTCGTTAATCAAAATAAAGAAAACTAAGTGTAAAGATTACTACATGGTCTTGATAAATAAAATTGTAGAGCCTCCGGTAAGTTTTGTGTTCTGGGCGAAGGCAGGTATGCTAGAAGAATCACGGATTCTACGTAGCTTGCTACTTTGCAGAAAATGTACTAAAGAAACCTATCTTTTGGCCCTGCAATTGAAACTTATTCATAATATAATAACAACTAACAAGAAGAAAAAGGACTGGAAAATTTTAGAATCCGATGCATGTAAGTACTGTACCACTTCGGATACGATAATAAACTTCTTTTGGGACTGTCAAAAAGCCAGAGAAATTATAAGAAGATGCTTAAGCATATTGAAGCTAAATTCTTTTAATTTTGAGAAATGGGACTTTTTACTTGGAAAAGATAATATTACAGAGGATAACCTCTCTATGTTAATAAAATACCATATATATCAGTTTAGAGTCAATGAGGAAAATATTCACGAGAACGTATTTATTAGAAACGCAAAATTACGATATTACGCAGACATGCAAACATTATCTGAAGATAAATTAAAATTGAAATGGACCTATTTTGGCGAAGTGTTTTCAAACTTAGAAGCGGATTTGATATATTGATAGATGGTCGAATCTCATTTATAAGCTGTTATGTTTGTTTGTTTTCCTCATAATCGTGATTTTTGATAAGCAAAGTTATTGTTAGAAAACGCGACGTTTATGAAAGATGCATATATATATTGTATTGTAAGTGCTCCTTATAGTTTATGCCCACGCAGCGCATATCGAATATGGCTGTGGACAATAGAATTCCCTAAAAACAAAAAAAAAAACAGTTATGTGGTTGCTATATCGACCATTTGCTAATATGATGATAGTCATCGTCGCCTAGAATCGATTTAAATTAAATAAATGGCGTCTCAGCTTGGGATCGCATGAAAATCGAAAAATTTACTACTCAACCACCGCATTCTCCCCCATTGTTCCCCCTTCATTTTTCCCATTTTGTCCCGTTATTTCTCGCTCTGAGAGACGAATATTCTCCAACTTTAGTTCAATCGGAAGGGTGTTGGTCTGACAATGAGGAGGTCGTGGGTCAAAGCACAGCTGAAGGCGGGTTTTTTTTTACCCTTTCCCTTTATCGGTTACATGGGCAATACTTCTGCCGTCCATAAAAGCACCAGTTTACGTTGTCGCCAACGAAGCAAGAGGTTGTGAGTTCAAGCTCTAGTCAGGAACCAATTTATTTTGTGTGTTTTATTTGCTGCTTCATCTTTAATGGTGCTTTAAGATATTTTGTCTGTAAAATTTATTCCTTCAGTAAGACTGTATATGAGCTGTGCGACGTGCGGTTTTTTTGTTTCGTTTTTAACCCTGCCGACTTTGGTCGTTGGGCTATGCTCATCACTTGGACATTCGCCGTCAGTTATTTGTGTGTGTATGTAAAAAAGTTTTCGTAATCCTATTCTTCCTACAATGTTAGTCTGGTTTGGTTTTAAATTAGACAGAAAAATTCCTTGGGTAATCATCCGAACAGCGTGCAGTTTTTGTCGATTTGGTCAAAATTGGCCAAAATATTTGCCGAATGTAGGAATACATAAAAGGCAACTTCGTGTATATCCGTTGCGTTGAAATTTGACATGAATGATCGATTCATTCCCCTGCTTCAGGCTTGTATTTTGTTTGACGTTTGTCCAAAATATGCCCAAAACGGTAAATTGCATAAAAATCACCTAGGTTTCGTCAACAGCTGAACGTTGCAGATGTCGTCGTGGTTAAATCGGAAGCGCGCAAGACTGGTATTGACGGGGTCTTGACTTCAAAATCGCTGTAGCCTACATATATATAAGTATTATGTCTCCCCGAATAAAGCGGTGGCATATAGTGTTTGTACGTTCTGTGTGCGTGTATGTGTGTGTGTCAGTGTTGTGAACAAATGTGTGCAAGACATTTCGAGAACGAATGAACCGGATCAACTTCAAACTTGACCTGTTCATTCCTTGGATAGGTGGGACGGTTCTGTCAACTTCTGACCTACGTTGCATTAAAATGGAAGGCGTATGACGTCATTACGTAAAAATCTTGTGTGCAAAATTTCTCGTCCGCTGAATACCGGAGAAAGTTCAAATTTGGTGAGATTGTTGCTTGATAGGTTCGAAAGTGATTGTCAAATTTTGTCCTTAGTATAAGGAGTGAGTGCGACTTATGACGTCATCACGTAAAACACGTAAAAATTTTGAACAAGATTTTGTGTGCAAGAATTCTCAAGAACTAAATGTCGGATCGACTTAAACTTGACCTTTTTTGACACACGTTACTTTTTGAGGGAAGGTGTATGACGTCATTACGTAAAAATCTTATATGCGAAATTTATTGACCGCTAAACATAGTAGAAAGTTCAAACTTGGTGAGATTGTTGCTTGATAGGCCCGAAAGATTCTGTCAAATTTCATCGCGAGTACAAGGAGCAGGTGCGGCGTATGACGTCATCACGTAAAATACGTACATAATTTGGATAAGATCTGTTATACAAAATATCTTGATAACGGAACATCCTATATACTTCAAATTTTGTATGGGTGTTCCTTGGGTCAGTCGGACGGTTCTTTCAACTTTTGAAAGGTGTAGAAATTAAGAAAGGCGTATGACGTCATTACGTTGAAATCTTATATGTGTGCATTTCTCAGCCGCTGAACATCGGGTAAAGGTGAAACTTGATGGAAATTTTTCTTGGTAGGTCCGAAAGATTCTGTCAGATGTACCCGGACGTGACTGGGTAAAAATTATAGATAGCGGAAAATCGGATCGACTTTCCGCTCCACCCCACCCCACCACCCCGCTTCCCCCTTTTCCCGGCTCTTTTGTTAATTAAGGGTAGTTATTAACTACGCTTGGGATTTCAACGTTTTCCAGAAGAATCCCCAACGTTCCTGCATTCTTTAGACATACCTGAAAACATTAGCTGCACAATTATCGATCGCTGATTGGCCTTTTTGTGTGTTAGAGCTATTAGCTATTAGCACCTACAGCTACTAGTGTGTTTTCACTTGGCTGACAAGCTGTTCCACATATGGGAGTAATTACGTAACGGCTCGCAATGTTTGTGGAACTAGCTTTCACTTTTAAAGTGAGTCATTTAATACATTGTGTTATGACAAGCAGCTCACTATTTTGACACCAAAATGCCTTCCTACATTGTCGCACCGAGGTAGGTCTTGTGTGGCACAGTTATGAAGAATGTCTTTCTAGTGCTTTTTGGCCGATGGGAATGTAAGAAGACAAGATATACCTTATGGCTATAACTGCACTTAGTGTACAAACCCTTACCGTACCGTTGGCTAAAATGGTTAGGGTTGCCTTTAGAGTCATACCTGAGTTAGATAGTTGGCGGGAGGGGGTTGGTTAAGGCTAGCAAAAAATGCTGTTTCGGTAAACCTATTTGTCACACCCACAAATAAAACCTGTTTGTAGTGACCAACCCCCAGTTTCGGATTACAAGACGTACGGTAAAACCTGTGTTCTTGACCACCTTTCAGGCCCGAATAAACAAAGTTCGTACAGTACAACTACTGTACTGTAATGTCCAACTTTAATACCGGGATAAAAAGGACGTTCCGTAAAACCTGTGTAGGGACCACCATCTGGAACCGGACAAAAAGATGTACACTAAAACTTGTTTAGTGATCATCTCCTAGACCAGGATAGAACACCTGAGCCTGAACTTGTATAAAAAAGAGAACTGAAATACCCAACAATCAAGTTAAGTACCCCACCCGCTCCAAAAACTGATTAAAGGTGATACACAGCCTGACTGCTGGACACGTGGGATTCATTTATATAAGGTAAAATTTCTTATTATTCTGAAAATAGCACACACTTGTTCAAATAAAAATTTGTGAATGGGTTGTCGGGGGGCCGGGAAAAATGGAAAATGGTTCCTGGCGAATGGGTTTAATCGAGGAGACATTTTTTTACAAAAACAAAAAAATCGTCGATTGAAAGTGTATGATATAAGCCTGTACTCTTGTATTTTGTGTGCACTGGCCGCTATATTACGGGTTTGTTCCTCCGTCTTTCCGTCGAGTCTGCCGACACTCGATGTACATGAATTTGTGTAATTTTGTATAAACTTGACAATAAAGCAACAACTTCAGTAGTCACACAGTATAATATTCTGAAAACAAGACCCCGCATCAATATTCTGTGAGAAATTAAAGCCCTACTGCTGGCCACTCAAACGATCAAGATAACGGGATAGGTGATAGAGCGGTTGAGAACGGAAAATTACGAAAACGCAAATTCAGTATATACAAACACAGTTTTTTATGTTACGAAAACACAAAGATGTGAAAGCACAGATTTTAATGACTGTGATATAATTAAGTACTTAAGTGTTTCAGTCTAGTTAATGTTCGGCAGGACATCTAAATCTTATATATACTACCTTCTGTTTTAAAATCTCAATTCTAAACCTATTATACACTATGTTAAGTCATATAGTCTCAGTTCTAGACATCCACTGATAGAAATTTGAAAGTCACCCTCTTAACGTACTGCTTTCTGTCTAAGTAAAAGTACATGTATCGGTAGAAAGTTCGTCCGAGAACTGTGCTTTGGCTTGAATGGCTGGATCTACATGTCTCGGTGCATGTAAGCTCTGGAGCGTGACGTACGTTTCTTCTTGTTGCAGTTTCAACTTGTAAGCAAAGATGAAGATATTGGGATGCACACTGGTAAAACTGTGTTCGAAAATGCTTGTGAAACGATTCAGCAGCCGTTGTCGTGAGGGGCATGTTGTCACCAACGTTGTCCAGGCTTGGAATAACGGCCCACAAGTAAGGTGGAAACTAGGCATCGTCAACGATGTATGTTTCCGTCATGTAGTCTA
Organism: Protula sp. h YS-2021; assembly: GCA_949752745.1. Classification (NCBI taxonomy): domain Eukaryota; kingdom Metazoa; phylum Annelida; class Polychaeta; order Sabellida; family Serpulidae; genus Protula; species Protula sp. h YS-2021. The sequence continues at coordinate 26,421,823 of OX457027.1, read as the reverse complement.
CAAGCTGTTGTACCTTTCATCATTATCAGCGTGAGGCATTATCCAAGGCAACACAACACTCGATCTCGGTGCCGCTTTTGACACTCTTAGTCATCAAATCTTACTTAATCGCCTTGACAAGCGTTTTGGTGTGCGGGGCAGAGCACTTCAGTGGTTTTCATCCTACCTTGCTGAGCGATGGCAAACGGTTAAGGTCGGAAAGCAGGAATCAAAGTCTACACAACTCGATTTCGGAGTGCCCCAGGGCAGCATTCTTGGCCCGCTTTTGTTCTTCCTTTATACCGCCCCTATTGGAGATATTGCGAAACGACCTGGTATTAATATCCACATCTACGCCGACGACACCCAACTGTACATCAGCTTAGACAATAAATCAGTTGAAGTCTTAGAGCGTTGTATAAGCGATGTTAAGGATTGGATGGGTGTGAATATGCTAAAGTTAAATGCTGAAAAAACTGAGGTGCTCCTTATTGGTTCCCCTTATAAATTAAAGAAAACGTCTTCTATTAACATCTTAGTTGGTGAAAATTCTGTTAGATCTTCTAGTCAAGTAAAATTTAGGTACTGTATTTGATTGTTATTTTAAAATGGATAAATTTATTGATATGAAATGTAAAAGTGTTGCATTTTATGTTAGAAGTATTAGTAAAATTCTTACTTCTTATTATGAAAATAGAACCTATAGTAAATATGGTCTAAGGGCGTTCTCTAATAATGCTCCTACACTTTGGAACAGCTTACCTATCAGTATTCGATCTGTCACAAGCATAGGCATTTTTAAAAAATTGTTAAAAACTCATCTCTTTAAACGTGGTTATTCACTGTAATTTCTTTTTTCTTCTTAGTGTAATGTATTGTTTCATTTTATATTAGTTACATTTCTATTTATTCTGATATTGTTTAAGTTTTGTCAGAACCAATGCATGCATGTTGTATATTGTAGCCCTTACAGCAAATTGTTGAATAAGGGCGTTATAAATGTTGCAATAATAATAATAATAATAACCTCAGCCGGGTGTAGGAAAGGCAGGCCATACAGTGACTTAAGCAATATTCCAATTGCGTTGTTTGGGTCCGTATACTAAAACCCAAACTGAGAATTTTTTAAGATGGATTCTCCAAAGTGAAACCTGCAATGCTTAATTGACGTATGTGGTAGCCCAGAACTCAACGCAATAAGGGCGGCTATTTCAAAATCCAGCAGTACAGTCTCAGGACTAAGCTGCATGTCCATAGCATTGCATTGCTCGGCTATTTTAGACAACATTTGCACATAAGTATGTGTGGTTTTGTTTGGTAATAAACGAAATACCAATGACACATAAAATCCTTTAATGTACGCATGCAGCGTATACACTTGGTAAACAAATGGTGGCGTAACGTAAAATGTTCCATCGCCAAAAACTGCTGTTGGATTGCACAAATGATGCAAGTTGGTTTTGCATGTAAAAAGTTGCATGTATTAGTGCTTGATCAGGTGCTATGACATCAGCAGTCATCAGAAAATCCTCGTTTCTGCTTGTTGATTACAACACGTTCTTAATTTTCTCCACAGTATCAGCGGCAGACGTTGGCAGGGTAGTAGGTAGCTGCTTGTGTCGCTCTCTATACATTACTGCCTGCACTTTGTCAAATCTCGGGTTTGCAGAGAGCTGCTATTGTTTAGACCGGCAAGCTCTGTTCGTATTTTGACACTCGGTCTCGTGTCGACGTTATTCTTAGCCGCAAGCTTGCAGCTAGCTTTTAGCGAAACGACATGGATATCCCAAATTTTGTCAGTGTCAGAATGGGCAGCTGATCCTTTACGTATAGTGTCGTTCTGGTCAACGTATATAATTTTAGTACATCCACCAATAGTACACCGCCACTATTCTTTAGTTTCTTTAGATTTTTTCATTTCACGAAAATACACAAATTTGTTATAATTGTAGAATTTACATCTTTTGCCTTTATTGTTTACAGCATTCATTTTTACTTTTTTGACTCCTGTACCAAATTTAACAAACTGATAATAAAATTCAAATGTAATATTAAAGGAAAACATCCTATCTTTATATATTATAAAATCCAGAAATGGTACCTTACACAGGATAAGGCCACAGGGGAAATTTAATACAAAAGATGCTTGGGTCTTTGAAACCACTGCTGGACGGTTGGTTTTAGATTTTATGATCCAACACTGTTACATATCCACAGTACGCCAGAAGTGTGATCTTTGATGTCGCTATGCTAATGAGGTAGCTGATTAAAATTTGCATTTTATAAGTTTGTGTTTTCGTACGTATTGTGTGTTGTGTTTCCGTTAATTTGTGTTTTCATAATATGGCCGTTGAGAAGGCATTTAACGAGAAATGTTCCGATTTTATTATCCTATATCCAGACTTACAAGATATACAAAAGGTCTTTGGCAACGACATTTGAACAGATAAAAGAATAACAAGTTGTTTGAAAGCAGTCCTATTGTTGTGCACAAACTGCCTTCCTTAAGGAGTGTCTAGAACGATATAGTGATACACAGAGCAAGAAACAGGACACGCATATGTGAGCAATAAACGTCTTTTAAGAGGCGAAGCTGCACCCGAATGTGTCGTTAACTTTAATGGACTGTACAAATCTCCGAGTGGCCGACTCACGTCATTTCAGAGCTGATTCTTTGAGGCAGCTGTTTGAGGAAGTTGAACCTAGTAATATTATACTATTTTTGTGAGAAATTAACCTGTATCAGTATTTCTAGAAGATATGCTTATTTTATAATTTTAGAATATACACAGTTTTAACTAATCTAGATTTTAGGTATTGTTTTCTAGTCACTCACTGACATGCAGTGACACAATCTTGTAACCCGCTAAAGGTCGACTGTGTCGTTAAATAAATCATATAACTAAGTTACTTGTGTAATCTGTATCCGAAACACAGAGGCGAATACAGCTTCTATGCCTATGCTTAACTGTTCCCTACCATTTGCAGATGTGAAGGGAGTATTTTACGTGTCGATACGTCCACCCGATCGTCTGTGACAGACCGTCAAACTTCGGTAATTTTTAGCACATTTAGACTTGAGGTACATGATTTTGTGCAATCTGTATCTCAAACATGGGGGCGAATACAGAAGCTATGCCTATAGCCAAACATTTCCCAACATTTGCATTTGTACTTATGTAATATATTTTAGATAATATTCCTTCCTATGTTTCATCTTAAAATCTTTTATTCCGTAAAAAGTTTACCCTTAATCACATTTTAGATTATGTCGGTTCAAACTCAGTCGGCTTTGCTTACATAATTGTGCAATCTGTATCACAAATTCCGGGAGCGAATCAAACTTTCCCAAATTGTTCCATACTATTTGTAGCAGTAACTGATTACTGATTGAAAACGAGTTGCTTTAAGAGCAAAAAAAAACAATGCTGTTCGTCCCACAGACCTAGTCTGATTACTTTTGATAGCAATTTAGAAGACCGTCAAAATAGGTCGATTTCTCCTTTCATCTTTAAAATGACTTCGCTTTCACGACTGGGAACAATGTCCTTGGATCGTTTTGTTGTTTTTCTATCATCTTTCTAATCATGATCCGTCCGATCTAAAATGACATACTCATGATTATGATGATAGAAGTTAAAGAGCGGCAATAGTAGAACGCTTGCATGTAACCATTTTTCCTTCTATTGCATAACATGATAGAATTCTAAGCTGCATTTGAAAGTGACTAGTTTGGTGATTTCTTTGGCACTCTAAGCGAAAAAAACTACTGTGTATCATTTGCCATTTTAGAGTGTCCGCTAAAAGTTGGACACTCCAATATTAAATGCGAAGCTCTGCGTCGTACGGAAGTTTGTGGCCGAACCTTTTTTGCCTCTCAGTAATAGCTGAGAAACGTCAAGAAACCAAAATCAAACTTAACCCTGACACAAAAATTATTTTATCTGTATTTTTTCTTATTAAAAATTGTCAAGTACGTCAAATGACCATAAACCCAGTTGGATTATGCCTTTACACAAAATGTTCTATTACTTTGTTTCGTCTTATTTTTATATTCTATGCATCTTTGTGTCCACGATATGGCACCAAACTGCAAAATGTAAGATATTCACTGTTTGAAATGTGTAGAATGTCGAAAAATAAAAATTTTCGGGATTCGAAAAGAAATTTTCTATTCATACATGATGTACGTGACAATAAGAGGTTTGTTACGAAGCGACTTTTACTTCATGCATAATAGATAACACAACACAATATGTAATAAAATCATTGGGTGGAAAGGAACTGGAATTTAATTTTTGTCCACATAAACTATTACTGTTACCTTTAGGGAAACAAAATGCTGATGCTAATACAATGCACTAAACACCAGCGCTAAAAGCTGCAAATTTGTCACATAAAATTTGAAATGATCAAAGAAGAAACTTTTATAATTTCAGTCACCCTTGTTGGGTGATCTCAAACATGATTGCACCTACTTGATTTTTTTTTCAAAATTCATTTCTCACATTTACGTTTTACAGTTTGATAGTACTTTTTGGGTATGTGTTGATTTATACGTATGTCTTCACAGTCTTAATGTGAAAAATAAGGTATGGCACAGTTATGGTAAGTTCTAATCAGATCCAAGCAATGAGTTTAATAAATTCTACACGCTGCGAATAACAAAAACAATAATATACATTGTAGAGATCTAAGACCATAAATGGTTTATTTGTGATATTTGTTTTTCAACAATATGGTCTTATACTTACGGGGCAGAACAAAGCTCAAAGAACTTGGAAGAGGACCTGCTTCAATGACTGAACTTCTGCGCGCTTCCATAGCCTACATTAAAACTAGGACACTTTCAAATTTATCACAGCACAGCAGAATAATCTTTTACCTCGCCGCATGCAAATCTTTGCATAACATATCGGAGATGAAACCCCTGCAGTATATGCAAACATTAACTATTAACTATGTAAACATGAATGAGATCCCTTTTTAGTTTACAATATTATTTTCAAATAAAATATCCGCCTGATGATAATTGCAAAAATGTAATTTGCAACCCTCATTTTCAGACAAGCATCTGTGTATTTACTTCAATGTAGCTTAGCAGGTTTATTGCACCCTCACAGAAATCTTGCAGAGCACATGTGGTTGAAGCAATGGATATGCAAATATCGATTAATAATTTCGCAGTGCAGTGAGTACTTATCGTGGCCAATCTATGTATTTTCAAGTTGCTCTGTGGTTGCCAGAATAAAATAGTCGCTCTGTCAGCAAAAGCATGATGTAAAGGTGATATTAAAATCATCAAAAGCTACATAGGAATGGCATAGTTTTGCTGCGAAAAAAACTTATATAATTCGCTTGACCTTACGCAGGCGGATGGTGGGACAGACCGCCGAACAAGTTCACAAACTCAATATGTCTGCCACCATCCGTTCGAAAAATAGGCTTTGAAGAGCAACACCACACTGTCTACACATACAAAGTTGCTAAGGGTCCTGTTTAAACTATTATGAACAAGTTACTACTGTTACATGGAGAGGTTTATAAAAGCTAACTTGTGAGCTAACTTTTTACAATATAACAAATCACAAATAATTGCTCTCTACCAATGATGCCACCCGTAGTTATAGCTGTGCATTTTTTCGGATAAAGTGAAGAGAAGAAACATTGCTTTAATAGACTTTACAAATGCATGTTCTATTTTGTAGATAAGCCTACATAAAACAAAAGTTCTGTCTCAACATATCAAGAATTGAATACGCCATGTAGGGAATTTGCTAATTGGCGTTACTTGAGAACGGTTTCAGACATTTGTTGCAGTAAATGCACATCCTTGTAAATATTATTTCATGCCTTAGGTTTTAAGAATTCCATTCTTAATATCGGTATTTGTGTAGTGCATAAGGTTGTATACAGTACATTACGTTTATCGGACAAGCATTCAGTTAATAGCCTGACATCGAAACTTTGTGGATCAGTAGTGAATTATTTAAAAAATTTGCATTGGCGGTTTTTCTTTCATTTAACTTCCTAATCAATAAGGGTATTAAAATAGTTACTGAATTACAATCTAGAAAGCCGATATTTGTGTTTCCTTTTACAAAAGTTAGTTTCTGTTTATGTGTAAAATTTCATCATACTTTTAATCATACTCTCCGTAGAGGGATCTTTAAGGCCAGAAATATTGATTATAAATCTGTTGCGCATCAGTTACCCATCTAAACACATATGTAATATGATTACATCATTAGTACGTATTCCATATTTACAAATCAAAGCGTATTCATGTATACAAAGCAACACATCATTATCACTGACTCTGGAATTCGTGTTGTTTACGATGTAGTAAGCTATAAACTTACACAATTGCTTCTTATACTGCACTACATGTTCCAGGCTATTTCCGATAAACTGACTGTTTACATCCATTAACTCTGAGCAATGAAGACAAACAAATTAAATCGAAAGGACCTGTTGATACTATCAACGACATCAGTGAAAAACATATTTTTGGTTTAAGACTTTAAAGGTATAGAAAAACTATATGGGTAACTATGAACTTAAAAAGCGCTATAAAATTAAGCGATAGTCAGCAACAAAGAGGAAAGCACAAAACTGCGAAAAAGTTGATGAGTTCCACAATGAGATCTTTCTATGAGGCAATGTTGTGAGATTAAAAGCAAGTCACATTAAAGCATATAATCGCCAGAACATATAACCTTCCATTTTTATACAATCCTTCACTGCTATCGAACACCTCACATTGATTGTTCGTACAAATAAAGTCATACAGATACCCTTTTTCTAACATATTTAAATGAATCCATACCAACTGCAGTTTGATAACAAAGGGATTTGTCAACAGTAGTGATTTGTTTGGACTAGGACAAAATCGATTTAGTAAGAACAAATTCGCGGATGGATAGAAAGCACGTCATCCTAAAATCGAGTCTTTCTTTTGTGTACTAATAACGCTGTGGATCTCGAAGCGAAGCTACCTGCGTACGAAAATTTTGAGACAAAAAAACATGAGGAATTGTACATGCTGTGCACTGTATAACATTTAAGATATGTTTCAGTCAGTATGGTATGGTATTTAGCAAATATGATTGTATGTAATATTTTTCATGTAAATAAGTGAATAAAGTTAAGTTCATAAATATAATAAATAGGTTTCTTCGCTTAATAGACCCCAGCACGCTATCGTTCTCGCTGCATTTTATCATTTAATGAACAACTTTTATTGACGAAGTGAATCAGAACGGCTGGAACAGATTACTTCATATGGTGGAGATTTGCCGTGTCATTACACCTCGAAAATCCTTAAAATATAAAGGAATACAAAAAGACAATCTTAAAGTGATCAACTTTTAAAAGAAATAAGAACTCTTCATGAATGATGTGACTGCACTAATTTTTAACAATAATAAAAAAATAGAGAACTGACTTTTATTTAATTTCCAAAGTCATATATTACTGCACAAAGTGTTGGTGGTGAAGTGGAACAGGTACCCCTGCAAAACTTTTGCGGCCTTGCAAAAATATTTTTGATATTAAATTTAAGCTACACGCACAAAAGTGGTATTCATTTTATAAAGCAGACTACTTTTCAGGCTTCTTTGTCTACCCGCACTACATATGTGCCATGTATAGCTGCATCAAAGTATAAGCTGCATCTTCCTTTTAACGGCATTTTTTATTTAAGTACCCATACACAAAATTGAACGTGTGGTGAAATATTGTCGAACATTTGGCTTCGTATAACTCTTTTGCTTTCAAATGGTAAGTTTTTGCTAAGGGTTTATTTTTTGCGCCTGGTTCAACAAATGACTTGAGCGTTTGAATTTTTTGCTTACACTGCATTTTATTGCATTACCCAGATTTTTTAATATCAGATTTTCTGTTATTGTCAAGTTTATCATTTTTGTTGTCTGTATGTCAGTTTATCATAACTCATTCTAAAAATGCCATCCACATACCAATCAAATTCGCTGCAACTGGAGCATTGGCAATATCCTCTTAATTAGCCGATAGTGGTACTTCTACCAAAATATTTTTCTGGGCATACTGAAGAAAATGGGAATATATGGCTTATTCCTCATAATTTTATCATTGCTATCGTAGGATAGGTCTAGATATTGCACCTCACTCATTCACAGTTTTCTTAAATGAGTGGTATTGTAGGCTTCCAGATTTCATCAGGATTCGTTGTTCAGACAATAAATTTCACTACCAGTTTTGTAACAAGGTGTACTCATTCAGAAATGGTCTTCAGGAATCATATACCACGTCAGTCGATAATGTTTTTGCTCATGTAGATTATGATTATCTGGTTTTTAGATAAGGTACTGGATTTTCACAAGAATTTCGGCCCGTGCAAAGTTTTATTAAATTTATACCTCAGGAACTAAGAGGGTTTTGTATTTAGCTGGAAACAGAAACACAAATAAGTGTGCTGGAAACGTTAAACATCTCTTCACGTCCCATTTCAAAACAGTTTGTGATTCTTTAGGCCTTCCTGTCGGGGTATTCCAACTGTTAGCATCATAGACACAAACTGGGCTCAGGAACAGCCGAAAATGCGCCGTCAACAAAAGGCAACACATAAATGGAGCAATCCGAGAAAGTGGCGTTTACATGTAATAACTGTGGTTGAAAAAAACCAAAGCAAAGAAACTTGTCATCTTCCTGTCAAATCGGAAATTCGTGATGCTTGCACTCAAACCCATAGTTCAAAAGCAAACGCACAACAGAACAGAACACACAGAACAACCACAAGTGTGCCTTATTCTAGATTTGAGTGATAGGTCACGTATTAGTGTCGCATGTAGCAATGTTGTGGAATTATACACCCTTTTATACACGGGTGTGAATTGTGACTACATCAGTATTAAGGCATTCAATCGTTTGAAGATGTGATAAAACCGGTGTTGAATATTAAAATTCCATCAGGCTATATCCTTCAAACATTTCGTTTCGTATGAAAGACTCCAGGTTTAAAGTAAAGGTACAGTAAAACCCCGGATATGGACACCCCTCTATTATGGACACCCCTGAATTATGGACAGCATTTTTCAGTCTGTTTTAAAACGCCATAGAGTTCTGTTATATCTAGACCCCTCTATTGTGGACACCCCTCTATTCAGAATTAGGGACACTCTTTTTACCCCGTAAGTACAGTTACACATTTAAAACAACCCCTCTATTGTGGACAGTCAAATTGCTGTCCATATGTTGTACGTTGTGTAAACAACCCCTATCAGCTTCTTACTCGGTGGTGTTTGTTTTTTTCGCTATTGTTATCTGTGGGTTTTGAGTACTTTATATTGAACACAGTGCATGTAAAGACAATGGGTCTTATTACAAAAGATGTGTGCTTAAGGGAGAAGCTTTATACTACTAAACCCTATTGACATGTGCTCCGTCCCTTAATATTCGTATACAAGAACAAGTAATTCGTTGTCTTTATACTCAGTTAAGATTTTATACAAGGTGTTAAGTATGGTGATGTGAAAAGAAAACGGAACGAACTTTCGCTATCTGATAAAGTTAAAATAATCAAAGCTAGTGATGGAAAAAGTGTAAAAAAATAGCCAAAGATTTTAGTTGTAGTTGTCAAACAGAACAGGACCTCGAAATTAGGGACACCCCGCCATTAGGGACAAAGTTCTTCAGTCACTTTTTGTCCCTAATAGCGGGGTTTTACTGTATATGTTGTTGAGAACTTGGTAGTTGATTTTATTCTGGGAAGAACATTTCTTGAAGAAGAAGGCGTTGTAATTGATTCTCTAAGAACACTGTCTAACTCAATGACAAGTACACTTTGGTCATTCTCAATGAATGCGTGGTCGACCAGCAACGTAAGAAAAGTGTTTGAATGATGTCAAGGGCAAAATTCCAAATGCAATGGGCGGCTTAGCCCGTCCAAACGACAGAATATAAGCTCTTGACTTACTTATGGCCAACACTCTTAATACTTCAAGGGATATCAAGATACCTATACCTCTGATGAATCGAACCATTGAAGCTTAAGGGCAAAATAAAACTAGAAACCTTAAGTACGCTTAGCTCGGCTGATAGCATCAGTCTTCTCGAGGATCCCGATCAAATAAATGACTGGCCATTTGTGAATCCCATCGCTGATGGTAATTCAATTAGCCAAACAAATCCCGCAAAAACTGACAATTCTACTTCCAAACACAATCAATGCTTTAGCTTTGACGAAGGTCTGACAAACTTGAAGAATCTATTGACTTGTGTCCATCAGATGTCACTAAACAGCCACTTGATGTTCTTGCATACCACCGTGAAGTATTTTCGTTGGACGGTGAGCTAGGGAACTTTAATTTCTTGAAACTCGCACTTAAGCAAGAACAAGGCCTATCAAAGACGATGAAGCACTTAAGCATGTATCTGGCTTGCTAGAAGAGGGTGTGACTGAGTCGCGTAATTCCCTTTCATCTTTCCCAGTTTGCATTGTCACAAAACCTCAGCCTGATCCCGAGGCTGTAATTAAAAAAAGGTGACAATCGAGTACAGGAGTCGAAATGATCAAACGTTTCCTGATGCCCATTCTTCGCCACGGCTAGATGATACCTTTGATCGTATCAGGTATCAGTATATGCTCTTTATCATTTAATTGATCTTTTCTCCGGTTTCTTTCAAACTGAGTCTGATATGAAAAGCAGGCCTTACACAGCATTTTCTTTTGAAGGATGTCATTACCAGTTCAAAAAAACTGGCTCAGGGGTTTATGAACTCCCTAGCTTCGTTTTCAAGGTTAATGTTGTTGATACTTACAGGGCATCAGCACTTTATCTGTTTGTGCTACATTGATACATCATCTCTTCGAGGAGCATTTCTAGCGTTATTAAGGAGCATTTGAAAGCCATCAGTTTTGTTCTAGAACATCTAATCAAAGCTAAGCCACAAAAGTGAATGGACAACAAAATATCAGAAAGGTTTCCAAAGTCTGAAAGACTCCCTGATACAGGCTCTAATTCTCGATTACCATGATTTTAGTAAACTATTTATTGTTTACACCGATGCATCTATCGAGGGTCTTGGTGCTATGCTAGTACAAGAACAACAGTACAACGGCAAAACAATTCCAAGAGCTCTGTGATACTGTGGCCGTTCACTCAATAAACATGAGAAAAAGTGCAGTATCAGCAATATTGAGCTTACTGCCATATATTATGCCATTCAGCATTTAAAGGTTTTGCTTTTGAATATCGTTGTTGAAAATGGCATCCCATATAGGGTTTATTATCAACCCAGATCCGTCACGCGCTCTAAGATAGGAAAATGCCCAGATCAGCTCGTCGCTCCTGTTGAATTTAGAGAGACTTTGCACTTTTCATGTCTGAAGGTTTGACACAAGGCTAAGAGAAGTACTGGTAGCCTGCTTTGTTAAAAGATATTAAGTCCTTCTGTGAGTCATGTCTGCAATGTCAGCAAGCAAAGGGGTCCCAAAAATGGTTTCAATTAAGACCAGTAGAAAGCAGCTTTCCATGGCAAATTGTTGACGTTGATATTACAGATCCACATGTAACATCACGAGAGTGAGGCAATAGGTGCATTCTAGGTTTAGCTATTCCAAAATATGAAGGCCAAAGTATTCTATAAAGAAATCGTTTGTCGGTACCGTGCACCACAAAAGGTATTACCAGATCGAGGTTAGCGGTTCATGTCCTCATTTATGAAGTTTACGCCAGATCTGTTTGGTTTTCAAGGTTTGTTCACTACTCCCTGGTATCCGCGTTGAGATGAAATGACAGAAATTTCAAACCAGACAACAATGAAATGCCTCAGTTTCCTTTCTAATACTCACCATAATAACTGGGATTGACATTTGTAATCGGCTTGGTTTGCATACAATACCATTCCATGCTTTCGTTTTATGGGTTACACTCCGAAATACCTTCTTTTTGGTCATCTTTCTATGAATCAAAGATATTTATAACATTTAGTATATGTTTTTCAGTCTATTACGCAAGTGGTAATTATAACTGTATATAATATTTTGTATTTAAATAAGTAAATAACGTTAATAATTTAAGTTAATAAATCTAATAAACCGGTTTCGCTGCGTAATAGATCCCGGTTCGATATCACCCCCTGCATTGACTTTTGTTTAATTATTAATGAATTACTCCGCTCTGAGTCAGAACGGCTCAGAGAGGTGTACTTCACACAAGATGAATAACAGTCTACTGGCATGATACTGGAGCAGTCAGATTTAACCTCTCTTGATATATTTACACTAACATTGAGCATAAACAGCGAAAAATTAAACATATATGCAACATTTTGAAATAAAATCTGTAAACCTCTTTTTAGAGACACTCTTAAATAAACTATTATGGAAACATTAGCATCAATGTAATATATTTTAGAAACATTGAAATTTAATAAAAATTGATGGTCACTTTTTTTTGCTAAAATATCAAACCAATCAGTCTTTTCACCCTTCACCCATCCCCTGTGCTTGCAGTTTTAACGAATGTTTTGAAACAAATTCTTTGAACAAATTTCTGGAAAGTTCTATGCTTTCAAAATACCGATAAAACACGACAGAGCGGTACGGTTGGTTTCCAGATTCATCGCTTAGTTTCCGCATCGTCTCACTTTTAATAAAAAAGATCATCCCAGTGCCATGGAACACCTTTAGAAAGCAACTATGGAAATTATTATTATTATAATATATTATAAAGCATGCTTATAACGCGCTTATTCAATCAAACAACACCTAAGCGCGGTACAAAAGTAGATATATAAAGTTATAATACTTCAGAATTATACAATGTTTTAAAAATATTCGATCCAATATAATGCTTAAATTAATAAGGAAGCACCATCACATATAACGTAATGACTAGGATACACTTAATACTAGCACGCAATTAAACAATAGCATTTAAAATTGACACAAACAGTCTGATACATGAACTAAAAGTAAGCTTTTCTAAACAAGTATGTCTTTAAATCTCTCTTGAAATGATAGAGTGATGGACTAGGTCGCAGTTCCAAAGGCAACAAATTCCAGAGATTTCGTGACACATTTTCAAACGCCCTCGAGCCGTACTTGTTTTTTACGATGTTTGATTCTAGTAGCAATTGGTCACTTGAACGTAAGGTCCTCGAAGTACGGTATGGCTTCAACAACTCTGACAGATATGCAGGAGCATTACCATGTAGTGATTTGTAAGTTATTGTTAGTAATTTATATTGAATTCTTTCCGATACTGGTAGCCAATGGACTTCCATCAGGGCATTGGTAATGGAGTCATATTTGCGTTTATTTGCTATAATACTTGCGGCCATGTTCATAATACGTTGCAGTCTATCTATTTGGTATTTGGGTAATCCGATAAATATGCCGTTGCAGAAGTCTAATCGACTTATTACTAAGGCGTGAATGACGGTTTTCACCTGTTCGTACGACAAATACGGATTTTCCTGATCCAGGATAAGTAGAAGTAGCAAGCACGGCAAATATTACTCACATGCTCATCCAGAGAAAGAGTGGAGTCAATGGTTACATCTTGGCTTTTTGGGGTTTCCGATCGCTTGACCACTTCACCACGAAGAGTTATTTCGGACACATCAAAACGATCCTGGTTGCGCTTGCTGGAGATAACAAGAAACTCCGTTTTGTCACAGTTTAATTTCAATTTGTTGTGGTGCATCCACTCGCTAATACTGTCGATGCTTGAGGCAAGGTGATTCACTGCTGACTCTAGATCTTCAGACAATGACACCGGTTTCATCAGCTGTGTGTTGTCAGCATACAAATGGAACAAGAGTAGTAGTGTCCTTATAAGTCGACCTGTCGGCTGCGCTGTATAGGCGCGGTCCGAATTGTGAACCCTGGATCAAAGACGTCGAGTGTCACAGGGCTAGAATGGTAGCCGTTAACATTAACGCTCATCGTACGTTCAGACAAGTACGATGCAAACCATTGTAGAGCTTCGCCTGTGATTCCTTGAGTGCGTTCCAGTCTCTTCAGCAAAATACTGTGATCGACAGTATCAAACGCAGCCGATAGGTCGAGGAGAGCTACTAATACTCCTTGATTTTTGTCGAGCTTTGTCAGTATGTCGTTGAAGATGTGCAAAAGAGCAGTCTCACAACTGTGATTATACGCAGATTGGAAAATCCCCCCGATTCCAGAGTTCTTCATGTGATCACGTACTTGGGTATCCACAACTTTTTCTATCAATTTTTTGACTATAGTTTTTGACCAAATGTTCTAGGTTGTTTTTTTTTCAACAGAGGTTTTACCACTGCTCTTTTGCAGGGTTTGGGAAATGCGACCTGATAAGTGATTGGTTGATAATTCGTTTCATGACGGGTAGTAGCTCATGTGCACATTCTTTCACTAATGTAGATGGAATGGGGTCAAGTTCGCAAGATTTGTTCGTTGAACTCTGAACGAGTTTAAGTACTTCGTCATCGGTCAGATCACGAAATTTCATGAACATTTCGAAGCTATCACGGACTGCGTAACCTAATCCATCATATTGCAAGGTATCTTCAATATCGTTGTCCGCAAAATTTTCTCTTATCCTTTTGACCTTTTTTTGTAAAAATTCGGAAAACACATTTGCTAAAACTTGTGGAGATGAATGCTCAGGAAGGGCATTTTCCCTTGTTCTATTCATAACCTTATTCACTTTCTTGAAGAAGCTGCGTTGGTCGGTCTCACTGTCACTAATAAACTCTTGATAATATTGCGTTTTTTTCATTATCCATAGTACGATCTACTTCTTTTCGACTTTTTTAAAATTCTTGTTTATGCAAATCATTGCTAGTTTTCCTGTATTTCCGTTTATAGGCCCTCATTTTTCTTATTGCTTTTTTTACATTATCATTATATCAGGGCTCTTTTTCTGTTTTCTAACATTTTTTGTAATCAAAGAAAATGTCTCTCTAAAATTTCTGCTAGTTCGTTTTCATAGCAATCGATAAGTTGTTCAAGGTCCAGTTCTTCACACTTTTGGATTAGGGATGAGTTTGATATTTCAATCTTGACTGCATTAATATCTAACTTACTAAAATCACAATTGTTGCTGCAATATTGTTGGTGTAATTTTCCTTAGGTCGTTATAAGTAGTTGGCTGTACCTAAAGCTAACTTACAAAGTTAACTGAACAGAATCAAAGGGTTTGTCACTGCTGTCATTTTCTAGGGATCCGGAAGTAAGCTGTTGAGATTAAAAAATTTCATAAATACGTGCACTTTAACATATTCGTAGATTGTTTCGTAGATCGTAGACTGTCTCTAGATTCAATCATCATCTTGTAGGTGTTTTCAACATATACAAAAATGTTGGCAATCACTCTCCATACAGTGCCTTCCAATCGCGTTTTAAAGGCCTTTTTATAAACTTAGATCAGTCCACAGAGTATCAAAAATAGAGAAACTGTATGTATTGTCCAGCTTGATATACCACAGAGCACTTTCGACATCGAGAATACTGAAAACTGGTGTAAGGTCGTAGAGATTTTTAATAGAACAATTTGGATCTCATCAGGGCTCAAATTGTTTTTTTTTGTTTTTTTGGAATAGCAGCAGATATCGACGCAATCATTCACCCTTCCGTTGCTGCTACCGTCGAACACTGCCATCATTTTGTCGGTCCATTGACTTAACGTTGGTTTCCCCCTCC
This sequence comes from Protula sp. h YS-2021, assembly GCA_949752745.1. Lineage (NCBI taxonomy): Eukaryota > Metazoa > Annelida > Polychaeta > Sabellida > Serpulidae > Protula > Protula sp. h YS-2021. The sequence goes on along the minus strand of OX457027.1, from coordinate 26,406,171 downwards.
ATCTTTTACGATGAGCTTTTGACCTGGTCCTCCGTAGAATTGTTGTATCTTTGGGTATGGCTTCATTTTGTGAATCAATGAAAAAAACTCATCTTTTGATGAATTGATCTTTATTTCTTCAGGTAGCTGGCGATACGTTGTTCTACTTCGAAATGTTTGGGGTTGGCAAACCGTTATGTTTCATATAGATCGGAATATTCCCTGATTAAATTTTATCTCAAGCCATCACGCATACCGTAGTTTCTTTGGTGAATCAAACCTGAAACTCAGTGGTGACCACGATATGTGATATTCTACAACGACATTTTAACGGACCCAGTGCCTCAATTTTAGTTGTTGCTACAGGATATTAACTTAACCTTTTAAATTTTTGCAATATTACATTCCAATTAGTATTCAAGCTAAGCTGAAGATGTCAGTTGTAATTTCACCATTCGAAATCTTTTATTTTACATTAGACCGGCAAGCGTCGTTAATAAACGACCGGTTTCGAGTAATCCATGCGTCCTTCACCTTTCGACCATACTCCCAAAAAACTGTGTGTTCCGTAACTTGTCGGCTTCAGTGCCGACTGTCAACAGTTGAAAAGTGAACATAAAAATAGTGTTTTATTTTTCAATCAAAAATAATTTAATTGTAACCTTCTCAGTTTATTGAAAAAGTCTATCAAGACCCGTTTCAAGAAGGCGAGGTCTTTGTTTTTTTATGCAGGCGATAATGCCGTTGCAGGCTATAATACCGTTGTTATAAACACATTACCTCTCAGAGATGTCGGCGATAATGCAGTATTAGTGCAATATTACAGTATTTCCAAAATGTCAGTGCTTTTAATATACAATGTATAACAAACATAACGCAATCTTTTTATCTCTTTAAATTTTCTATCCAGTTCTTTGTGTTTTATTCTAGTATCTGTAACTGAAATCCCCCACCTGATTTAGTTGGTACATGTCGTAAAAATTACCCGATACCAAAGCTACTCTAGAATGGCTTGTGGGAACCAATTTAATTTTACATAGGCAAACTTCATTTCCAAAGTGTTTAAACACAAGAGAGTCGACATTGTCATGAAAGCAAACCATGACCATATTGAAGTTCATGTAAGATCCATTGCGCTTGCGTTATTGACTACATGGTGCAGCTCTTCCACAACTATAGAACTGAGCTCTCTGAAAGCGATTCTGATGTCTACCATGTAAATGATCAGTAAAATCACCAAGTTATTCTCATGTTTCACATAGTCGGAAGCGACACCGAAAGAAACCATCTAAAACCATAGAGTAAATAGAAATATTCTACAAAGTCATTTGCATGCTTTCGCCTTTTATTACTCGAAATGACACTTAGTAGATGGTTTACACTTGATTTTTTGGGCATGTTAAAATAATAGATAAAATTTGAGGCAAATATGTAGGAGCTGCAAAGCTAAAAACAAAAATGAAATATTCACTCTGCATTTTTCAAAATTAAAAAAAAAATGCCAAGACGAACATTTTTCTTTCTATCTTTCCATCCATACTCATTTCACACCAACATAAAACTATATATATATTCACGATCCTTCAATGTTGTACTCAGATACACTTTCTGTCGCGCTCGATCAACTTTATGACATTGCAATGATAGTAGTTTTACAGCATTGATTTAATGTATTGAGGTCTAAAGCTTATATTATTAAAGTAAAAAATGGAAATCCATTTGTATTGTTCATTGAAAATGAAAGCTCATTGACCGAATAATAATTGTTGTCTTTAGTTCAGCCGTGTAAACTATTTTTTTATCATGATCTGTGTCAATTTAGAATTCTTCATAAGTAAATTTAATGCAGTTTAATTGCTTACTATATACACCAAACAGCTGTTCTGATAACTATAATTTACAATGTGTAGTAGACATTAATTTTGAATGGAGAACAAAAATATAATGTTTTCGGGATGGCAGCAAAGTCATTGCTGTTCTTTCATGACGCTATTGTATGAAGATGATTATTGGTGTTAGCGTTTGTTTGCTGGTTTATGAGTAATATTTCCATGAACTAAGATATGACGCTTGTTTTACAAACAAGACGTCTGTTTGTGTGCAAAATCATGCTGTGTCCCCCCTGGTGCGTGCAACCGATTGCAAAAGCCGTGAGTGACACCCCGTAAACAAAGTTCGGGAGGTGTTAATTTATTCGACCACGTGACTTGCGTTGGCCAATGAAGAGGTGTTAATTTTCTGTAAAGAAACGATACACACGAGAAGTGAACTGACAGGAGAAGTTTGGTGCTTACTTTTAAAGCAAAATTTCAGATCATTGAAAGAAAAATGTCATGCAAGTCTGCATCAGTAACATTAAAAAGGAATACTTTGACATGATAATAGGAATAATAGTTGACATGAGCATAGACTGCGTCGCTATAACACATTGTATCTTTTGTTTTGATCGGGGCCTCGGCCCTTAAACATGGCGACTCAAGTGCAGTTTTGTTTATTGGACATTTGTTTTGTTATTTGTTATGTTTGTTTGGGATTTAGTTCGGTTTCAGCTAGCAATCACTGTTCTAAAACGTGTGTATGTCTTGGTGATTCAATTGCTTGTGATGAACTGGGATGGGAACATATTCCAAATGATCTTCCAGCATGGACAAAATTCTTGTAAGTATTGTATTCTTGTATTATCGCTCAGTTTTTGTCGTGTTTATTTCCTCTAAAAGCACTGTGTTATGCCAGTTTCCAGGATTCTGCCAAAGCAGGGGTCTGTATTATCGTATAGAAAGTGTGTCGACTTCGAATTTTAATGGATCTGTTGTCCAGTTTCAACTTTTCCGGATTTGAAAAACACTTGCAAAACTTTTAAAGTTCCAAACTGTTTTATAGCCCCAAGTACTGCCATTTCAATTCCTCAGTACAGTATGTGCAGCAGTCTCGAAAATAAGAGGTGGCAAGACGTTTCAGGTACATGTCAGTCAGGTATATCCAAGTGTTCGGGACGGGATTTCAGAAAACCTCTATGCTCAGCCAAATGACAAAAGATGGCTCCGAGTCATGTCTTCTTTGAACACCTTCGTGTATCTCTGTCAGAGCTACGAAGCCTTCCATTGTTTCGCTAATAGGGGTCAACCTCAGACGTTCTGAGGCACGAATCCCTATTAGTCGAACATTTACTGAAGGTTCATACACAAAACAGGCATTTTTTTTCGTTAAAGTGCAGGAAAGTGAGCTTCCTCATTCACCTGCCAGATGTTTAACCAGAAATTTAAATAAAGGGGTTATTGAGCATCTATAAAGTACATGCTCTATCAATTGATAAATACAGATTTAGTTATAAATTTATTCTGTTCACCCTCAGTATTTTACTTCTGATTTCTTCTATGCTTTTTGAAATACCAGAATAATAAAAGTTTTTGATGGATAGTTACAAATTTCACTGTCACTCTTTTACGTAATAAACTATGCTCCCTGGATATAAAAAAATGTCAATTATTGCGGAAGATTTGGGGTTATTACTGTATACGTTTCTTTTAAAGAAAGCGCAACACAGCAGTTGTATATCATTGCTGCTGTAATTGAACGGCCATGTGGCTCGTTGTTGAGTAAAGTTAACTTGCATGTCGTTATATAGCGAAGATTTGAAGCGGTGGACGAACACCCAGTAGCGAGTCGCTTCTTGGAACTGGAAACAGACAATTACGAGGGAAGGGATATGCATATGACAGACAGGATACATAAATGAGACTACTCTAAACCATTACCTTTTCAAAACCTTAACTGTTTCTGAACTTTCTTCATTGAAATATGAATTTGTCCATTAAAATCACTTATAAAAGTTTCGTCTTTCAACAAGAGGGCTTTACATGCAAAATGAACGTTTCAAAAAAGCGACTCATTTCCATGTCGATGACCGCCATATATATTTTCCCTGTTCAGGGTATCGGTTTTGCAATGTGTAATTGTATTTTTAGCGGTGTATTCATAGTTAGAGACCAGGGATTATATGAGCAACATGCGGTTATTTTTGCGATTAGCATCCCACCGCCACCCCCAATCATCAAATCACAGCAGATATATGACGATTATGAATTTTTCAGGTCGTTGACTGAAAATCGAATTAAGAAGTTGTCCGCTGATAGTTTGCGAGGGCTGGATTTATTGGAGGAAATGTGAGTATGCTTTGTGGTAATTGTTATTCAAGTGAAAGTGTTAAAGGTATTTTTTTCTGTAGAAGACATGTTTTTCTGTTTGATCGCTAGTTAAATTGGTCGTCTGGAAAGTTGAAAGACTGGTGTAGTTTATAGTTGTGAAGTAGATTTATTTTTTCGGAATTAAATCTTATCAGATGTTGAAGTTTATAACTGAACGTAAACCATTCTGGTCTAATGCTAAATAGGAGCATTTTGTATGAAAAAAAAAACTTTTTTTGTATTGATGCCCAGGTTCAGTGTAAATATTGTCACATCTTTTTTTTATAAATTCTACATTGTGTATGTCTAACCCCATTTTACAATGCCTTTTCACCGGCGTTATAATTAAAAAAAAACATGTTTTTAGGCGTTGAAAAAGAAATGTAGTGTTAAAAACCCTGTTAATTTTGAAATATTAGATTGGAACATTAATCACAAAAACAACCTTCACTCTCAAAGTATGGACGCATTTTTGAGTGCGGATGTAGCGCGCGTGTCTTCCGCAGGGAGAGAAACCTTAACAAGCGCATGGAATTTTCTGCCCTTTAAGGCGAATTTTCCAGGCGTTGATTTAACCCTTAGCACTGTGAAATTCGCGGGATATTTGTGTTTTCGTCGAATACCTCGCCGCTCTATATAGGAAACCCGCCAAGCATTTTTTTTTCAGGTTTTAAAGTGAAGACAAGTTTATATAGTATTCTGTGTAAGAACAACATAATAATGAAGACACACAGGGAATTGTTGTTCCTCGTTAAGTATTCACAGTCTAAATTAACTCTAGTTGAAGACAATGATCTTGGTGGACAAGCTTAGCTGTTTATGTTAACTCAAGTTCCTGCAGCAGATCCATTCCAAAGGGTTTTAACTTTGTGGGCCTGGTATATAGGCCTGTAAATTTTAGTTGAGAATCAAAAACAATCCAGATTATACAATGCGCTATGCTGCCGACCGCGGCCGCCAGAAAATGGCTCGGGGCCTGTAGGGAATCAGGGTTGAGACTTAGTACAATTTTCTTCGAAAAAGTTGGTCGCCCGAGCCAAAAGTTGGTCGCCAGGAGCGACCGGGCAACCGCGAAATCTCAACCCTGGGGAATGACTCCGCGCTGGTCCGAGTGACCGGTATGATTTTGGAGGGCTATTTTGTGAACATAAAAAAAAAATGATAAGAGAGAAAGTTGCCGGCAGGATGTCGGTCGGACCGGCAAAGTTCCAGAGTTGCTGGACCGAAATCAAAAGTTGTGCTCAACTCTGTATTGGTGCTATTAATACTGAATAATGCATAACGCGAAAACAACCTTGACGAGAACGTAATAGGTGTCGTAAGAATTAATGTTAGGTTAATAATAGAGAAAAAAAGAAAGGAATGATATATAAATAAAAGCGGTATGAATTTTACCCTGCATGTTTGTTATCTTGTGAGAAAGTCCTGCATTTTATGATGAAAAGGTTTATTTCGTGTAATTATTCACCTTACCGAGCATCGATACTATTGATGTTAGCAAATAAATGTGTTGTGATATTAGCTTTGTTCGAAATGATTACCTAGTTTGGTTGTGGAATATGGGTATTCTTCTTGTTTTTCTTTTTTCTTTTTTTTTTCTTTTTTTTTTTTTTTTGTTGCACAACGGACCAGATGAATCGCTTACTTCATTATGTTCTTTTATCTGTCGATCCACATATGTTTAGCAGCTGTTTGGTCAAGGAAAAAAGTTTCTTGTCAGTCTATAAGCTTAAGTATTCTGTCATTATGAAGTGCCCTTAAGCCTGAAGCATGGTTTTCAAGTCCTTTTTTGCCTATTTGTCTCTAGGATAAAAGTTGAAATATAGATAAAGTCTGTTGAACACTATTTTAAGGCAAGTTAAGTTGTATTTCGGTATCGAACTCCCACGGTGGTAAAACTTTCAATGGTTTAGGTTTAAAATCGTATCGATGGTCGTAAAACGTTAAAGCAGCTTGTTCTTTGTATGAGAGAACTAAGGGAGCGGTCTGATGTATGAAATCGAAAACGATTCCACAATAATGGTTGGACGAACGGTGGGTGGATGTGTATGACGGGGGATGGGGTTGTCGAAATTTTTGCAGGGCAGCTTTCGTGTTGAGGTGAGGTTTATCGGGGCATTTTCTTCTTTTAACGTGACTGCAACGTAGAGAAGCCGGATTTAGATCTTCTGGGTCCCTTTTAGTAAAGATGATTCAGGGATATTTCTGAAATTTTGCGACTGGGGGCCGATGGCACCCAGCCAAAAAACTAGAGGCCATTTTTAAAGCCTTGGGGACCGTAAAATGACCTTATCAAAAGAGACAAATTATGTCGATTTTGCAACATATTTTCTTCACAAACGATAAACACAGTTGATTGCTGAACTAGATTAACAATGTTTGATAAAAAAAGTACACGTGTCTTTCAACCATTCTTGAAATATCATTGGACTGATAGGGTTACTACTGCTTTTTAAGTCCAGCAGCACATTTTAAGAGTAATTTATGAAATTGTTCAGCATGTCGTTTACCACTTCTTAGTTTGTTTGTTTTTTTTTTTTTTCTTCAGAAAAGTGGTCAAGGTATTCGTGTTTGGTCATATTTTTAAAAAAATAATGTGAAAATGTTGTGGTTGCATGTTGCAGAGACCTGAGTAAAAATGAAATCGAGAGCATTGACGATGGTGCTTTTGACAGTCTTCCAAACTTGAAGAAAATGTAAGTCCATGAGTTTACATGTTTGTGTGTTTAACTTTTTTGAAGAAAAACGGAATTTCTGTTTATCATTCAGCGCCAAGAAAATTAATTAAAAAAAAAAAGGAAAATGTTGCTTGAGGGAAATACGCGTTTCATTGTTTATGTTATAAATAGGTTACTTTGTGTTACACGTGTATGTACATTTTTCAGTGTGCTGTCGAACAATAATTTAGAAGAAATGCCGAGCTTTGCGGAAAATTCACCTGTGACTGAAATCGTAATGTGAGTATAAGGTTTTACACGTTTTGGGGATTGGGCGAAGCGTCTCATGACAAACTGCAGTATTCACTGTAAAGGGTGGTGTTTGTAAGAAAAAGAAGAATTCATAAACTGTGGATCATGCAGAAGTGTTCGTGGCCATTGGTATCTGACACTTCGAGTCCACCTGATGCCTCGAAACCGCTGTGGATTTATATCGCTGTTTTATGTATCAGCCTGTCGTTGGGGTATAAATTCTGCCGTGGTTGGTACGAATTCATGTTTATTTTGGTCAGTGACTCTTTGCCACTGCTACTTACATGATTATAGATTGACGGCAAGCTTTTTTTTATCCCTAGTCATGGTTAGCGTTGGGTTCTCAGGAAAGTGAGGAAAAAAGGAAAGTGCGACTCAGTTGGGTCCAGAAAGACTCGGTGGGTTCCGAAAAAGTGAGTCATTTCGTAAAAAATGCCCAAAAAGTGGACAAAAACCCCGTTAACGCGAACCCTGCCTAGTGCTCTAAAACCGACTTCGTGTCAGCATTGTAACTTATAAGGAAAATGTTGGTGATGCATGGCCGGTAAAGGGTATCTTCAATAGTTGTATCCTGGCACTTGTTCGTCTCCGTTGTCATGGATGTGCGGCATTTTGTGGTGTGATAGATCTTCTTTTTTTCTTGCATCAGTGATCATTCTACCGTATTGTAGATAAGTAATTGTCTGTGGGTCGAATTGTTGTGAAATTTCTGTGCCGCCGCAAAAAAAAAAAAAAAGAAAGAAAGAAAAGAAAGTGCTGGGTGTGATGGCATGTTTGACATATCTGGTTAATTGCTTCTCGCATTGGCTACACAACTGTCAAAACAATTGCAATTCAGTGCTGAGCTGAACAGGCACGCCAGCTGTGCGTAACGTCTATACATGAAGGATGACTGCTATTTGCTGGCCTCGTGTTGTGTGATGCTGGATTGGTGGTGGTGATTTACACATTTAGTACACCGTTCTACGTTGTGGTGTTTCATCCTGGCTTTTCGATGTGATTTTGATGTCTCAAAAATATATCAACATAAATAACACTTAGCACACTCTGTTTGCGGCTTCTTGACCTAATGTTTCGCTGTGCTTGGTGAAGGAATGTCCATACAGTCCATAATGAAGACCGGTTTTTTTTTATTTATTTATAGGTTTACAGGGTATTTAAGCACATCAAGGGGATATACGGCTACTTTTTCAGGAGGAAGACCCCTCTTTATCGTCCGTGGTCTTTTTGAAAATATAGTGTAAATAGACAAAGTTCAGAGTACTTATTTGGAAGGTAACATTAACAGACAGCGGGCTACCATTAAAAAGTGTCGTTTAAACTATTGAACTTTCCGGTTTTGTGCTAAACAGCTTATTTCTAACACCGTTACCACTACCTCAAAATAAAAAGATCTGCTTATAAATTCTTAAGGTTTTTTCCTGGGGGTCTCGTAAGCTGTTGACCTTAACCCTTTCTTGCAAAGTCATACAGCGTTAAAACCCCACTACAAATGGGATCGTTTGACATTAAGCGTTCGTCTTTGCGTGATGCCAGAACAGGGAGAAAAAGCTTCATGTGACATCTCAGCAGGGAACTGGGCTTGCGTCAAAACCAAAAAGAAAAAAAAAAAAAAAAAAAAACATTGCATACAGCTTATTGAAGTGAAAGATTCTGTAAAGTAACTGCATATTATCTAATGATGGTAATCGAAAGGGAACTAATTATTTAGACTATCAGTTGTCGCTGAACTTGGGATATGGTGGCGGGCCACTGAAGGAAGTTTTTCTAATATATGCATACCTTATTTTGTAATTGGTAGCATTTCAATGGAGTATACTTACAGATGTGAAACGAAGTTATAATTTAGATATTGTTGAGTTAACTATATATGATGTGGTGCTATTGATTATTTCATTTCGCCGTAAGGCATTAAAAAACGGAAACATATTATTTTCTATTTAGCATCCCCTTTACAAAAATCCTTTCCATCAATTATGGCCGTATTTGTCTCCTGCCAAATCAGATTGCCCCTAAAACTAATGAGATTGACCTTTTTATAATCCTCACAAGTCGGCAGTAACAGTCAAAATAGAATTGTCCTAGGCTTTGCATTGGAAGACATCTTGCCAAAACTTTAATGTCGTTTAGCGTGAAAAAAAGGCATTTGAATCGTTGGCTACGGTTTGGTGGTCGCACTGGAAGGATGTTGGGGGGCACACGCTTAGTAACATTATTGGCGTCTGTGTGCAAAATTATCCCGCTTGCATTTCTTCTTTTAAAAAATAATAGTTAAATATTGACGGGATTGCAAAGCATTCAGCTGTCAAGTAAAAGTCTTTTACATGTTTGCCCGGTCGTTTTGGCAAATATTATATGCCATTATAACGATACAAGAGATCATCCAAGTTGAAAAGAGGTGCCTTTGTTCTGAAACCACGGTTATCTGTTGGGGAATAATCTTAATGAGTTTACTTCTAGGATTGTGCCGAGTGGTATGGTCGTTTTTCTTTCCGCGAAACGTCCTTGCATATCCTGTTCGATTTGCACAATGCATTTGGTAAACATACGGCTTATTTCAGTGCCTATGCTCAAAAGGTGTCGAGTTGGAAATCGGCAAGACCGTGTATTGTATGGGAAGGAAAGGAGTCCTTTAAACGATAACAAAGGTTGGTCGGTTTATTAAAGTAAAAGCTTTTGGAGAGACATACACATGTCTATCAGGCAAATATAAATCTATATTGGGCGCGTTTCCAACATTTGTCCTTTGTAGATTCGGAACAAATTTGCCTCGGGGGGGTAAAACTGAAGAATAACAGTGTTCTATCATCTGTGTGTTCGCTGCAGGTTCATCCGAGGCGGTTAGCTTGTTTTGCAGCCGCATGGGCTACTTCTCGATAAGGGGTGCCCGTTTTTCTTCTTTTTTTTTTTTTTTTTTTTGTAGTGACCGCCCCTCCCCCTACTGTTCACACATAAATTTTACCTGCGGATGAATTTCTTTCAAACCGCTGTCTGCGTTATGGATATTCCTTTTTTCCTTTCCTGCTTCAGAATCTTCTGCTTTACATTTTCTCTTGGGCGCAATGCTCTTCCCCACAGGTGCTACTTTTAGTGCGTTCTTGTGACTTGAGCCGTCAGTGTTGGCATATTCTGAACCTGTCCGAACACACAAATGCTGCTCGAGATGGGCCTTTTGCCTTTACGTCCGTATGTTCCACGGTATAATGTTCCGTTATCTGCGCCACGCATATTGCTACATTTTTATTGGTTCGGATATTAATTGAATCTCTTTAACAATGCCCTGTAACCATTTGCAGTTTGGCATTGTAGTCTAAATTGACAAGATTCCGATTAATTGGCGAAACACAAAGAAACGTGTAGATCAACGGGTAAAGAAGTTCTAAATTGCCGCTGCACCTGTGCGTAAATTGATCTTTTATGATAATTTTACCGCTTATGATGAATAAGCCTTTCTTTCTTTTCATTTTTTCTTCTTCTTCATTTTCAAAGAATAAAAGCAGTTATTTCATTTAAATCAGTATGCTAAAAGAAGGGCCCATAACCGATTCATATGAACTGTTTGAAGTCGAATTGTAAAAGAAGTTATTTGTTCAGGAATCTGGCGTTAGCTCAGGTGTCCGCCAAATAAATTCCAAAGATAAAATTTGGCATATTTTTTGGGGCGGGGGTTGTTCTCTTCGATCAGTTTTTTCCAAAGGAATAGTGAATTTCTGACCGACAGGTGTCGCTGTTTTTTTCTATTGTAATTTTATCGCAAACCAATTCACATAGTTTTGCCGAGGGATGGATGCATCCTTTCGTATTGCCACGAAGTTAAACCACATTTGAACTAAAATACCTGCTTTTTTGTGTGAAAGGGGTTTGAAATTTACCCAAAATGCCACCGTCATACTAAAATAGTTCAGTTGATTCTTCTTCATTTCCAGAAACCATAACCGAATTCGAGCAGTGAACGCCACGTCGCTAAGTCATTTAGGACAGCTACGCCATCTGGATTTGAGTAATAACCGGCTGACTGACTTACCAGTGAAATTCCCTGCTCTTCCGCGCCTAAGCAAACTGTGAGTACAATGCAAAGGGCTTCACCCACAGAGAGCAGGAAACACAACGTCCCTGAATAACAATGTTTGAAATCACACAATAAGTAGCTTTGTGATAACTTTATTTATACATTGTGATTCAGTCTTTGGTTTTGTTTTTTTTATTGTCGTTTTTTTTTTTTTTTTTTTTTTTTTTTTTGCGAATTGGTGTTCGTCCTTTTCAGATCACCAGATTGCATGTTATTGCCATTCATGCTGTCTCTTGCAGGTCGTGTGGTTTCCAGGAGATGGGCTCATTCACAGCCCTTCCATGGTTGTCCCCATCGTCGGCTAAGGTTGAAAGCGGTCCTCTGTGACTGCGCTCTAGTGTCATTACCAAGATGAAATTTGCAAAAGTGTCCCCTCGGGTGTGATTCGCTTCGTCTTCAATCAATATCTCGATCACTTGTTTGCGTATCAATTTTGTTTATTTGACAGTTTCACACTTTCTTGAGTGCTTCGCCGACCGTCGTGTAAGGCTATTTTTAGAGTCCAGCTAGAGCCCCCGTGGGAAATCAAACGTGTCAGCGGTTACTTTGCTTGATTGAAAGTTATGGAGCGTTTGCACCGTGTTGTCGGGTTGATGGGTTGTTTGATTGTTGGGGTGAGTCACTGTGCATCAGCGTGGTCCTTTGGCCTCTTAATTACCCTGTGACATAAGCTTTGAGGACGAGGAAAAGATTCTCTGCCTTTTGAGCAGTTCAGTTCTAAAACCAGTGATTGCATGTACACATGCTACCTTAGTGTATTAAAATTTGTGTAGAAGCGTATAGTACTAGTTTAAAAATATGTAATCAGAAAAGTAATCCAAGGCTTCCGTGAGTACAGTTAGTTCGTTCTTGAGTATAAAGTCCGACAATCATAAGACTCTCCGGGATATTGATCTCATGTAATGATATCTATTCGCTCTTTAGTTTTTTTTTCTTGACATAATAAATATGAATTGCTGGTACAAATAAAGAATTTTCCAATAGCCAATATTGTCTGTGTAATGTTGGGATGATGGGTCCTAGGTGGTTTTGTCGTTGATTGCCCATTTGTGTTTTTCGGGGGGGGGGGGGGGGAGATATTAGCATTAAGAGTAGCTAGTCTGTTTCTCCATTGTCGATTTTTAGAGGGCGGGGTTCAGGGGCGTGGGGGAGGGGTGGGGGTGGGGGGTGGTCGTTAAAAGCGGGATAGAGAATATGATGCTGCATATGGTGAATTTGAAGAATTGGTGACATAATTTTAAGGCGTTTAGCTTTTGTTTGATTCCGTTCTTTGTGTTGTAATTGATACAACATGTGTCTTACGTCTGGTACCAGATGGCTTTAATATTTTCTGCCTCATGGCTCTGATCAGCTTATTTGGCCATAAAGTTCCGACCTGCTTCTCTTGCTGGGGGCATCTTTAAATTCTCAGTTTTCAAAAGTCGTTCGTTTGTATGCCGTTTATAAATGGCAAATGGTTTCTCCGTTCGTGCATTCCGGTAATCGGGGCGCCATCCTCCCACCCCACCCCCCCCCCCCCTAAAGAAAAAAAAAAGTATCAGATGCAGTGGTATGATTCCAAGATTCTCGTTAGGGCCACAAAGAATGCCGACCCATTGAAACTTTTTTGCTATTCTGGATCTTTAGTGCCTGGTTTGTCGCGCCTTGGACGGAAACATTTTTCATTTGATCCTGGCTTTAAACCTGCCGTCATTGGCAGCTGCCGACATGTAGGGAAATTGACGATACAGGAGATATAAAAGATACAGAACAGCTGTCGTGGATATCGTCTGTTTGTTCTGCAAGGTTTTATACACTCTTTGTTTCAGGTATTTGAACAATAACCGAATCGTTGCTATTGGCAACGGCACGTTCGGTGGCCTGACGGGCCTGGAGACGCTGCGACTGACGAAGAACCAGATCAGCGCCTTGGACAAGGACACGTTCGTCCATCTCGTCAACCTCAGGACGCTGTAAGTGTAACTAACAACTGCCTGCCCTTTCCCTTACCTGCAAAAAAATATCAGAGCCTTACCATGAAAAAATAAACACAACTTTACACTGTAAACTGCGGTGTAAATTTGAGTGGAGCTGGGAAACACTTATGAGAAACTTTCGTTGGTTTCACAAACATTTTGAAAAGTAGTTTCTCTTTTCAACACATGCTTTGAATTGTTGGACGCCATAAATTTAAAATGAAGAGGATTTTGTTGAAATTCGGGAATGTATTAATTCAGTTTCTCCACGTACGCGATCAGTTTCGTCGAATTCGGCAGGCTATTTATATCATTGTTGGTGATGGACTGTCATCAACAAGCATCGATTTCAATAAAGATCCCCTGTAATGGCCATCAGGGGGTGACCACTGACTATGGTTTTAATCCACGGAAAATCTTTTTCCTTCTACAAAAAAAAAAAAAAAACCAAAAAAAAAAAAAACAAGTGCTTGGAATTTTGTAAATTTTTGCAGCAGCGAATCGTCTGCGATGAGAAAACGGAGCATTCGTAGTAGTTTTCCGATTCATCCATACTTTCTTGTATTTAAAGAATGGCAGATAACTCCAGAGAGATTACAGAGTGGAGTTCGCTGTACTCAAATTCAACTCTTGTTATCACTGATAATTGAGCTGTTGACACGTATAAGAATGTTTTAAGCTGCCAAATCTCTACGCCTGACATCCCCCTCCCCCCCCCCCCCCGTCCCCCAACCCCCTTATGAAATTGGGTAATCTTAACGACGGATAAGCTTTTCACACAACTGGGTGACGTTAAGTATGTTTAAAAAAATGCTGATATTTTGTCAAGAAATGGATAATATTCGAATTCAAGATCGTCTGCGAAGAGTCACAAGACTCAGCTTAATGTGATGATACGTGGCATTTAGATAACATGGTGTTAACTTATAGTGTACGACATTGTTCTCTTAAAATAGATAGGAAATAGTCTTTTATTTATGTTAATATCGTGCTTTGATTAATGCGGGCAGCACCGGTTAGCAACAAATGCACTAAAAACAGCCCGACGGGGAGATTTTGAATTAGATTCTTGCTAGATAATTGGCAAATTACAAAATAGAAAGGATGCATTGACAAAAAAAAAAAAAAAAAAGACTAAAGGTTGCGGTAATTTTGCAATTTATTCGTTAGCAGTTTCTTTATAAGGCTATTTTTTTTTACGAAAAGTACCGCGGGTTGTTGTGTTAGAATTTGTTTAACATTGAACACCTGCTTAGAAATTATGGAGTAAGAATATGTTCAAGACATTCGCCGTTCATGACATTATTTGAGTTGGCTATCACCGCTGATATATCCCAAGTCATCATCATATGATCAAAACAATAACAAGTTGTTTGACTCGCTGTGTCCGTGTAAAGTTGCCAGGGCAGACCAGGTCTGCGGTGACGGCGAGACACCGTCCAAATAAAAGGACCCACTCCTAAAATTTTGCTTCGGTCCACTTTATGTATCCTATAATAAGATGCATAAGGTGCCTGTACGTGATAATTCTGCCCCAAAAGGATTCAGGTTATTTGACACTACAATTCTAGAAAGTTTAGGCATAAAAATCGACTTCAAAAAGTTCGTGGAGTGTTACCGGTTGTAGTCTTCACGTAAGATCGTGCCAAGGAGTAAAGTAGCCAAAAACTTATTTTGTAGTTATTGGGTCGTTAGCTCTTAGTGGCTTCCGTAATTTCAAGTGTTAAAAAGTTACTTAAGAAATTTAAATATCTTCCTAAGTCACACCAATGACTATACATTTAATAAAGCAATTATTTATAGCAATTCACCGTAGCAGAAAATATAGGAGAGTTTAATATAAGGTGCAGAGGAAAGTTTACTAATGCCAGACTCCGTGTCGCCACTCAGCATGGGGCTGTCACAATGGGAACAATGCTATGCAACCGTGCCTATATACGGTGAAGTGGTGCTGTCGAACTTCAAGCATCTCTTCTAATAGCACTGTGTAAAAATGCATTGAAAAGCTACGTATGTCAGCCCCCCATCCCGCCACCCCCCCCCCCCCCTATCGGGAGAGGGGCCAGTTGTTTTATTACCTACATAACACTGACATATTTTTTATTATTCAGCGTTCGCGGCAGGTTTTCAAATTCTTTCTGTTTGGTGTAGATTTTTCATAATGCGGCGTCCAATTTTACCAGGTTATGACTGTTAAGATTTTTTAGTAGTAACGGTTGAACTCGGTGATATATTTTGTGCGTCCAGTTGTACCCAAAACTCTCAGGCATCTGCATCCATTTCGAAACTGCTGCGTATTGACCATGATTGTACGCCGGGAACGCAAACGCTGTAATATTTTTTCTCAACAAATATTCCGCTCACCGTGGGCCTTAAGGTGTGGGAAATAGGAATAGCAGTGGTGTTAATTCGTGGAAAGATATGCCAGGGTACGCGTTGGCGGGATTTTTGTCCACTTTTTGGGCATTTTTTACGAAATGATTCACTTTTTCGGAACCCACCGAGTCTTTCTGGACCCAACTGAGTCACACTTTCCTTTTTTGACTCACTTTCTTGAGAAACCAGCGCGAACCCCGAATGCCTTGGTTCATTTCAGATTAGATGCATGAATTTACTATCAGTTCTTTCTGCTGGGCAACCAATCTACATGTCATCTCACAAAAACACGAGGATTAACATATCTTCTATTTTGTGCCTTTGGGTTGTATGAATATTCGTAATTTTATGAAGGGGAATGCTCACGCGAATCTAAGACAGACTAATTGAGGTCACTTTCGCTTTGAAAGTAAGCAGTAGTTAATTTGTGTCCCACTGATGGAAATGAAAAGAAGACAAAAACAGCCCCCTTGTCGCGTGTCATGATTACGTCATTCTTATGGAAATTATTCAAACTGACAGTTGTGAATTCAGACAGAACCGGTGGATGCTCAGCTAAGGGAAAATCAACCTGCCGGTTGAGTTGACAACCGCTGCCGCGTTTTCTGACGTCACAATACCGGTTTGTCTGGAAGGGCTTACGTGGTGCTATAACCGATGGTTGACTTCTTGGTGTTGAATTACAAGCATTTGTGAAAAAAAGCTTTATGCATCTGGCTCAAATAGAACGTAAACTTTTTCATGCAATTTCTCATGAGGTGATCAGGAAGAACTTGAAAAATGGCGATGCAAAGATTGTCAATCGAAATACTGTGGATATAATTGGGAAAATCATTATCGGTTGTTTTTCCACAGACTGAAGCTACATTTGGAATGTTTTCCTTTTGCGTACAGATATTTTTTCGCCATTTGCAATTGTCACCATGCTGTTTATCAAACAAGAAATCCTTATGACTGCAAAACTTATATCGTTTAAATAGAAAACACCTGCTTAAAACATGGGGATTTATTTATAGTGCGTTTATGTTTTATGTTTATGACCTGATAAGAAATTACATATTTCGTATTTATCCCGGGCGCGTTGATATAAAATTGCCGTAATGGTTTGATGTTTATATTTTATTATTATTTTTTTTTTTCAAACGCTATATCGTTAAAAGGAACTGGCACTATAAATTCGCTCATTTCATGATCGGTGCAGCACTTGGTTTTTGTCAAAGCACAATTTGTAAATGTATTTGAACGTTAAAATTAAAGAAAAAATAGCTTTGAAAAGAGAGAAGCCAGGTGTTTCCATTTTGCCGTATCGCGAAATGATTAAAAAGGGTAGGAATTATGTATAAAGTTTGACGTGCCAAAAATTAAAGTGGAATTTTTTGCGATGCTGTTAAATCTCAGGATCGTTTTCATGCACCAAATACATTAAAAACCCCAATAGGATAACTGCTGTCGTCAGAGAGCAGCTTTTTGTAGCGAACATACGTGTCAGCCCATTTTAGGTGCTTAGAAATTTGGGAGCTGCAGCTGTTTGTCCCGCCAGGCCCCGTTTGGAATTGGCCAGCTGCAGCGGTTTGCAGCTGCACCTGTTGCTTATTTTGTACATCTGTCGATGCAAGCGGGTTTGGAGAACAACCCTTATCTTGATTTGTAGAGTCAAAGCAGCAGTTCTGTAATCAATTGAAAATACTATGTTAAAATTGGGGGGGGGGGGGGGGAGGCGGGCTGTAATTGGGTTCTACAGTTTGTCGTGTGCGTTGTTTCAGAGTCTTGACAATCAGAAGTTTTAACGGTAGGGGCAATTAAAAATTAATATAAAGCACGGGTCTCTGCTGTGCCAAGGTGTGCGATTTGTCAGCTGTCATCTGCAATGAATGCCTTTAGCACGACCTATTAGGTGCGATAGTCATCTCCCGCACCATACCTCCCGCTTCTGCGCTTTAATGAATGGAGAATGAGACACCAAAGTCGTCAATCTTGTCGCATCGAACCGATTTACGTCTCGTTCTCATATGGTATAGGGGACCAACATGTAATTTTTTTCGGCTTGGACAAATTAAGCCAGTCATGTTGGATATTATTTTTTGCTTCTCGCAATTTTGTGTAATTGTGATTTATAGTTTAAGTCCTTAATTGGGTGATACTTTGAAGAGATCACACCCATAATTATAGCTGTTATATACAAATTTTCGTCAGTATTATTCATTTAATATGGCCATCATATGTTTTGTTTTCCTTTACACTGCAATTCAAACTGACATAAAGAAAATTTAGTTATGTTTTGTTTTTAATGAGTTTATCACAGAACACCCATCAGTTTGGGAAATACATTTTTATCCCTCATCCTCCATTAATGGAAATTTCCGTGTCAATTTACCATTATTTTATGTTTTCCGTTTCAAAAATTAAAAAAAAAAATTGACGGGGAAACTGGAATCGGCATCTATGTTGGCCTTAAACAGAGCTGTGGTTACAGGAAACACGCGCTGATTGACAATGATATTTGCCAGTCATAGAAGCGAATGACAGGCAAGAAAAGAGTAAAATTAACTCCCGTTCAGCAACCCCCGGTTAAATTCGTGGACCGGACCGGATATCTGCCGCAATTACTAAAAAAAAAAAACCTACAAAACACGATCATTTGCAGTGTTAATATTTAAAAAAAAATCGAATTATTTCAATCAACGAAAGTTTTACGGGCATTAATTTAAGTGTTGCAGTTAAAATTGACTTGAAAGAGAAGAATTGTGCTCCTAATGTTTTATAACATTAAATAACCTTAATAATAACGACGACAGCAGCAGCAACAACAATAAACAAATATTGGCTTAAGTCTGATCTTGTGTCTGTTGTTAGGGAACTGAATAAGAACAAGCTGACGCACATCGACGGCCTGACGTTCAGCCACCTCGGTAAGCTCGAGGCTTTGCGACTCAAGCGCAACAACATCACCCAACTCAAAGATGGCTGCTTCTACGGGCTGGACAAGATACAGGAATTGTAAGTTTTTCTGTCACCGTACCTCCCCTCACAGTCAAACCCAAGCCTCACCCCGCTTTCCCCCGCCCTCCTCAAACAAAGAAAAAAAATGGTGAGGAGTTAAAGAAGCATTACAAATAGCTGAAATATTGTTTGGATCAGTTTTTTCTTTTTCCTTTTCTCTTTTTTTTTAAATTTTACCGGAGGAACCCTGTGTTTTTTACTAACTTGAAATTTGCCATACTGGCTGTTCGCTGTGCTTTTCTTTTAACGAAAAGCTGTTTGGTTTTATTGAGCGATATTATTGCAAAAGTAACCGTAATAAAATTGTTTTTGAATGAGACATATCATCGAGGTTTTCTATAGAAATGTTTGAGAAGGGCAATTCATAAAGAGCGAATTTATTGTCATTTAATTCTCGTTCATTATTGAAGCGTCAACAGTTTTAGAGTGTCGTATATGAGACGGGTGTAAAGTAGGATGAGAGAGGGCAAGATAAAATATATGCCCGGAATATAGATTTTGGTTAATGAACATAAATCTTGACGAATCGCAGGTGGTAGTGATATTTCAAAGTGTCGCGCATTTCAAAAGCCATCTAGTAATTCATTCCAGTTGATGGTAGAAAGAGGCGTAAAAAACACCTTGGCTGAAATCGTATAAATTGTTACGGCGGGGGTAATTTGTATAAAGGTGTCTCAGTTGCAATGAAAAGAAACGTTTTTAAATTTGCGATCATAAGATATTATGAAATAAGATAGGCCTATTGTAGCAAAAGAGGTGGTAGATTCTTTGCTGCGCTGAAGATAAAACCACTGATTCCTGTGACCCATTGCGGTTTGGATTCTTTCAAAACCCCCGTTTTTTCTCCCCTGAGGTTTTAATATACACGCAAATATCTAAATACACATATTTCAATGCGTAAACAGGCCGAAGTAATGTGGTGACACAGGACCCGTCTGTGCAAAAAACGCACCCTTATTAGATCTTCACAAAAAGATAGAGGTGATTTAAAACGTTGATAAATCAAACTAGAGGTGTTTGCACTTCTAAGCTCTGACAAATTGATTTCTTTCATATCCGTGTAGGTGCGGCCTGTTTTTTGGTGTCGCCTTTTTTTTCACGCCTTTGATAAAAAAAAAAGCATCGTCTTGCCGATCAAACTGAACATGGTTGCTCTAAGAATGATCGATGGCGGTCGGTTAAGATGCCTTTTTTTTTGTGATACGATTATGTAATGAAACAGCTGCCGAAAACAGTTACAAAAATACACGGTAAAAGAACGTTTGCTTGCCATAAAAAAGTACTCTCGGTTGTAAAATAGGTAGCATTAGTAATGTGAAGATGTCTTGTTAAATTGACAAATTTGTCTCTTATTTAGCAGACAGATGTAAGCAGTAGCACATTTCAATGAATGTGACTTGCATTTGCAATATTTAGCAGGGGTTAGAGCTCGCTTTCGTTTCAGCGCATCAATTTTACACTCATCTTACAAGTACTCTTTGGGTGCTTCCGGTATTGACTTTCTGCCAAATAAAATAAAGTTTGTCAAATTTGAAAACGTGCCTCGGATATGTGTATGTCAGTTGCCTATTAAAAAATGCATGAAAAAAAAAAACATTAATAAAAACGCAATACTTTCTCTCCCCCCCCCCCCCCCCCCGTTTCCCGCCCCGAAAGTTACTTTTGGTTCCAACGCACTGTCACGTCAGTGCGTGGGGAAAAAGAGATGCAGTATTATCCTATTTGGCGACTTAGTTCATCCACAGGCTTCTCTCCCTGTAACTCCATGGCCGGTGGTAGACGGTATTTTACATACCACAGTCTCAAATTAAGGGCCAAAGGAAGTTTCAGGAAAACGGGGCTCAAAATGACTGAGACATGGATCTGTAGTATGGATCAAAATATTTGCGAGCACTGAATGCACTTGAGTGTTGCAAAAGTAAACGATACTTAAAAGGGGAAAAAAAGACAGTCGGCTTTAAGCTGTCTGGGCGATTACTTTCGTCTGGAAATATACATTAATTAGTTGTGGGTTGTGTACTTCATATAGAACTCGGCAAAAAAAAAAAAAAGCGCAGTAATAATAATAACTAGAAACGTGTTTCGCAAGCGAAATTTTCAACACTTGACAAACATTAAAAGTTAAAAATATTTCTTTGAACGTTTTATTAGTTCTGGAACAAAATGAAGTCTTTTTTTTACAAGCCGCATGGTCTGTAATACAACTATGTAAAGAGCTCATGGCGCAGCACGTATGCGGCTTATAAGGTTCATCTGCTTGGTTATGTTGGCTCAACTGCTTTATTGATTGAACGAACTAGCACTTTTCTCTAGGCAGGCAGAGCTCGCGTAACGCCCATAAGATGTGCTGTTTTGCTCAACCGTTACTTTGCTTTTTAAATGCGCTGTATTTATTTATTCTAAAATCAGCTGTGTTCGCATGGCGTTTTAAGCATGAAAACGAAATCGTAGACGAAAAAAAGGCGGGATGCACACCCTCCGATCAAGTTGTACATAAGTACAAAGTTTTGTGGTCTGTAGGGTCAGATAAGCCTTGACCAAGTCAAAGACTTGTCAAGTGGTAATAATAATAATAATAATAATAATAATAATAATAATAATAATAATAAATATATGGTCATGGGTATTAAATGAATGGCGAGTGAAAAAAGTTTTTTTTTAGCGTCGCTGTTTACGGGTTGCTCGGGACATGAACTTCGGGCGTTCATCCTGCGGCATGAATAGCTGCTGAAATCAGCCTTGTTTTGTAGAAATAAACAACGCTGTTAAAATAAACAACTTGCAAATTGTGTGTTGATGAAGCATCTTGATACAGCCATTTGTTTCTTCAGCCACTTATTTACATGGTTTACATTTCACGTACTGATTAATTTATTTGAGAACAAGTAATCAATTAGCATTGAGAGGTTGAGAAATTGGCTTGTTGGCAAATGGAAAGAAGGGAAAAAAATCTGATGTTTGAAACTGATTCCACTTAATTATTCTTATTTTTACTTTATTTTATTTATTTTTTTTTTTTTTACTATTGATTAAACGGTTAACAACTTGTGTTATTTAAATCGATAACTGTAACGATTAAAATATGTTTTTGGTGAAATGGTCAGACTGATAGCCAGGCATTTTTTTTTGTTTGTTTTTTGTTGTTGTTTTTTTTTTCTTTTTAATAATAGAACACTGGTCGTGATAAAAATAAAAACACGTACACACACAGAGTTTAGCTGATGGGTAGTTATTGTTGACAAAACTGACGTAATGAAGCAAACGTAATGAAAGCAAAGTGCTCTTCGTGACATTGCTTTAGATAAGTGATATTTTTAAATATACTAGACTGAGAAGGTAAGACCTAAAATAAAATTAAAAAAAAAAGTTTGGTTTATAGCAAGGAGTCATTTTGTTCTTGGAATACTTGAAAAAGATATTTCTAGAACTATGCGTTCAGTGCAATCCGTTTGATGAACCAGTAAAAGTTGCATATAGGCAGTGAATATGATCTGCGTGTAATATTTTAGCCGGAAAGTTTCGAGTTGCGTGATACGGTATGAAGTGGAATGTGAAGAAAATCATTTTGAATTGAGTGTAACATTTCGCAGTTGACTTAGCAGAAGTGTATTGTTAAAGGACCTCGCGGTATTTTGACAAGTAAATAAGCATTCATAAACTCTTCGGCGTTGTTTGCGTACTTAGTTAGCCCCGGTCGTAATAAAAATAGACAATGCATGGGTTTCCGCTTGGGTGAAATATTAAAAGCACTCACGACCTTCTTGAAAAATGGTGCGTTTAAGAAATGGTAGGGGTATTTTGCTGTTCAGCAAGTACATAACTAGGATAGGAATGCTTCAGTTTGAAGTGTTGGGACACATTTATTTGCGCTTATAATCCAACTGATCATAATAGAAATGAAAACAAAGTTGAATCAACTAAGACACATTATTGCGACACGTTTTTAGAACCAACTCAAATGTATGCTGTGCAATATTGTTCAGTGATTTAAAATTGGGTCTTAAATATTGGGGTTAACTTTTTCGATAACTGAGTGAACACCCTCCATCACAGAGTCGGTTTAGTTTCTGCTTTAAGAACGCAGTTTTAGTTAAAGGAAAGGACATCCGAAAATTTGTTTGGCGAGATTTTTCTTTATTTGAGGGGGGTGGGGGTCGAGAAGGGGGCAGGAGGTTTGCGTAACCATGTGATCACGTTTCTTTGCAGGGAATTGGACAACAACAACGTTACCATGGTAACCAAGACGTGGCTGTACGGACTCGACTCTCTCAAGAAACTGTGAGTATTTTGTAGCCCTTGTTGTTCACGTGAACAAATATGATGTTCCGTTCAATAGTTATAGTCTTTTCTTTTTAAAGAGAGAACGGAAACTGCGACAGATTATCTGATTTACTGCATTTGCTTAGCTGAGATAAGTTGGGCGAACGCCAAACTCCTGTATGGCCATCTCATTGTTGTTTCTTATTCGGGAACCTGGAATCAGGGGACAAACCTCCTAGGCTAACCTTCACTCCTAGTTTTGCAATCGGAACCAGGCATTTTTTTCTCTCTCCGGTCATCGCGCGATTAACGGTGCATACGGCTCGCAAGCGAACCACTCACAAAATACTCGGTACTCTCCACGCACTGAAACATTGCGTTTTAAGATCTACACTGCGCGCGCTTAAATGCGATTGGGACAATTCAGAGATGTTCTAGTATGATATGTCATTATCATGGAAGTTCTTCATTATGTTAAAGCTTGCTTTTTTACGTTTCCGATAGTCATCCCGTTTTAGCAGTTTTCTTGGCAGTGGGTTAAATATACCAAGAAGCAGCACATATGCCCTGTAGTAGCAAAACCGGTGTGTGAAGAGGGGTCCTTAAGAAAAATCAGCGATGGCAGAGAAAAAAAAATAAAAACTTCGAAATTAGTGGCAAAGATAAGTGTTTTCTGTCAAATAAAGTTACACAAGCAGAGATAAGTCGTGTTATTGTACAGGCAAATTAGTTCAAATGGATTCATAGGTCGGCGTTCTTTAGGAAAAAAAAAAGAAGTTATTACAGGGGGGGGGCTTAATTTCAATACCACATTTAAGAAGATTTCCGCATGTTTCGGCCCGTACCACCGCACCTTTGAACGTCTGCCTCTGTCATCTCATTTCTATCAAATATAGGTTCTCATTGAACACGCGACAAAGAATGAAAATCTGTCTTTTTACACTGGCAATTACTAAATACCCCTTTCAAAGGCATAATGTTATTTGCATGGGCTCAAATTTCGGGCTCTAAAATGCTAGTTAAATCTGCGACAATTAAAAGGAAATTAAAACGCGATTTTTTTGTTCGACAGTCATGTATATTATTTTTTTTCACACGTTGCTTATCTTATCTCATTCGTAGCATTTCCCCCCAAGACAAATTACTGTGCAGAACAGGTGTTGGCTATTGTGCAGATGTCAACCATATCGCACTGGAATAGATACTCTACTTGTGAACTAAATGTATAGCACGAGCTATCGCAAACGGGGTAGGGGTTAGCCACTTCTTTTGCATAACGAGACAATTTTTTTTAATTCAAGTGTGATGAAATGTTATATTAATGGCATTCGAAAAGCACACGTGCTGCCGCCCAGATATGAAGAAACTGAAATGGCGAACATATGGTGCCCATGCGGTACATATAGAATGTTTGTGTTATCAATCTAAATTCACATCAGTATTTATATTGGACATCAGTTAGTATTCATTGATGTCAGTTAATACACCACACAAGTGCACGGCGACACAGCACAGCCAAATTATTTTTTTTCTTTTTGTTTTGTTTTTGTTTTTTTTGTTTGTTTGTTTTGTTTTGTTTTTGGTGTGTTTTTTTGCAAGAATAACCCCTGGCAAATATTCTGTCATGGCGGCATTGCCAAGAAGTACAGAACATCGTATTACTTAATATAAGAACGTATAAAGCAAATTTAGACATTTTTTCTGTTATGGGCGAATAAAGGCATTTCGAATCGGTGAGTCAATTCCGGAGTAAAATCCTCAGTCTCATTGCTATATATGAAGTATCATGAGTTTGCGTTAGTCTGTTCCGGAATAGACTGAGTGAATCGAAAACGCGTTATTTCACCCAGGACTAAAATATCTTGATATGTTCTTATTTTAAATGCTAGCAACTGCTTGCTTTAATGAAAACCCCCGTTGTGTATCCACAGCGCTTCCATTGATTTCCCTGTTATGTGTCATGTGTTGTGACGTCATTATTATTTTTATACTGCGATCGGTGGTATTAACGTGAACTACGAGCAGGAGTGCGATGCGTCGCAGGAGCTGGAGACACCTTCGCCAGTCCAGTGTGTGTGTGTATATCGGGCGGGGGGGGGGGGGGGGGGGAGGGGGAGAGGGGTGGGGGTGTGCAACTGACTGTTCTATCTAACCGAAAGCAATCACAGCCGAAAGCTTTGAACATTGAAAAATTCAATCGAAAAGGTTCTCAACGGCACGTGTGGGAGCATTGTGACAGGTAAAGTCTCGAGAAAAATAAAATTAATCGTAGCAATGTGTTTGCTTTTCTTACTCTTCGATTTTTTTGTTCAAAGTTGCATAAGTGAAAAATTGTGATTAATAACATTCTTTACGAATATGATATTTGATCATATTTCATTGTTTAGTTTAGCAATTTATAACCCTTGAGGTGAAGGTTTTTCTTCTTCTTCAGAGCTTGGGAAAGGACGCTTGGTATTTGATACCATGAGGAAAAATAGTTAGTCAAACAATCCTCTTGCAACTCATCATACACATATGGCGGGTATCGCATTGTGTGAAACTCATTGTGACGTCATAATGAGAAATGATCTTACAATGAGTCGATACCAAATGCTTTCTTTTGCAGTTCGGTAAGCATAAAAGAGCAGATACTTCAGACTCCCAAGAGATGTGCTATTATTCATTGATATAGCCTATGATATGATCCATTAAATTTTTTTTTAAAGATACCTGATGCGAAATGAAAAGTAATACCCTGTTTTATTTGTGTTAAAAAGTACCAAAGCAAACTGACATTCTTGTTGGTGAAAAAAAAAGAGAACAATTAAGTGACATCTTTGTTCTGAAGTTAATGGATTCGGTAGCGTTACGTTTAACAATAGAGGGCAGAGTTTAAAGGGGATTTGATGGTAATCTGAACACTTAATGTTACAAATCGGATATCTTACTGTATCTGAATATTCACTGGTTTCATTTTTGAACACCCTGTTTATATAAAATCTGGTGCAAAAAACAATGAAAAGTGTAATTACTACCACGCATTAGGGCATTAGTACCACCCATTAGAAGAAAACACAATATCGGATTGGAGAGATATAAAATTTGGCCCCCTCAGATCACTGATTTTTCGGCCCTTTGCCAATAACACAAACTGCCGCCATTTTACATCCCTTTCTGGTTGGATTCACAGCAGTGCCAAAAAAAAAAAAAAACCGTTTCCGGTCTTTTGCCAAGTCGCCGATAAACCAGTTTCTTGGCAGCGAATTCCTATGCGCGCTTGGGATATTTTCCCAGAGTTTCTTTCCCCTTCCAAGTGGATCCTCGAGGCGAAAACATTCGATTCAAATTCCCGCCGATTGGCGGTGTCTTGCCCTGCAGAAATAAAACATGTTTAGTAAACAGATTGCTTGCTTAGACAGCTGTGCAATGCTTGTCATTAGAGTGCGAGAAAATTTGTTTTTTCACTGACTCGAGGTGCATAAAGTACGCGATGATGTACACGTTAAATGCTCGGCTAACTAAAACTAACAACGCCGTCCTGGCAACCTTCGCTTCTCTGGCAACCTCTCCGTGTTTGAGAAATAAACAACACTTGGCAATCTGGAGCGGCGTGTTGAAAGCTGGGAACTTCTCTCCCCACCTCCCCACCCCACCCCCACACCCACCCCCTTAGATGGATCGTAAGTCTATGGTGGCAGAATTACTCCGGATACATTACCTAACTGATTGCCACCTAGCCAGCCGCTCGCGTTGCAATTGTAGCGTTGCTAACCATCGTACGCCGCCTCTTTGGTCTGATAATAAAAAAAAAAGAAATAAATAAATAATTTGAAAGACACCTGCGTTTGCTGAAATAATATACAGAGGTTAACGGGGTGTGTGAAATTGCTTTACTTCTGTATGGTTAAAACGTCACTTGCCATTCGATGGGGTGCCTCTGGAACTGTTCTAAATATAAAAACACAACGCAACGCAAACCGCTTGTGGCGTATAGGATGTAGAGATTTCGATACGTGGGTAACGCAGGATTTTCTGTTGTCGTATTTTAAAATGAATGGACTGGAGTGTGGACCTCCAAATGATGCAAATTGATTTGTAGTGAATACCTGTGTATGAGTAGTTGGGTCAACGGGGAGGGGGTGGGCATGAATACATTGTATGGCTGCAAAGAGTGTGGACGAATAAAAAAATGTCTGAGAGGAGCTGACTCACTGCACATTCTGGTGTGGTGGAATGTGCACTTGGGGGACATAGCATTTAATGAAGCGAACTGTCGGTCTTTCTTTTACCCTTTTGTAGTTTGAATAGAAAAAGCTGCTGTGTGGCATTGGCATATACGCAAAATGCATGCATTTTGAGCATGCGGAAAAATGCAAACACAAGTGCAAGATCATTGAAAAAAATCACGTCAGTGCTGCACTGCAGTGACTCATTCCTTCCAGTTTTTTCCTGGCTTGGACATATTGCCATTTTATTCCGTTGCCTTTTATGTATGACGTCTTTATGACGTCACAGTAAGGATTCATGAACGGTATTAATATGTAATGGCATATATTTGAGACCATGTCGTACCCAGAAAGTTTTAATATTATTGAATTGAAAGATGACAGGAATCACAGAGTTAAAAAAACCTTCGTTGTTAAGTTCTTCTGCGTTCCCTGCAAGAGGTTTACATCAAAAGAGATTTTAGGAATACCTGGACAGTCTGAGCGCATTTCATAGGGTTTAATTTAAGTTGCTCACCTGTGTGTTACAATTGTATGATAGACCCGATATCTGTTATGTAATGCATATCCCTTCTTATATGTTGACAGGACGATGACGCATAACAACGTGAGGTGGATAGAGGCAGATGCGTGGGAGTATTGCCCTAATTTACAGGAACTGTAAGTCAACCACTTTCTCGCCCTCTATATTTGAAAAAAAGAAATTTGCCAAGTTCAGTGTTCATTATTCCACTTCGGGGCTTGTACAGGGGAGCTCTGACAAGTCTTCGTATTAGGGAAGAATGAGGACATTCGATTTGGTAGCCATGTGATTCGATTTTCGCTCCTGATCGCATATGAACTGGTACCGGTATGCAGTTTTCTCCGGCCTTTGGGGGTCATCCATAAAGTGCATTCGCACAGAGGGGGGGGGGGGGGGGGGTCAAGGTGGGTGCATATGCACTGCGTACGGGAGGGGGGTACGGTTGCTGCGTACGTACGCATTTTTTAAAACGTATCTCAAACATGATTTCGTGTAATTAAATAACCTAATATATCGATTTACAAACTAACTTACAAATTTACAACTCAAATAAAGTTGCTGTAGTATTAAGTTATAATAATTTTTGTTTTAATCTTCAGTGATTCACCATTTTGTTTGAATAACACTTGTGTATTTAAATTAGCAACATAAATATAAATGTGTAATTTTATGTTGTTTAAACATCAGTTAATTTTTTTCACTGATTAATAGGCATTATAGTTTTTAAAACAAATTGATAGTTTTTAAGTATAGCAGCACATATTGCGCACGTGCGTACAGGCGGAAGGGGGGTCTAGGCCACTGCGTACGCAATGCGTACGGTAGGGTGGGGGGGGGGGGGTCAAAATGTGTCGCATTTTTGCGTGCGTGCCTTATGGACGGCCCCTTTGCCATATTTTTAAGTTCAGAACGGCATCGCTAAGTATTCTGTATTGTTGCTGTGTCATACTTGATTTTAATGGGGGGGGGGGGGATATCACCTACTTCCGCAAAAATTCAAGGCGGGTTAGTTGAATCTGTTAAAAAATGATTGTCCTTCATTTTAAAATGAAATAAATCTGCTGCCAAGTATGTTGCTGCTGTTTCAGACTTGGTATGTGTCCGACAATGTTTTTGGCGGTGGTTTAAAAAACCCACTCGGATAGTTAATAACGCTAGTGGTTACAGCCGGTTGCCATGGCACCTTGTGATACGGTGCCATATCAAGTTGACTGAGCCAAGAAAATATCATTGGGATATGTTTTGGCGAATGGGGTCTCGACGTTTTGACTTTATGGCACTCAAGTTCGATAAGGAAATATTTCTGTTGTTGAAAAATTATTTGACGTAAGAGATCAAAAGAGGGTTTGACTTAAGTTCGTTGGTGGGTGTTACTTTTGGAACAGTTACAGCAGTTTGCTCTCTACCTCTCCTGATTGCACGATGCTCGTTATAACTTGACTAGCATAGTTACTGGTATAACTATGCAACAGGATGTCTTACCCCCCCCCCCTTCTCCCCTCAGCCATTTTTCTTCACCTCGGCTTTCGCGACCATTCGTCAATAGTAAAGATTATCCGTCGAAAGTTTCACACAGAACTGACTAAATTACTAATTGCATTCCGGGAAAAAAGGTCGGCCAAGCACGGTCTATATAGGTTTGATATGAAGTCGATTTTTTGTAATTGTAACCCAAGTGATAGTTAAAGATATATGAGAAATGGAATAGTCTGAGGTTTTGTCACCGTGCCACGAGCATTCTTGTGGCAGAAGTTCGCCTTAAGATTCTCTAAGTTTCTCCGTAAGGGAGTGAATATTACTCAAACCAGCCTTTCCTCCGGAAGTGACAAAAAACAAAACAAAAACAAAAAAAACAAGGATATATTACAGAGATTGTTCGGGAGGAGGGTAGGGGTGTGGGGGGGGGGACGGAGTTTTGCCATGGGACACAGGAAATGCCCTGCCAGAGTATTACCGAGCGCTTGTTTCACCAAAAGAACTCTCACTTCTTGTTCTCCTGTTTTGTAGCAGCTAACCAAACATTCTCCTTAGATTGGTTCTTTTGTAAGGCTAGAAACCAACCTGCCTGATTTAATCTATTTTCAACAAGGAAATCAAGCGTGTTGGACATAAAAGATCACAAAAAAAGTTTAAAACTTTATTAAGCAGAAGTTAATAGCTTTTACCCAGTACTCAGACATTTGATTTCATGGTGCTGATCTTTAAAAGGTTTATATTGCTCAACGAAGCTTTCTTCTTGCTTGCAAGAAAAGGCTTTGGGTTTTTTTTTTTGCATAGAAAGTTTAATAAATTCGCCCAGCTGGGGAGAGAACCATGCAGAAGTTGCAGCAGGCATTCTAGTTTTTCTTTGTTTCTCGAACCACTTGTCAAAAACATAAACCACTTTGAGATTTGATTTAGTCGAATAAGTGTGCTCGTTCTTAACACTTTTCTGTTTTTTTGAAACACCGCAGAGGCGTTGGTATGTTTTATGAAGTTGTTGAAGGGGCCTGTTCAGATTTATTGGCCCCTGTTCTACAGAAGTGCCACTTTGGGAGGTTTTTCGGGAAGTGACGAAACGTGACAAATGCTGGAAAAAATGGAGAGGAGCCACTGGCATGTGAAATCCACTACCTTACCGTGTGTTTAAATATGGTCTGAGTGTTTGTGTGTGTTCACACCGGCGAAGCTCTTGAGTTTGTTCGATGTTTTTTTTTTTTTTTTGTCTGTTTTTTTTTCCTGATGAGTCTCTTGCATTTTGATTGCCCGCTCACCACATAGGCGTGTTTCGTGCGACGATTTGCAGCTTGAACCATTTTTAAAACAGCGAGAGTTCGATGATCGTTATGTTTAGAGTTTGAGACTTTTACTGCGCACTTGCTCCTACGACCAATCGCGTGCCGTTCACATAACAGTTGATTTGGTTGTGCCTTGGTGCTTCAGACACCGAATAAACTTCTTCGGATATACTTAGGATTCTCTTAAATAATATAATTTTGATATTTATATGTGGCCATGTCAGGTTTTGTCTGTGTATTTGTTTTTGCTGTGTCAGTTGTCTGAATAAATGAATCAGAGTCCTGATTTGCCTTGTTTTTGAACGCTAAGCTCAATTGAGTTTCAATTAAACGTGGCCGGGATGAAGGATTGTTTCTCTGAATCCATTTGATTGGGGAATTTAAGGAACAGGTCAATGATTTGACTTCGAGTTTATTTTGTTAACGCAGCTGTTACCTCTAAGAATTGCGGAAATATTTCACTCATTAACAGGTGGCAATCGAATAACTACCTGCACCTGAATTTATGTTAAAGCTGCAAGTTGAAATCGTGAAATAAAGTGAGTGAATCATGTATGTCTTAAATTGGTGACACGAAGATACTGTCCGTGTGGTGATCACCATGCTCATACATATCTCAACCAATGACTGGTCGTGGAAAAGGGTTCAAATTTGATGGTAAATGTGTAACAAACTTCAAAATGTTTACATCAGATGCGAACCAGCAAATGAGAGATACGTGAGAATCGGTCGAAAAATAATTCAGGGTGATTGTTTTGAATAAATGATAGGGTTCAGTTGGTGCCATTGGGAAAAAAGTGTCCTCGGAAAGGGGATGAAGTAGTATCCGGTATCTTAGTGACCAGGTGAACCTCAAGCAAATGCTGTTGCTTAAGTTCGATGTGGACCATACAGCCCTGTAATGAAGTGGCGTGGTTAACAGAGGAGCCACGGGCGAGATTGTTGGGCGTCGTTCGATTGGCAAAAGTTGTGGCGCGATTCCCCCCCCCCCCCCCCCCCACCCCCGATCGTCACAATGTATACCGCGCTGGTAATTTGTGGAGAAAAAAATGATAAATTGTTAAACAAACTGAAAGAGAAAGGTGCGCCCTTTATACATCGACGCATGCAATAAATCATGTTTAGGCCTGGTCCAAACCGCAATTAATCATGATTAATTTACAGGCAACATATCACAAATTGACAAATTTTCCATACCAGTGAGGTCGTAATATTAGACTTGTCATAAAATTATCGATATGGCACATTCGAATCTCATGGAAAAAGAGGGATGGAGGAAGCTTACGTTACCAATGTATCGATTAAATCTGTTCTGCTTCAAAAGGCTTCGGAAAGAAAGTTTGCAGATTTTCTTCAGAAATATATGAAACAGTACCTTCCAAACTGCGTTATGATCCAATGTAAAAAAATCGAATTTAATTTCAGATAAATAGCCCTGAATTCACAAAAGGAAGTAATTATGAGCGAGAGCGTTAATTGTGTTCTGTCCTTCGTATTGACATTTTACTATCAAGTGTCGACATGTAACTCGATTTTTCCATTTTTTTTTAAAGCTGTTGTATGCCATTCAGGACGTATTCAAATAATTGGTTTCAAAAAAGTTCACTGATAAAGTTATGTAAAACAGCTGGTTGTGTTTAATGTTCGCACACTCACAGTACATGTAGAAATAAACAAGTTAGAAAGAAAGAAAACAAGATTTAATGTGAATTTTATTAATTGCGTGACGTGTGATATGTTCTTGTTAAAGACATAAGAGCTGCGGGTCAGACAGGCACACATGGGTCTGTAATGGTGAAGCTTTAGGTGTTTTAGTTGTGAAGAAAAACCGCGTGATAGCTAATACACGCACCTCTATGCAACTCAAAGCAAAATAAAAAAATATGACAATATAGATAATGCTATATATATAACTGCAAGAGGACGAGGAGTCGGTGGTTTTGTATGCGATTAGTTAAGCACGGTACATTATGAATGCGTCAGTATTTTATGCATTTAAGGAAGAACTTGTAAAGTCGTTTGAGCGTAACGTATTTCTCACGTCATCCAATCAACATGAAACTTATCCGCAATTTATACTTTATTTGCGTTTTAAATGCGAAGTTAAAAGAAAAGTAACACTGGTTTCACTTATATTTTTGATTTGCACAGTTGCTTAGTTGGCGCTCAAAAAATCTATGGCTTGAGCTGACTGAGAGAGGCGGTGGTGACGCTGCATTAAAATTTTGTATTTGTTATGTTTCCACAGGGAGCTCAGCAACAATGCGCTGACGCACATGGACGTGACGTCATTCTCGCACCTGTCGCAGTTAAAATCTCTGTGGCTGAGCGACAACAAGATTGCGCATATCGGCCAGTCCACATTCCAGGATATGGCCAGTCTGGAGACGTTGTAAGTTGAAGAAAAATTGCCAAAAGAGTAGGATTAAGTAAAGAAGGTTCTTGCTCTGTACTCTTGTCAGTTTTTCTACTTCTGGAAATAACAGAATCAGCGTTTCAGAGTTTTTTTGGTGAAGCGCTCAAGTCCAAAACAAACGAACGGACACATAGGAAAAGGAGGAAGTTCTGTGTATGGGGGGGGGGGCGGGGTTGGAAAATATTTCCCACTGGATCCCTTGTGCGCTCCGCATTCCATAGCGGAACAAGCGGATTATCCCGTGAGAGGGGCGGATAGATGGAAGACAGTTTGTGACGTTTTGTGTTTTCGGCAGAGACCTGAACAACAACCAGATCTCGTGGAGCCTGGAGGACCGGGGCGGGGCGTTCGCGGGGCTGTCGGCTCTGGCAAGCCTGAGCGTCGAGAACAACCGCATCCAGTCGGTTAACGAGGACGCCTTCGTTGGTCTGCCGCAGCTCAGGGTGCTGAGTATGGACCGTAATAACGTCAGCACCATACATCACCTGGCTTTCCGCGAGCTCACACTACTCCAAGAACTGTGAGCATTTATTTATATACTTTCGTATTTGTATTTTTACTTGTGTGTATTTTAGTTTTCTCTATTTTCTTGTACATCTTTTTATCTGAGATTTCGCAGCTCTATCAGTTCCTCGGTGTTTGTTTTTTTTTTTAATTAACGATTGGTAAAAAGGAAACTGAAATCTTTCAGCGTGAAGTGTTTTCTCAAACAAAGTTGTTTTAAGTGCGAGCGTTCAAAGAAATGGATTACTTTGAAACTTTTTACGTTTAATTACAAGATATCAAGAGGAGTCGTAAATAATAGACACGGCTTTGATAAGATAATGCAAATAACAAAGCAGAAGAAACAGCAAATATTTAATCAGTTGCTGAGAAAAGATTTTTTTTATTTATGTATTTATTTTTTTTTTTTCTTGGACAGGTATTTAAATACAAGCACATTACTGTGTGATTGCAACCTGTCTTGGTTGCCTGGCTGGCTGGTGGAAGCGGGTTTTAAGGAGACGGTGGGTGGGAGGTGCTCCCACCCTCAGTCCGTACGCGGCATGAGCGTGTATAATGTGTCGCTGGATGCCTTCCTCTGTGAGCGTAGTGAGTGGCACTGTTTCTCAAGTAGCTCGAAAGTGACCAGTTTAAAAGCGCAAATGATCAAGTAAAAAAAGAAAATATAGAAAAATTAAAGAAAGTAGTTCACCCTGAAATCACTTAAAATAGAGTAAATTACTGTAAAAAAATTACAAATGATGGATATTGTCATAGCAGTATCAATGCTCAGAATCATTATGTATATGTGAAAAACGGAAATATATAATAAGATAATGTTGAATTTAAGTAACATATTGAAAAGAAATTAGAGTTCTTTTCGGCAGTTTTCCTTGCCTGTTTTGGGAATGATTTGCCGAGAATTTGAGGCACACAGATTCCTTCCATACACCTAATCAAGTGGCAGAAACATGTTGTTGACTTGTTGACACTCTGGCAGGTGACTACCTGAAGCCGCTGATGGTGAGCGAGCCGGAGGACATGATCGCACTGAAGGGACAGGTGGTGACGCTTCACTGCTCCTCCGCCAGCAGCATCCAGTCCGCCATGACGGTGCAGTGGCGTAAGGATAACTTCCCGATTGACGGCTCGCAGGTAAAAGGGCGACCTAAAAAAATATAAAAAAAAAACAAAGGATGTACACAAAAAAAAAAAAAAAGTGTCAACATGTCATGTTGTGGCAGGATTTCCGCTTAACAATTCAGCAGTCAGAGGCTTATTTTGAGTCATCGTTAAGGTTCATTGACCAGTGGGAGAATGTCGAGTTTCTGCTTTGTGTCATGACTCGTGGGGGGTTTAGAAAATACGAACAAATGCAATATCCATAGACTTGCCGTTCTGGTCAACATTGAAAAAAAGAAATTGTTGACTTCTGACTCTGTCATTGTGGACATTTTTTATTTATTTTTATTTACTTATTTTTGATCGGACTCTTTAGAATTATGTTGATTTTGCGGTAAGCATTTGCGATCTGCAAAATGTGCCTTGAAGTTGATTGAAAATAAATAAATGTATGCTAATTGGGGTAGCAAAACTGATGCTATTGTCTGCGACATATATTACAGAGTGTTAGATTTGTGAGTTTCTTTGTAGCTATTGCTCAGCACACGTATGGTTCTGCAAAGTGGTTATCTTTAAAGGGAAAATATTTAAGAAAATTCAATATTGAGTAATATGAAGTTATGTCGTTTTAAAGATAGAGAAAGTAGCAAAAAGGAAAGACCAAAAAGACGATTGAACCGAGTAATGTTATCACGGCATTGCTGTAGAACAACTTTTAGACCAAGGGTCCTTAGCTACTAGTTTTGTGTACAGATCAACACCACAGCGTCGATGCTTGATGACGTCGTATACATGACGTCACAGCTGGTGATCAGCGACGCGAACGACGAAGACTCGGGGTCGTACCAGTGCATGGCCGTCAATGAGGTCGGCAAGACGTACAGCCGACGGGCGCGGATCAGCGTGCATGGTGAGTGCTGAATAGAGGTGTGTGTGGTGTGTGCACGTCGAGTGCTCAGGTGTTTGTGCGTGCACGGTGAGTGCTCAGTAGGTGTGTGTGCCTGCACGGTGAGTGCTCAGTAGGCGTGCGTGTGTACAGAGAGTTCTTCATAGAAGTCTTCATAAGTCTTTAGAAGACTTAGAGAACCATCACAGGATGTAATTCTAAGGGACATTCCATTGATTAGGTTGTGCTTTTGACTGTTTGCAGCATCATTTCGCTTCATGTCTTTCAGGAAGGCGTTGCTTGTTGTTGCAGTGTTCCCGGCTTTCACCAAACGGCCGCGTGACGTCGTTGTCAAGTCATCGCAGTTCGCCATCCTGCAATGCGCCGCCACGGGCCAGCCCGACCCGGAGATCTCGTGGCAGAAGGATGGCGGCGAAGACTTCCCGGCGGCGCGCGAGAGGCGCATGCAGGTGCGCGCCAACGACGAGTTCCTCATCGCCAACGTGAAGCTGGAGGACCAGGGCGTGTATACGTGCACGGCCACCAACGCAGCAGGCACTATCATGACCAACGCTACCTTTACCGTGCTCGGTGCGTGCATCTTATGGTTTCAGTTGACGTTTTTGCTCTGTAAGACCACAATACATACCAGTTAGCTTAAGTTACCACTCCCACTCCTCCTTCCTTCGCCAAAAAAAAGCAATAATGACATGTGTTGTAATTTCAGTCGGCTTATGTGTATTTATTGGGAGTGTTGGTTGTTATCAGATAAATTGCTAGAATGTAAACATTCATGTTCAAGAGAGATAAATTTTTGCTGTATATATTTTTCAGAGCCACCGAAGTTTGCCCAGCAGATGACGGACCAGTCGGCGTACGCGGGCGACACAGCCGTACTGGAGTGTATGGCCCAGGGCAGCCCCCAGCCAACGGTTGTCTGGCTGAAGGACGGCGAGGAGTTGCACATGACGGAACGTCACTTCTTCACGGCCGAGAACCAGCTGCTCGTTATCGTCGAGGCCAGGACGAGCGACTCGGGCATCTACACGTGCCAGATGACGAACACACTGGGCCGCGACTCGGGCTCCATGCAACTGCACGTGCGTGCCAGGAGCGCCGGTCCTGGCAGCGGTGGCGGCATCTTCAGTAGCAGTACGACAACGACCGGCGTCATCATCATCGCTGTCGTCTGCTGTGTCGTCGGGACGTCACTCATATGGGTCGTCATCATCTACCAGACGAGGCGCAAGAACGAGGAGTACAGCTCGACGCCCACCGAGGAGACGACCGTACCCGAGGCAGCCTACCGAGGCGGTGACAGCCAGACGGAGAAACAGTATGCCACTCGGCTCGCCAATGGCACGAGTGAGTCCTGAGGAACTGCCATCATTTCTTGTGCCATTATGCTGCAGTTCAGGGATTTTTATAGATTCACAATAAAAAAAAATACTGAACTTGGTAAAACAGCAAAATTAACAGTTTTTGAAATGAGGGTATGTTTATTAATTATAATTTTTATTAATGTATTTGTTTATATAGTTATTTTTATTTATTTAGTATTCTTTCTTTTTGCAATAGGATATGTAAATGCGGCACCAGTTTACGCAAACGGCAAAGTTCCAGGCTCGCACTGTCGTCAGATCGCATTGGCTGACGGTGTGCGCGTGACCTATGACGACAAGGGATTGCGCGTTACCCACAATCCTCGCGCGGACCTTGATTGGCTGGAAGCTGGAGCCGGCGAGTATCAGCTCCCTCTTGCGAATGGCCAACTAATTACAGCAGTTCTACATCATGGTAAGTTGTGTCTGACTTAACTCTGGTAACTCCGAAAACATCAAACAGTATAAAATCCACCTAAAGAACTTATTGGAAGGTATGTACAAGTGTAAAAGATTCGTTTCCTTTTGAAGAAAATCTTGTTGTTTTTTTTTTTCATTTTTTTCATTGTGAAATATGAAAGTAAATAAACGCGTCATTTGTTTATATTTTTCAGAAGGTAAAGCTTCCGGTGGTGTACTCAAAGATGCCGGTAGCAGTGAAGAATACTCCCACAGCTCCAACAGTACCGCCAGCTCCTCGCCTGGTACACAGAGTACCCAAAGTACCACCGTCCTGTCGACATTCCAGCCGTACCCTGCCTCGCCTACGGGTTCTTCCCACCCGCACCTCATCTCGCCCACGTCGCCGCACAATCTCTCCTCGCAGCCGCTGCTAGGCGACGAGCCCTGTGCCCAGGCCGCCGTCAAGCATGCGCAGTCGTCGTCACAGCATGGCGACTTCCGGCCTGGGCACAGCCCCCACATGGACCAATCTCAATCAGGTATTTGTTTGGGGGGGGGGGCGAGGGGAGGAGGGAGAGCTGAGAAATCAGCCATTAAAAAAAAAAGAGAAGATACGATGAACTTCTTGGGAACTTGGGAATTTGGTACAGCACAGTATGAAAGTACACAACACGTAAAACTGAGAGAAAAGTCCTTGCAAATTAACCAGTCTTGTACCAAATGACGAGTGCAGTGCAAGATTATAACATCAAATTTCAATTGTTAACGTTTGCGTGTGCAGCTTTTCTAACACAATTGAATAAAAATATTAAAAAAAAACCTGCAGAATAGCAAAAAAATGTTTATATATTTATAAAATATATGGAAAAAAAGAAAAATAACATGTATAATTATGTTTATATTGATTCGAGAGTGGTTGCCTTTGTAGATTGCTACGCCACATTCCCGCGCCCGCACAGTCACTCGCACGTGCATAAAACGTCATCGTGCTCACACCTGCAGTCCCCAGGTACGCGTGCGCAATAGCGCCAGTTGCTCCTCCATGGGTTTGGATTTCTTTTGTGCCGTTTATGCCTATTTTAAAATCAGTTTAAATTGCACTATTTTTTATTAAAAACTAATCACGCCATTAAGCGGTAGTTTACGCCCGCCATATTTAATCTTGTTTTAGTTTTGTCTGTAAACTATAGTATTTGGATTAAACTATAGCATTTACATTAATATATCAATGTAAGAAAAAAAGAAATAATAAAGACACAGCCGTCTTAAAATTTGAAGTGGGCCGGACGTTCCTGGAACAGAGATTGTATGAAAATAGCACCCAAAATACTGACCAAAAGAGACTGAAGAAACACACCTCTAACTGGCTGTAATATGTCGGTGTTTACGCGTCTGATAACTGAAAAAGAAGTCTGGATCTAAATCGTGATATGCCTAATCGGATAGCACTTTCTATTTGACAAAAAGTAGCATTCAAACACAACATTCGTACGTAGTTATCAAAACATTACGTTCTTTTTTTAAATGAAAATTTAATATTTTTTCCTTATTATTCAGTTGTTTATTAAAAAAATCACTGTTTGATATTTTAACACAGATTTTGACACTGAGGCGTATTTCGAGATGATCATATGTTGTGATCACACGTTCCTTGTATCTTTGCTAGAATTCACTATCGTACTTCTCACCTAATATTTTTTTTTCACAGAACAAATCGGAAATAGATGGGGAGAATATTGGATTACTTTTGGAATTAACAACTAATTTTATTTTAACATGTTTTTTGATGAAGGTGGGGGAAGAGGAGGGGGGGGGGGGGGGGGCAGAGGTGTATTTAGACTCGAGAACTGCTCCTTAAGGGCGAAAAAGTCAATATAACTACTGTAACAGGGTAGCGAGTCGAATCACTGACAAAAAATTCATACACGCCTAGAGTGCCGGACGCGATGAGCTGGTTGCAAAAAAAAAAAAAAATAATGATGCACCTTTCGTTTCGCTACCATTTATTTACATACGGCACTCTAACCGTATAATAAAAGGCAAAACAATGAAATTAAAGTGATTAGAATTAGTCGCATGTGGAGACAGTTTGCTGCACCTGGTAGGGAATCGTCAATTGTAAGACTGAAGTTAAAAAAGTTTGATTAATGTAATCTTTCAATATAGGATGTAGCAGTAATAAGTGTTTTTCTTGTTTCTTTTCTAGGCTCTTCACAACGCCAGTCGCTGTCGGCTTTGCCGGAAGATGGCATGCCAGTGCACCCTACCCACACAAAACGCTCACGCTCAAACCATAATGTGAAGAGACCAGACGGGTGTGAAAATGTGCACCCTCTACCTCCCCCTCCTCCTACCCCGCCGGAGCGGAGGCCATCGTCAGCGGGGACGGGGGACGCGCCGCACCGGCTGGCTGCCGTGACGTCACCGGGAGGTGGCGATATGCGGACAGAGTTCGTGAAGCAGTTTCTCAGATTGACTCCACACAGTGGTGGTTCGGCTAAGTGCATAGCAGGGGCGTGTGATAGCCCAGTGCCTTGCGAGCAGCAGCCTCGTAATGTCCATGCAGGCAGCCTGCCTAGCAGCGAATCTTTGACTAAAAACAGTGTTGGAGTACCTCCACAGTCTGGCGGTGACGTTGCGTCAGGGGTAGAAGAAACGTCACAAGTGCATAATGGTATACAGAAACAGTTAGCCAATGGGCATGCAGCATTTCTGTCACATGATGACAACAAACAGTCGCCTGTAGTCTCGCTATAGCACCCATTATCGCCCACTACTCCTCATTTTCAGTATTCAGCTGCTGCCACCGTGCTAAGGCAAACATGGTCTGCTTCGCTAAAACATATCACTTGAGTTATATAGGTGTAAAAGGAATCGTAGTGACCTGCTCCAAGAATGTACCGCCATT
Organism: Protula sp. h YS-2021; assembly: GCA_949752745.1. NCBI lineage: Eukaryota > Metazoa > Annelida > Polychaeta > Sabellida > Serpulidae > Protula > Protula sp. h YS-2021. The sequence goes on along the minus strand of OX457027.1, from coordinate 26,366,272 downwards.
TTCTTGACGTGTCAGCAGGTGTCAGTACATGTCGACTTTTTCGTAATGTCATTCACTCTCCAGATCAGATGCTTTGCAAAATTCTTTTTTTTTTCATGTGAAACCTAGAAATCATTTTCTTAGAAAGCTAAGAAGTTATTCATACCAGAGCGATATTGCTTTGACAGCTGCTGGTCGCTAGTTTTGCAGAGCATTAGAGCGATGTGTGACGTTTCTTTTGCAATTTGTTTTTCTTTCTATTTTAGTTTTGGTTTATTTTGGAACACCTAACAGAGAGAGAGAGAAAGAAAGAGAGAGAGAGAGAAGAGAGTGAAAAAGAAAGAATGAAAGAGAAAGAGAGAGAGAGAGAGAGAGAGAACATTTAGTTAACAGAGGCCACATTATTTTCAGTATATTCTGTGTCAAGGGATGAGGATATTAGCCCAGTCCCTGCCTTTGTTCAATAACACTTGTAATATATGAATCAAATTCTAAAATTTTAACCTATTTTTTACGCCGTATTATCTTTTTTTAAGGTTCAAAAATGTCCTTTTTTAGCTGGCAAGTTCTAAAGTGGCATAGTTGTGATATTGTAAGTTTCTGTAAGTGAACTCCGTTTGAAGGGTGAAGGATGACTGGGAGGCCTCTTATCTTAATGTGTTCGTAAATGAAGTGCCATAATGGGAGACGTTTGTTTATATGACTGTTGGGTGGCTAGTCTCGCGCCCGTCTATATGCATGGTAGTTCCCTTGCAGCCTGCTGCGTGAATAGCCGTCACGTCTGATAGCTAGCCATTCCGTGCAGTGAGCTTTAGAAAGGTTTCTAGATGTGTCCCCCCATACTTTCAAAGTCTGTCATTTTGGCGAATGGTTCCTGTAAGTTCTCCGAATATCTCCCTAACATCTTTCATACAAAGGCATTAATCTTTCCAAAAGAAACGGAAGGGGTAGAACGATTCTTTTGTTCATTTCGCGAATTGGCTGGCCGTTGGTGTGGCGGCAGATTTAAGCAAACTGAAAAAAACACAACCTATGCACAACGCCAGTACTGTACATAGTTGGATTTATTTAAAGAATTTGTATATAATGTTACTATTTAAACATGAGCGTGTCACACTTTTATATCAATAGTGCTATTCGCAAAAAAAAAAAAAACGCTGGCTTGTTTTTTTCCACAATAAGCTTTTATATCTTGTCCAGAATGATGTTGGTTGTTGGTTCACGATATTTTCAATATTTATTTATGTACCGCGAAAAGTTTATTACAAGGGTGATCGATCTGATCAGTGTTGCATTGTGCGGTTATTAATTATTATTATTACCATTAGAATGTAGCAGCACATCATTCACTGGCCACGTAAGAGTTACGTGATTCGGTCCATATAGTGAGTAAAGAAAAAAATGAAGTTATGGTGTGAAACGATATGCCTTGGGAACAGTCCCCTCACACACATAATTCCATCACGAAATAATCGGATTACGTCTCTAAGGGAGGGTGTGGGTGGGGGTGGGGGGGGGGGGGGGAGTTGGTATATATAGAAGACGCGATGTGATCAAAGGATTTTAAGAGCGCGCTGTTTCTGTAAGTCTGCGTAATGAGATGAGCGCACATTGGCCATCATCAAAATTATCTCAAAATAGGTAGAAAAATAAGTGTCTTTAAACCATTGAACCCCATTGCACCTACAGGGAAGGGGTACATGTTTTCTGTCAGCTTTTTTTTTCTAGACAAGATTTGTTGGGACATTCATATATACATATGTATTAGTTTGATTGGTTTTCTTTGCCTTATGAGCTCTTTCGACCCTGAGCGAGGCTCCGTCCCCGTGAGTTTTGAATACTTTGAAGCGGCTTTTTGAGTACACTGTATGCAATTAGTAGTGATTTTACATATCTCTGGATACTTGCTATTTTACATTTTCAAGCTAAAAATTACATGTGTTAATTTTTAGGACAAGGGAAATATGCAAATTTGTTTAAATTATGTAGGAATATGCATAAGATGTTAATAGATTATTTCATCGAGATGTAAATGTTTGTTCGTGGAATCGGGTTATTACATTTATTTTAGCCGCGTGCGATTTCTGACTGTAGAATTGTTGACTCTTGATTGTTGTGAGTTATCTGTGACGTCATGAGCCACGTGTTTCCTCATCTCTCATTCCTTCCAAGGCGTTCAAGCTTTATCAAAGAATGCAATAAAAACACCAAAAAAAAGTTCAATGCAGTCTTTTATTTGACAGTGCAAGCACTTAAGTAGACAAACAACTGTACTGTTAACAGTGAGCTACTTGTTACCGATTGAATAGGTGAAGTGTACCCAGTGCACTTGGATGGGTCTTTGGACAAGGCGGCACCAAATTCACCCGGCACCATTTTTTAGACAAACTCGGCACCACGCTTTCAAAGTCGGCACCAAGAATTTAAAAGAAAGTTTAGGTAAACTATTTTATTTTAAGTCACTCTTTTTGTTGTACCAATGAAGTTTTACTGAAGTAGCGAATTAATTAAAAGTCAGACTACGACCAATGTCAAATTTATTGAAAGCAGTCTGAATCTCACAAACGTCAAATATCACAATATCCAAAGTTCTAAATCACTAAAATCACCACAATTTGATCGATTTATGATACGGATACAAAAATCACTCGCCATGCACTTACAGTATTCGATATCTTTTGACATTCACAGTTTACCTAATTTTAATTTATAATGAGAATGGGTCATTTTACACACCACATTTTACACACTTTACACTTGGTTCCTTAATTTTTTTTTCAATCTTAGACACCAGTAACATAAATCCGTCCAACCGCTCGGAGAAGTTTAGAAGCCGAACTTTATCCATTCCTATTTTCCTCCCACAACTGGTTGATTTTTGAGGACACTGCGCGATATCGGCTATTCTGGGAACGTTTCAATATAATTTTAGAACTGTTATGCCATTTATGAAATTAACCAGTTTTAGATACTTAGTCATTTACTTAAGTATTTACCTTTATTATCTCCTCGCCCAACTTTGTTGACAAAGGGGATATAGGATTTGGTTAGTCCTACCGTCCGTCTGTCCGTCCGTCCGTCACGCTTTTGGGTAGTGGTCTTGTATGCACAACTCCTCGGAACTGGTAAGCACACACATTTCAAATCCTATACAGATTTACTCCTCATGTATTGTAGTTGTGCACCTCGTATTCAGTTTGTCCGACTTTTTCATTTATTATCTCCTCGCCCAGCTTTGTTGGCGAAGGGGATATAGGATTTGGTTAGTTCGTCCGTCGGTCACGCTTTTGGGTAGTGGTCTTGTATGCACAACTCCTCGGAACGGGTAAGAACACTCATTTCAAATCCTATACAGATTTATTTTCCTCATGTATTGTAGTTGTGCACCTCGTATTTAGTTTGTCCGACTTTTTTTTTATTTAGCCAAAATTGAGGTTGAAACTTAGCATATTTTTCGACTATAAAGACTATATGATCTAAGTCTTGTATGCACAACTCCTCCGAACGGGTAAGCACACACATTTCAAATCCTATACAGAGTTTCTCATGTATTGAAGTTGTGCGCCTCGTATTCAGTTTGCCATACTTTTCATTTATTTAACCAAAACTGAGGCCGAAACTTAGCATATTTTTCGACTATAAAGGCTACATGTACTAAGTGTTGTATGCACAACTCCTCCGAACGGGTAAGCACACGCATTTCAAATCCTATGCAATTTACTCCTCATGTATTGTAGTTGTGCACCTCGTATTCAGTTTGCCAGACTTTTCATTTAATTAACCAAAATTGAGGTCGAAACTTAGCATATTTTTCGACTACAAAGGCTATATGATCTCAGTCTTGTTAAATATGTCATACTGTCTTTTTATCACAAAACGTGCGAAGGACGAGGGGATTTTCAGCGTTCCGGTACTCTTGTTCAACTTGTGATTTACTTACAACAACTTACGGTTTAATTTATATTCAATTCCCATCGTAAAACCAGAACGAGGTGACCAATTATGTCGCAATTAGGGCTGCCTTAGCGAATTAATCAAAAAAAAAAAAAACAATGAAGCCATTCGCGAAATCCCAGTTTAATAATTGCAATTAAAATAATGCTGTGCACGTGTTCGAGTACCTTGGTACAGATTGCAATTAATTCCCACAAGACTGTCAACCAGATTGTTATATTTTAATTGCAATTAATTGTTCACGACAATAATTTCAATTCATTTCAGTCAAAGGTACTACCAGAGCATCCTTGAAGTGCAGTCAAGACCTATGATCAAAATCACAGGGTACATAAAGATAATCATTAACACATAAAAGGTGTCAAAAGAGCTGTCATTGTCATGAACAAAGCATCTTTCATCTCAAAATCACTGAGTACATAAGTAAGTCATAAACGTTTCTTTTTTCGTAAAAGGAGTCCTAAATGATTCTGTTTATTCTGTTATTGTTTGATTGTATTAAAACCTGTGATTTCTATGGAATGCCGTTTTCACATTTATTTGTATGGAATGCCGTTTTAACATTTAATGCTTATTTTTTATATCAAAATATAATTAAAGATATCAAGAAATCAATGTAGATCTCAAAAATTTATATTTTGCTATCAATAATTGAATTTTAGATAGCAAAAATTTATTTGTGAGATCAAAAAATCAATTTTACAAACTTAAAAAAACATAAGGGAGACACACATTTACATAAAATATAATGAATCGTCAATTAAATTTTGGAGATGAAAACTTGAATTATTGAGATCAATAATAACAACACAATTTTTTATCTCAAGAATTGCTTCTTTTTCGCATAGTAAAAAATTAAAGAAAGATTCTGAATATAAGGACCAGTCATTATTTATTTACAGTTGTGTGTTTCTGAATTTTTTATTTAAAAAATACACTGATATTTCGATATCAAAAATAAATTTTTGAGATAAAAAATCGTTTGCAGATTTCAAAATACAAATTAAAAAAGCATCAGTCTGAAATAATGATATCTGAAATAAATTCTTGATATCTAATCAAAAGAAAATTAATTATTGAGCTCAAAATTGATATTTTGCTCTCAAATATTTCATTTTTGCTATCAAGAATTGAATTTTTGATCTCAAAAAATCAATTTTAGATATCATTGAATCATTGTTGATATCAAAAAATATTTCTTGATATCTCTCAATATTTACTGATATCAAAAATTATTTTTTTAGATCAAGAATACATTTAGAGATATCAAAAATACAATTATAGATAGCAAAAATTAATTCTTGATATCAAAAAATCAATTTGTGAGCTCAAAAATTAATTCTTGATATCAATAATTCTCTAATAAATGTGAAAACGGCATTCCATAGACTGATACATTTTTAATTTGTATTTTGAAATCTGCAAACGATTTTTTGATCTCAAAAACTGATTCTTGATATCAAAATATCAGTCTATTTTTTAAATAAAAAATTCAGAAACGCACATCTGTAAATAAATAATGGCTGTCCTTGTATACAGAATCTTTATTTTAATTTTTTACTGTACAAAAAAGAGGCAATTCTTGAGATCAAAAATTATGTTGTTATTATTGATCTCAACAATTCAAATTTTCATCTCCAAAATTTAATTGGCGATTCGTTATATTTTATGTGAATGTGTGTCTCCCGTAAGATTTTTTAGGTTTGTAAAATTGATTTTTTGATCTCAAAAATAAATTTTTGCCATCTAAAATTCAATTATTGATAGCAAAATATAAATTAATGAGATCTAAATTGATTTATTGATATCTCTAAATATATTTTGATATCAAAAATAAGCATTAAATGTCAAAATGGCATTCCATACAGAATCTTGGTTTTAATTTTTTACTGTACAAAAAAGAAGCAATTCTTGAGATCAAAAATTGTGTTGTTATTATTGATCTCAATAATTCAAATTTTCATCTCCAAAATTTAATTGACGATTCGTTATATTTTATGTAAATGTGTGTCTCCATTAAGAATTTTTAAGTTTGTAAAATTGATTTTTTGATCTCAAAAATATATTTTTGCGATCTAAAATTCAATTATTGATGACAAAATATAAATTAATGAGATCTACATTGATTTATTGATATCTCTAAATATATTTTGATATCAAAAATAAGCAATAAATGTTAAAACGGCATTCCATAGATTTCAATATCACAGAGAACATTTCACAACTTTTATTATGAAAATGGTGTATAAAATATGTATAAATCGTGGTGCCGAGATTTTGAAATTGGTGTTGGCAACATTAAGATTTTTTCAATTACAATGATGTGGAAAAATATTTTATGTTTGGTGCCAACTTTGAAAAATTGGTGTCGACCTGTCCAAAGAAAATGGTCCAAAAAGTGCCGAAAATGTTTGGTGCCGAGTAAGTTAGGTGCCGAGTTGTCCAAACCCCACTTGGATGTATGTCGACTTTGACCACCACGAAAATGCCATAATCCTCACTCGATGAAAGTGAACTTCTCTCCCTACATGTACGTATGAGTGTGTGTCAGTCTGTTGTGAACAAAATGTTGTGTGCACGGTATCTCCAGAGCGAAAAGCCAGATTCACTTCAAACTTGATATGTTTATTCCTTGATTAGGTCGAACGATTATGTCAGCTTTTGACGCGCATTACGGCAGGCATATCACGTCATCACGCAAAAATCTTGTGTGCGAAATTTCTCAGCGGCTGAACATCAGATAAAGTTCAAACTTTGTGGGATTGTTGCTTGGTAGCTCCGAAGGATTCTGTCAAATTTTGTGGCTAGCAGAGAGAAAGAGTGCAGCGTGTGGCGTCATCATGTAAAATATGTATATATTGAGGATAACATCTTGTTAACGGAAAGTCGTATCGACTTCAAATTTTATATGGGTATTCCTTGAGTCAGTCTGATGGTTCTGGCATAACATCATCACGTTAAAATGTGCATGTAACATTTCTCACCCTTGAACATGGAAGAAAGTTGAGACTTAGTGGGAATGTTGCTTAGTAGGTCCAAAATACTCAAATTTTGCCCGCAGTAGAACGAACGAAAACAGCATATGACGTCATTGGATACAAAAATCACGATAGCGGCAAGTTGTAACGACTCCAAACTTTCAATGTTTCAATGCTGAAACACCCCAGCATTGAAACACCACATCATTGTATGGGCCCATCCAATGGCTGGGCTAAATCATACACAGGCTATTGAAACAGCACATACAGTTTCCCCCCATGAAACACGACTCAGTGAAGGAAAACACAACACATAGGGACTTCGTCTGTAGCCTCAGTAAAGTTGGGTGATATTTCTTTCTTGTTAAAAATTGTTAATTGACGAAACAATGACAATATTTTTCAGTAAGGGTTGTCGTCTGCTCGGGATCTGACTAGTGGTACTGAGGTCCTGAAGTGGCACTGAGGACCCGACAAATTTTTCATACGAACTCCCCGCCTCCGCCCGCCCCCATCTTTAATTGTGTCTTAAAATCACTGCTTCTTCCGCCCCCCCTCCCTGCCACCCCGTAAGGCGACGCCGTCAGGGGTGGCATGGGATCTTTTATCTTCGTGCATTCCCACCGCCCCCCACCACCCAATATATGTTTATCTCAACATCTTACAGTTTTTTCCATAAAATATATATGTTACAGGGAATCTGTGTAATTAGGGATTTCATGAAATCCCTAGGGAATTTGTGTAATGAATAAGCTCATATTGATTATAAAACTATTTTGAAAACTTATCCATTCAGGAAGGCTGTTTAGTGGTTCTTCAAAACTGTGTATCCCTTTTCACATCGAAAGGAATTGGAATTTATAACATTACCATCCAAAATAACAGAATTTGGCGTGAAATGTGACATAGGTTACATAGGATAAAAACTATCACTAAATTCAGGTACTGAAGTATCTCATGTATGATAGTTTGGCAGTCGAATGCTTTGAGTATATTATTTCAAAATCTACTATTAATTTCGGTAAAATAATACAGTGCAAAAATGAAAATTCTCAATAAAAACATAAAAATTGATTGAGCAAGTTATTACACGAATCCACTAGGGATTTCATGAAATCCCTAATTTAACAGATTCCCTGTAACATATATAAATACACCTGTCTATTCACAAATTGTTCAAGAAAAAAAGATGCAAAATTTCTCTTTTTGGCATATATATATATATATATATATATATACTTGGATGTATGTCGACTTTGACCACCACGAAAATGCCATAATCCTCACTCGATGAAAGTGAACTTCTCTCCCTACATGTACGTATGAGTGTGTGTCAGTCTGTTGTGAACAAAATGTTGTGTGCACGGTATCTCCAGAGCGAAAAGCCAGATTCACTTCAAACTTGATATGTTTATTCCTTGATTAGGTCGAACGATTATGTCAGCTTTTGACGCGCATTACGGCAGGCATATCACGTCATCACGCAAAAATCTTGTGTGCGAAATTTCTCAGCGGCTGAACATCAGATAAAGTTCAAACTTTGTGGGATTGTTGCTTGGTAGCTCCGAAGGATTCTGTCAAATTTTGTGGCTAGCAGAGAGAAAGAGTGCAGCGTGTGGCGTCATCATGTAAAATATGTATATATTGAGGATAACATCTTGTTAACGGAAAGTCGTATCGACTTCAAATTTTATATGGGTATTCCTTGAGTCAGTCTGATGGTTCTGGCATAACATCATCACGTTAAAATGTGCATGTAACATTTCTCACCCTTGAACATGGAAGAAAGTTGAGACTTAGTGGGAATGTTGCTTAGTAGGTCCAAAATACTCAAATTTTGCCCGCAGTAGAACGAACGAAAACAGCATATGACGTCATTGGATACAAAAATCACGATAGCGGCAAGTTGTAACGACTCCAAACTTTCAATGTTTCAATGCTGAAACACCCCAGCATTGAAACACCACATCATTGTATGGGCCCATCCAATGGCTGGGCTAAATCAATACACAGGCTATTGAAACAGCACATACAGTTTCCCCCCATGAAACACGACTCAGTGAAGGAAAACACAACACATAGGGACTTCGTCTGTAGCCTCAGTAAAGTTGGGTGATATTTCTTTCTTGTTAAAAATTGTTAATTGACGAAACAATGACAATATTTTTCAGTAAGGGTTGTCGTCTGCTCGGGATCTGACTAGTGGTACTGAGGTCCTGAAGTGGCACTGAGGACCCGACAAATTTTTCATACGAACTCCCCGCCTCCGCCCGCCCCCATCTTTAATTGTGTCTTAAAATCACTGCTTCTTCCGCCCCCCTCCCTGCCACCCCGTAAGGCGACGCCGTCAGGGGTGGCATGGGATCTTTTATCTTCTTGCATTCCCACTGCCCCCCACCACCCAATATATGTTTATCTCAACATCTTACAGTTTTTTCCATAAAATATATATGTTACAGGGAATCTGTGTAATTAGGGATTTCATGAAATCCCTAGGGAATTTGTGTAATGAATAAGCTCATATTGATTATAAAACTATTTTGAAAACTTATCCATTCAGGAAGGCTGTTTAGTGGTTCTTCAAAACTGTGTATCCCTTTTCACATCGAAAGGAATTGGAATTTATAACATTACCATCCAAAATAACAGAATTTGGCGTGAAATGTGACATAGGTTACATAGGATAAAAACTATCACTAAATTCAGGTACTGAAGTATCTCATGTATGATAGTTTGGCAGTCGAATGCTTTGAGTATGTTATTTCAAAATCTACTATTAATTTCGGTAAAATAATACAGTGCAAAAATGAAAATTCTCAATAAAAACATAAAAATTGATTGAGCAAGTTATTACACGAATCCACTAGGGATTTCATGAAATCCCTAATTTAACAGATTCCCTGTAACATATATAAATACACCTGTCTATTCACAAATTGTTCAAGAAAAAAAAGATGCAAAATTTCTCTTTTTAGGATATATATATATATATATACTTGGATGTATGTCGACTTTGACCACCACGAAAATGCCATAATCCTCACTCGATGAAAGTGAACTTCTCTCCCTACATGTACGTATGAGTGTGTGTCAGTCTGTTTTGAACAAAATGTTGTGTGCACGGTATCTCCAGAGCGAAAAGCCAGATTCACTTCAAACTTGATATGTTTATTCCTTGGTTAGGTCGAACGATTATGTCAGCTTTTGACGCGCATTACGGCAGGCATATCACGTCATTACGCAAAAATCTTGTGTGCGAAATTGCTCAGCGGCTGAACATCAGATAAAGTTCAAACTTTGTGGGATTGTTGCTTGGTAGCTCCGAAGGATTCTGTCAAATTTTGTGGCTAGCGGAGAGAAAGAGTGCAGCGTGTGGCGTCATCATGTAAAATATGTATATATTGAGGATAACATCTTGTTAACGGAAAGTCGTATCGACTTCAAATTTTATATGGATATTCCTTGAGTCAGTCTGATGGTTCTGGCATAACGTCATCACGTTAAAATGTGCATGTAACATTTCTCACCCTTGAACATGGAAATAGTTGAGACTTAGTGGGAATGTTGCTTAGTAGGTCCAAAATACTCAAATTTTGCCCGCAGTAGAACGAACGAAAACAGCATATGACGTCATTGGATACAAAAATCACGATAGCGGCAAGTTGTAACGACTCCAAACTTTCAATGTTTCAATGCTGAAACACCCCAGCATTGAAACACCCCACTGCCTTGTGTTGTGAACAAGATGGGCTGTTTTAATGGTTGATGGGTGTAGAATGGGCCCATCCTATAGCGGTAAGCCACAGAAATAGCACATATAGAATCAGTATGTGCCAAATCTACAGACAGATGCATAGGAATACCCCATCCGTAGAATAAACACATCTTATCAAGAATATGCCAAAAAGAGAAATTTCGCATCTTTTTTTCTTGAACATTTTGTGAATAGACATGTGTATTTATATATATTTTATGGGGAAAAACTGTAAGCTATTGAGATAAACATATTGGGTCGTGGGGATGGGGCGGTGGGAATACAATAAGATAAAAGATCCCATGCCACCCCTGACGGCGTCGCCTTACGGGGTGGCAGGGAGGGGGGCGGAAGAAGCAGTGATTTTAAGACACAATTAAAGATGGGGGCGGGGCGGGGGCGGGGAGTTCATATGAAAAATTTGTCGGGTTCTCAGTTCCACCGAGTCCTCAGTGCCACTTCGGGAGGTCCCGAGCAGACGACAACCCTTACTGTAATATATATCACGCTGACCCCCCCCCCCCCCCCCCGCCCGCAAGAGGGTTGGGGAGGACACATGTATGAAATATGGCAACAATGCGCGTTCAAAACAACGCGGAAAAGCTTAAAACAAAAAATAGGGAGTGGGTAAAATTGTCGAATTTTCCGCGCTTTTCCTAAAATAGGGGGAAATTTAGAAAAGGAAATTCCGTGTTTAGGGGCTCTTTTTAAATTCGATTTACGCGCATGGTAGTCATTTTATATGGAAATACCCCCCCCCTGGGACCGAACCACATACTAAGTGCCATAATGCAGCAGGGGGAGGGGAGAGAGAGAGAAGCCGTGCTGAGATTATAGCTGACTTTCCAAATAATGTTAAGTGTGGGTGTTAAAAGCAAAATGGTAAGTGGATAATTAAATGTTGCAAATGTTCTTCTCGAATTTTTATTTACATTATTTTCTACATTTTTTTGCAAAGAAATATAACGGCCCGTCCCATTACACCATCCCAACCCATCTGTTGTATTAAATTAAATCAGCAATATAATCGTGTTTCATGGGAAGAAACTGTATGTGCTGTTTCAATAGCCTCTGTATTGATTTAGCCCAGGCATTGGATGGGCCCATACAATGATGTGATGTTTCAATGCTGGGGTGTTTCAATGCTACAAGGCGTATGACGTTATTACGTAAAAATCTTGTGAGCAAAATTTCCAGCCGATGAACATCGGAGAAAGCTTAAACTTGGTGAGATTGTTGCTTGGTAACATTCTATTAAATTTTGTGGCAAGTAGAACGGCGTACGCCGTTATCACGTAAACTATGTATATATTGTGAACAAGACCTTGTTTGCAAAAATCCAGTGTGCGAAATTTCTCAGGCGCTGAACATCAGAGGAACTTTCTAGAAAAGTAGAAATGTTGCTTGGTTGGTCCGAAAGATTTTGTCAATTTTTTTCGCTAGTGGAACTAACGAGTACTTTGTGTGACGTCATCACATAAAATACGTATCCATTGAGAACAACATCTTGTGTGCAAAATATCTCGATAACGGAAAGTCTTATCGACTTCAAATTTTACGTTGGTTATCCTTGGGTCAGATGGAAAGCTGTTTCAACGTTTGATATATGTTGTTAAATTAAGAAACCCGTTATCACGTACGAAATTTATCTGTTGTTAAACAAAATATCTCGATAGCGGAAAGTCAAACTTAATGTTTCCTTGGATAAGTTGCAAGACTTCTGTTAAAGAAGCATTCTTTAAACTGCTTGAAAACAGTAACAGCATTACTATCGATCCATGGCGATTTCTTACTTTGATCTTACTTCTTCCTTTTATCTTACTTAATTGTGCGTTACTCATCTACAGTTGCATGCCACTTAGTCAGTGGTCGGTGCCAGTTGCGGCACATTATGAAGTCGTTATCTACGACTGTCTATGAAATGTTATGGTCACATTTACAGCCCTCAACAGGTATAGCTATTGTTCTTTTTCACCACAAGCTTGTTTTCATTTGGTTGCCAAACTGTTTCAGATATGGGAATGATTATGTAACGGTTATTACGGTTTGCACTACCTGGGAGTACTTTTCAATTTTATCATCTGTAATCGTGTGTGTTGACAAGAAGCTCACCATTTTATCACCAAATTGCCCCCTCCTCCTTCCCTCCGCCCCTGTGAGCGTTAATGTCTTGAAAGTTTGATAAACGTAGGCGAACATTAGCACCTACCTGTCTATTATTTTTTATTTCAGAAATGCCCAAAGTTGTCTGAAAATATGGCGAAAACCAATATCTTATTGAAAATTCAACTAACGCTGTTGAAATTTAATTAAAGGTAGCGGACATAAGCATCTACATGGCTATTAATCTTTCTCACTTTAGCAGAAGTATTGGCAAAAAACAACAAATGTGTGAGAAATCACTGATTTAATGCCAGGGACAATAGCCTTACTGTCTTGACATTAGCAATTGACCATTGCTTGTTTTGGGGACTTGCTAAACCTTTAGCGGATATTTTGGCGAAAAAACATTATTTTAGTAAAACTTCAACTGACGCCTAGTAAATAGCCTTATTGTTTTAAAGTTTTTGTTAGAGGTAGCGGTATTAATATTTATTTTGCTGTTACTTTTCCGGTACTTTGCCAATAACAAAACTGACAAAACTATTGGCAAAAAATTCATTTCTCTTTTCAAAATACTATCTGAAGTCTTACTTAGCAGACATTTACATACCTGGCTATTACCTTTTCATTGATTCGCCAAAAATGGGGGAAATACTGGCTACAAAAATCACATTTTTGCTGAGGTAAATAGTAACTGGCGCCAGAATAACAGCCTTATTTCCTTGAGTTTGTGGTTAAATTTTAACTGCCGCCCCTCAAATAGCCTTATTGTTTTGAAATTTGGTTAAAGATAGTGGTAATTAGTACTTAAGCTGCTATTACTTGCTTGAAGGAAATATTGGCGAAAAACCAATATCTTATTAAAACTAATGCCAAGAATTTAGTCTGATTGACAGAAAAGTTTGATTAACGGAAGCAGACATTAGTACCTACCTAGCTATTACTTTTTCTGGTGGTTCGCCAAAAACTATCAGAAATATTAAAAAAAAAACATTTTTTATTGTTGAAATCTTAACTAAAACCTTCCTGTTTTGAATGGTAATTAACGGTAGCAAATATTATTATCTAACTACTTGTTATTTTGTTTGGTGATTAGCCAAAAAATTGGTGAAAAATCAATTTCTTATTAAAATCTTCACTGACACCAGGGCAATAGACATACTGTTTTCCTCTCTTGAAATTTCGACCGCAGGAAGCATGCTGTAGTGTCTGCCTGGCTATTAGTTTTGCTTGAGCATCCACACAAAATAAAATTAAAGCAAAAACCATCTGTCGTATAAACATATCACATTCTATGCTTTCAGTGGAAATGCCTTAAATTTTTATAGCAGTGGAGAGGTGAGGGTTATAAGTGACCCTCCCCCCCCCGCCCGACGTTTTGGCTACTCCCCAATCTGGCGGTCTTACTGTCTTAACATTTTTAACTAAAGGTAGCGGACATTAGTACCTACGTGACTATTACTTTTTAAAAATCTCCTTCCAGGATTTTAGTCGAAACGCCTTAAAGTGTTGATTGACAACAAGGGGCATAAGTGCAACCTGCCTGTTTGGCTATATACTTTTTGGCGATTTGCCCGAGATTGGCAAAATATTGGTGATAAACCATTTTTATTAAAATCTTGATTTATGGTAGGGGTATAACCTTGCTGTCTTGAGATTTTGGCTAACGGTTAGCACTATATGTCGTAAATCTTAACAGTATTTGTGAGCTGTGGCATTGTCCATAGATAGTCTTGCTCAGGAAAACCAATAGAATTTCTCGAATACATGGTATTGTTACAAAACATTGTGCGCATTTTGCGTGAAAGGTTATATCTGCAAAAGTAAAACCCCTAGTTTTTTCCCTGGGACGTAAGAGCACCTTATGTGTCCGTAACTTATATGGTTATGTGGACACCTATAGCTTTGATCAAAAACGCATTTCATGTATTTTACAATAGATGAGGTTTTGATGGACCATAGCAAGTTTGGGAGATCATTTTTGGCCACCAAATTACCCAGTAAAATTATTTGATCAAAAACTGTCATAACCATCACAGAAAAATTTTGCTGCTTGCTTCCAGAATAATTAAATATCTAGCACCAGTGTTTCAACCCATCACTTCGCTTGCATTAAAATCTGTACACACATATATACGAATGCGAAACCTTTATTACATAATCATAAAAGGAAATAATAAATGTATGAAATGCCGGCTAGAAATGTTTATTAACAGCAAAAAAGATAAAAAACAGACATTTTTACAAAGAAAGAAACGATAATCGACTAGTTGAATAAAACTCTAAATGTCAATAATTAAAGATAAGTTTTGCAATCATAGCTCATAATCGTGAAGAGTGGCAGAGTCTTTAGGAGTGGGGATGACAGAAATCATGATGTAGATTCTGTAGCTAAAAAAATCATGACTCCGACACTTGAATTGAAAAACAAAACGCTGGTTGTTCCAGAACATTATTAAAAACACGTCAAACAAATGGCGACATAACTTCGAACGTTGAATTCAGTACATAGTACACAAGATTGACACATGAAGAACTATTTGAGAAGACCTTGAGAGAAAGGTGGCGCTTATTAATTTATTGTTCATGAAAGGGAACTGAAAGCATTCGTTTGCATTTTTATAACAAGGGACCATGTTTTCCATATGCACATGTTCCTTGGAATTGATGTTACATTGCAGTTACAAGAAATTGAAATAAATATGAATAAAATCTAGTCCATTCGTACGTAACGCTATACTCACACTAGTACATTACCATCTAAAATTCCATTAAGAAGTTGTTGAAATTAGTGTGCTCTTTATATTGGCAATTTTTTTATCAGTGGTCAAAATGTGAGTTGATAAGTGTGATGGATTGCAATTGTTGATAACTATATTTCGGCTTGGTCACAAATTCCATTAAAATTAGCGTACAACTAACAAAACTTTGTCTTTTAAGCAAGTATTCACTACATCTAATGCATTTTAAGATTTTGCTGATTTCTACATTTTTACACCTTATACTAAATTGAGGACTATTAATATGCGTTGTCTAACATCATAAACATCTACAATATTTACAAACAAGTTTTCAACATTTTCCGCTACATATTTATTTTTACCGGCTTTTCATGGTATTTTCATTTTTCGCCAAAGTTAGCAATTACTCAACCTGTTTTGTTTATTAAATGTAGTGAAATACACTGCTTTAAACAGTTATCTTTTATTTTAGATACCAAAAACCAGACAGTATAATCATCAAATTACTTTTTATTCCCTAAAATAATTATCAGTTTTTGTTTCGAAGATTAACAAGTTATTTTTACTCTTTCCCTAAAATACTATTTCTTTCTTATTTGTTCCTTTACTCGTGTATGGTCATTTTTGTTTTACATTTTTCTCATTTTAATAAGTTTGTCAACCATTATTTCAGAATAAAATATTTGTTGAGATAATTTAGGCTGATGTGATTTTAGCGGCATTATTTTTCGTCTGTTCCTCTGTTTTAAACGTTTACTAGGGTGGTAGTTTCATCTCGGTTACTACAAAATATTACGGTGCAAAAATCCTAATTTTATGTAATTGAAAAAATAACATGTGTGCACATTTTGACAGATCGACGAGTATGTTTTCTGTAGAATAGTTACTTAATATCGAATAAAAAATTTTCAAGTTCTTCCTGTGTCGCTAGGGATATTATTTACATGTGTCTTCTT
The DNA here is from genome assembly GCA_949752745.1 of Protula sp. h YS-2021. Taxonomy (NCBI): domain Eukaryota; kingdom Metazoa; phylum Annelida; class Polychaeta; order Sabellida; family Serpulidae; genus Protula; species Protula sp. h YS-2021. The sequence continues at coordinate 26,349,807 of OX457027.1, read as the reverse complement.
TTTGTGGAATAAAAAAAATAGATCATGCTCGTTACCGAGTAGCGAAAATATACTTGAGATTTAAAAATTAGGCTATTGAAAACTTAAAATTTAGAATGTCTCAAAGACTTTTGTTAAAAGTAAAAATAAAATGCCATGATGTAGCTGGGACAAAGCTTTTAGCATGTTGTATCCCAGCATACATTCCGTCGTCCATATAATGCAGATTTCAGGTTACGACATCAATCCGGCCAAACCGCAATATTAAATCTGGTTGCAATATGGTTGTAATTGGTCGCAACTATAGATCACCGTGTAATCAATTCTCTGTTGTAACGTTGAATAGACGTCCGAAAGTCGATGGGTTACCGTTGCCAAAATCTCGTCTATGGATGGATGAGTTTCGACTACCATTAGCAATCAAATCGACATGTTGATTAGACGTCGGATAATCGACGTCTATCCTATGTTGGCAGCTAGACATTGTTTTGATTTCCATAATCAGCCAAAATCCGATTTTGATCCGACGTTAGGTGCGACGTCTATCGAATTTGATGAAAAATCACAATGTTTACTTGGATGAACAGTCCATGTAAACGTTCAATTTCCTAGCCAAAAGGAGTCGAGTAGAAACACGAAGATGTCCAAAAAAAAAAACAGAAGAAAAATATAGAGCTTTTAATATACAACTTAGAACTCTTTAAAACATCAGCACGCATTAGCAAGTACACTGAGGAGCCCTGTTTTTTTTACATGCCATTGCCACTTCTATCAGCTTACTGAATGTGTACTTAGAAGATACATAAGTCTTTCCTTTGTTGTGTTTAACAGGGACTTCATGGTACTGTAAATTGTAATAAATGTGAGTGCGATCTTAGAGCTTGCCTGTGCATTTAACTTCATTTCTTTATAATCTGAAACTTTCTGTTTCAAATGAGCTTAAAATCAACATCAAAAGTGCCAAAATAACAATAATCAATAAAATGACGTCATAATGATATCACAGCCAAAAAAGTAGGTCACCAAATTGTTCTTCGTGAAAAAAGTATCATAACGTATTCAACTCGGAAGCTGTAGGTGCAACTTTTTTCGATACATATATTTTTTAATGGCAAGAGGTTCCCATAGTAAAATTTTCCTAGATCTCGCCGTTTCGGAGGAGTTGTGTGGAGACCGATGGAAAAACAGCGTAAAAAAAGAAAGAAAGAAGAAGAAAAACAATTTCAAGTGTAAACAATCAGTGGTAATTCTCCCTTTAACGAGCGAGCTGTAATTTTAAAAAGGAACAAAAATAAATGACTATGACCCTTTTACCCATTACGAAGGTTTAAGTTGTGGACCCCAGCTGAGGAAAGAAACTGTCTAAGTATTAAAAAAAAATAGAACAGATGACAGATATGTAACTTTCAGATCCAAATCGTTGATTTGATTTCAAATTGCGGACGTTATCCGATTTTCCTTCGAAAGCGTTATAGTTTACATTTCGAAAGTTGTTTCTGATATCGAGGGTATTCCCGCTCCTTTGACCATCTAATGCGGGATTGTATGTGTTCGTGTTATAGCAGGGATAGACCATAGGGCTTTGGTATTGGATTCAGTTCAATACATATCAGTCCAGTTATTTATCCCTATAATAAATTTTTGAATAGGTCTTGTCTTAGGTGTTATACGCTCTTCCAAATAATTGAAGGCCATGACAGAAACATTTTGTTTCTAGTCTATCATGTTCATGTGAATTCAGAGACTGGTTGATTCTGCACAGACAGTTAAAGAAAATATAGCTGCACTTCGCTTGTTCTATGCGAATTCACCTATAACTTATAAAACTTTCTTTATTGTTAACATTTACATAAAACAAAACATTTAGCGGGTTAATGCGACTGATAATAAAGCACAATAAACCAAACCTGAGGGAGCTCTTAGTCCTCAAAGTGATAGCGATGTTCGCCTGAAGACTGCACAGAATATAGATAAAAAACTGGTTAATTCGGAAACACCGTTCCTAAAAGGGCTCTTTATTTGAAAGGATATTACAGGAAAATAAACGTTAGCAAATCGAAGGAGTCGTTGATATTTTTTTTATCTGAAAGAAGGTTGTTTGGGTGATTGTATTCAAACATTCCGAACATAGCCAAAAAGAGGAGGCAGAGGTAGGGGCCTGAGAATAGGTGAGAAAATGTAATACAGTATACTGGGAGCGTTATAGCGGGATTGCAAAATTAAAGCGTGAGAAACTAAGCAATCAACTGTTGAGATTTTCCACAATTCTTCCTTTAAAAATGATATTAAAGCACATAACCGCCAGCAGACAGAACCGGTCCTTTGTTGCGTATTCTTGGCTTGCAACCCAATAGCCCGCATCGATTTTCCTTACCTCACAAACGCCACATAACAAGCACTTCATGCAACAGCTAGAAATCGACCTGAATTTATTAGTAACGAAAACACATATTTTGCTCTTTATCACACAATTTCTCGAAAATTCATGGGCCGAAAAATATAAAATTTTGCTTGAAGGTAGGTCTAATGTAGTGACCTGGGTTCATCGGTCACTGGTTGATGTTGATATTTTCTGGCACTTGCGCACGGGTTGACACCCCATCTGAAGAATCGTTTGTTATTTGCAAGCGTTTTCATTACGTTTTTCACTCAAACAATATGCAGGGACGATAATATACACAACATAGATTCTAATTAAAAAGCTTCCCCAGCCAAGAGACTACCCCTTGCCTTATCCATGTTTCAGTTTTTCGATTAAAAAATCTGTTACATAATTTCTGGAATAGAAGGTTTTTCAGACAATTTTGCGGTGTTTCGCGTAACTTTCTATATTATACGGCAAACAGCCATATAGACCCATTCATCAGCTCCGGGCAGCTGCTTCTCCCTACTTTGCAATTCGGTTAGCTGACCCCCGCCGCGCCCAAATAAATGGGGTAGGGCCTTCATCTTCAATATAATACACTTGTCAGAAACAATTGCCGTGAACGGAGAAAAGCCTCCCCTGAAAAACAACCCCCCTCCCATATAAATGGCAAAGCATAAATTTCGCTATATCACTGGAGAAAATATCAGCCTCCCCCCCCCCCCCCCCCTCACCCAACGCATATGCATTCACACACCGTATTGCTTGTTGGGTACGGTTTTCATGTTAGTTGCACATAATTATGAAGCTTTTGTTTTCCATTATAGTCTGTATTGTTTATATTATTGTCCATACATACTGTCTTAGTGTAAAACGCTTGCAAATGACAAAAGATTCTTTGCTGTGTTAATCCGAGAGTAGTATGAGCTCTAGCCCGGGCCGCTGTAACGCCGATCCGTGTACACCAAATAGGCGTATTTCAGAAATTATGAAAATATTGACATTTTCTCTTCAATGCATCGTGTAAAATTTAAATTCACCTAACTCCAAGCAAAATTTCATGTTTTCGTCGAGAGTCAAGAAACTGTGATAAAGAGTAAAGTATGCTTTTTCGTGACTAATAAATACAAGACGACTTCTGTCTGATCACTGCTAGCTAGCTAGAAGACTACCAATGGTTTATTACCGTTCATTGGCGGCATAAATTATTATCGAAAAACACAATATCTAAAGCATCTTTCGCCGAAGAATTTCGCACAATACCAGAATGGATAATCCCTGCCCCCCCCCCCACCACCCCTCACCCCCCCCCCCCAGACACCCATGTAAAATTTTGAACCTTAGAGTTAGTCTCGTTTTTTGATGAGTTGCGCGGAAACAGTTTGTAGAGAAAAAAAAAGAAACATCGACTTTCCAACACGAACTGGGAAAGTCAAACTTTCCGAGTATAAAAAGGTTCCTTACTCTTACTCAGGGTTAAAACAGCTCAGCTCCATCATTAAAAGGCACATTTGACATCCTATAACGATGGTCAAAGTCAAACATCTTGTTACAAAACCAAAATAGCTCTTTCACGATATACCCGACTTAAATATGAAAATAAGCTATAGGTTTAGACTAAGGCGCCCCCGTTTTTTGTTCTTCTGAAAATATTGTTATATTTTTATAGGAAATTCCTTAGTTAAAGTAGGAGCAATACTGTATACTTTATATTTGAGCAGAAATGTTTAGAGTAGTTTATCGAGGATTAGTTCATAACAATAGCAATAAAAAAGCTGAATGTAGTTTTTATTACAAAAATATTCTTATTTCTCTAGCAAAAACAGACATGCCCAAAAATTATAAACAAGAATATTTCTTATAAAGGGGGGGGGGGCATTGGCCGTGGGCGCTTTTGCCTGGGGGGTGCTTTGTCCGAAAATAACATGAATAGTTCAGCTAAACGCTCGTTTAATACAGAGAAATGATTATGATTATTTGCTAGAATATTGCAATTACTGTCTCGCCCCTTAAACAACAGTCCACCAGTGAAACGGAAATGTGCAGCTTGTGAAAAAGATCGGTAACCGTTTTTAGATAATTAAATATATGTGAATATACATATGAACTTAGTATCATGGCGAAATTTGCAAATCCATGTATTATCTTTTTTATATTGACAGAACTATGGGTCAGGTTGTTGTAAGCAAGAAAGTAACTAAACAAACCATCATGGTTATTCGTTGTTAAAGAAAAAAGCGCGTGATCACACATAAATCTTTCATTTTTATCGATGTTTGCAAGAAACTTTACATGTACCCCTAGACCCAAGACACCGACTAGACTTTTTTTCCTTTGGTAGCAACCCATCTTACATTTTGAAATAAGCATACATGCTTTGTAATTATTTAGCATACTAAACTGTTCAAAACAAAGTAGGATATGAACACAAACCACGAATGTACCCTTGACCTGAAATATGTACAAAAAAGGAAAATTTGAAGAATGTGATAATAAATCAGATAGGATTTATTTTTGTTTATGACTCTGCAATCGGCAGGGGGGCCATTAATTAGCGGCTGCCCTCTCGACTCGCGCTGACCACTTTCTCTTTATCTTTAACGGTAGCGCCTTCTTTCTTTTGTCAGACCGCTAATTACTTCAAAATTTAAACTTTTCCATGCGACTCTGCCCAATCACAGCCAAGCCCACGATTTCCATCCATAGCTTCGCGTGGGCCTGGCGGCAATCCGTCACTCGCACATTGCTAGTGGTAGCGGAGACAGCGCTTCTCCCTGCCCGCTTTGCTCTGCTTTTTAAGAATGCGGTAGCGACCTAATTCAACTTCTTTTCGTATGGCGCGATCCATTTGTGTGCGGTAAGTAATGCTGGCGGATTTATTGTTACACTGGAAAGCTGTCTCAGGTACTGAGTTTTCGTCTATAATGTCAAAACCGTTCGTAATACCGTTGAGCAGAAAATCGCGGTCCGGGTCATCAGCAAGAAATCAGCAAGAAATCGTCTCCAGTTGTCGATAAAATTTTCTGCTCAACGGTATTACGAACGGTTTTGACATTATAGACGAAAACTCAGTACCTGAGACAGCTTTCCAGTGTAACAATAAATCCGCCAGCGTTACTTACCGCACACAGGTGGATCGCGCTATACGAAAAGAAGTTGAATTAGGTCGCTACCGCATTCTTAAGACCTGTCCTCAATAGTGTCTCCTTTGGGAGCGGTACCGAAAGAGGGAGATGCAATACGCCTGATTCACGACTGTTCCCAGCCTTTTGAAAAATCTGTTAATAACTATGCAACTGTACATAAACAAACTTTCGTTTCTGTTGATACAGCTGTTTCTATGGTAAAAAGCGGTTCATATATGGCCAAAGTTGACCTCAAATCTGCCTACAGGCAAGTCCCGCTGAGTGACAGATCGCAAGAAGTGGCAGGCTTATGTTGGCGTTTTGAGGGTGATACACATGACACCTACCTTGCGGACACCCGTCTACCGTTCGTTGCATCGCTCAGTGTCGGTATTTTCCATCGCTTAACGCAGAGTGTCTGTAGGGTACTTCGCCGCTTGGGCATAGATGCGATAATATGTTTCATTGACGATTTTTTCATCTGCGCCGATAACAAAGACGATGTATGCGGCGCGATGCAGGTTCTAATTTACAGCCTGGTTGCCCTGGGTTTCGCAATCAGCTGGGAAAAATGTGTTTCACCCACCACCCGCCTGACATTCCTTGGTGTTACCATAGATACGGCAGCGGGAACCCTGTCTATCCCCACCGATAAGTTAAGTGCGGTAAAAGTTGCCCTCTCAGACTGGAGCGCCAAGGTCACTAAGGTTACGAAGCGAGACCTTCAGTCTCTAATCGGTAAGCTTAGCTGGATAACTCGTGTAATTCATGCAGCCAGACCGTGCTTGCGTCGTTTTATTGATAAAATGTCTATGCTACAGCGCCCCTCGCATCGCACACGCTTATCAGCTGATCTCCGCAGAGATCTTCAAATGCTCTACGCTCTATGCAGTAATTTCAATGGCACTTCTTTCTTCCTAGACAGAGTCGAGCCCGAATCTGCATACATCTTTCCGACTCCAGTGTGTCTGGGGCGGGTGCTGCCCTCGTCTTCCGCAATGCTGTTGCTGACTGGCTGTACATCCACTGGGCCACGGATGCCCCGGCGCTTACTCATGCTCATATTAATGTTAAGGAACTTGCCATTGTTTTGTTGGCTGTTGAACGCTGGAAGCACCTATGGCGTAATTGCAAAATCATTGTACGGACAGATAACAAAGCAGCCCTCTTCGCTATTAATAAGGGCTCCGTTCGTAACACCTGTGCCTCGGACATCTTGAGAGCGCTCCATATTATATGTGCTACACACAACTTCCGGCTTGTAGCTGTGTACATTAACACCCGTTCTAATCTGCTTGCCGATAGCCTGAGCCGCTTTGATCACCTCCCGGCCGCTACCTACGCCCTAGCGCATGTGGACTTCTGTGCTCCCCTCCTCCATATGTCACGTCACGCGTTAAACCTTCTGTTACAGCAGTGGTACAGCAAGAAGAAAACCTGGACGTGGAGTGGCGGTCATACAAACAGGCCGCTTTAGCCCCAAGTACCCGCTCAGCATACTTAGTTCACATTCGTACATATCTTGGTTTTTGTAAGTATTTTGGATATACGGCAGTTCCAGGAGCCCCGATAACGCTCTGTAGGTATGCTGCTTACCTCGCGCGCACGCACTCGCCCTCCTCTATTCGCTGTTACATGTCGGGCGTCAGACACCTTCATCTTGAGTTTGACTACACACCCCAAATAAGCGATTATCATCTTGTCAGCGTGTTGAAAGGCATTGAGGTTACGAAAGGAAAGGTTCAAAAACAAAAGCTCCCAATAACACTGGATATTTTAATTCACTTACACAAGTACGTCGATCTCGCTGATAGCTTTTATTTGTGTTTTTGGGCAGCGTGTTTAGTCGGTTTCTTCACGTTTGCACGTAAAGCTACTTTGCTTACAAGAACACAGACGTCCCATTGTTGTAGACGAGATCTGTGCCGCCGAGATTTCACCTTTGATGGAAAGACGGCTTTGCTGCGTATCAAGCACACCAAGACCATGCAAACGTTTTCCAGGGAACTGATTGCCCCGCTGCCTGTTATCGAGGGATCTATTCTATGCCCCATTACGGCCCTCCTCAGATCCCTGGTGTTAGCTAAACAACCACCTGCAGCGCCCCTGTTTTCGTACAGATCAGGAATTCCACACTGCCCCTAACACACAGCGCCTTCTCACACACACTGGCCGCTCTGTTGGAACAAGCGGGTTACGATTCGAAACAATACAGCGGCCACTCTTTGAGAAGGGGTGGAGCCACCTTTGCCCTGGCCTGTGGCTTACCAACCGAGGTTATCAAGGCCCAAGGGGACTGGGCTTCAAATGCATATGAACGCTATACTAAGACGTCACTCGAGTTACGTGCAAAGTGTGCGAAAGTTTTAGGCGCTAATGTCTTAAAACACTCTCATGGAAAGTAACTCCTGTAAAAATTACATAGATAACCCCACTACCACTACTCTAGCTGGTTTGGGCTCCTTGGTGTATTTTAGATTTTACTAGTGCCAAGTTGTGCTTTGTTAAGTTAAGCCCTTAAGGCGTACGGCACTGTTACGTCATTTTGCTATATGCATATCAAAATCATATTTAAGCAATGTAATATAAACTTGGCATTTGCCCAAACCATTTCTTCTTCTTTTTTTTCCTGCTCGTTCTGTCGGTTAAATGTATGTGCTCACAGCTTTATTAATGAATAGGGTCCACGCCCACAGCAAAGGCATAATGTGATAATAAATCAGATAGGATTTATTTTTGTTTATGACTCTGCAATCGGCAGGGGGGCCATTAATTAGCGGCTGCCTTCTCGACTCGCGCTGACTACTTTCTCTTTATCTTTAACGGTAGCGCCTTCTTTCTTTTGTCAGACCGCTAATTACTTCAAAATTTAAACTTTTCCATGCGACTCTGCCCAATCACAGCCAAGCCCACGATTTCCATCCATAGCTTCGCGTGGGCCTGGCGGCAATCCGTCACTCGCACATTGCTAGTGGTAGCGGAGACAGCGCTTCTCCCTGCCCGCTTTGCTCTGCTTTTTGCTTTCCACTCCCACCCACCCCGCTTAAAGCATGTTGACCCTTATATCTAAATAAGTGTTCTCATTGTATTATTATTCTTATTGTTTTATTTTAACTGCATCCTTCCTGTTTTTATCACGGTAATATATTAGTTATTGTAGGTGTATTTTAGATTTTACTAGTGCCAAGTTGTGCTTTGTTAAGTTAAGCCCTTAAGGCGTACGGCACTGTTACGTCATTTTGCCATATGCATATCAAAATCATATTTAAGTAATGTAATATAAACTTGGCATTTGCCCAAACCATTTCTTCTTCTTTTTTTTCCTGCTCGTTCTGTCGGTTAAATGTATGTGCTCACAGCTTTATTAATGAATAGGGTCCACGCCCACAGCAAAGGCATAAAAGTTAGATTAGATTGCTGATTATTAAACAACCAATATTTTTCACTATGCTCCGTTGCCAGTCTGGCAAATAATATTTTCAATACGTGTTCTTAGCTAAAGCACGCTGTACCTTTTGCTTTATATGCAAATAAATACTCGATAAATAAATAACGTAGGTGCAACTAAAGAAAGACAGAAGTACGGAAGTCAGTACCGCCCGTCAGTACCGCTCGTCAGTACCGCTCGTCACTGACATCTGTTTCGAATGCGACTAAGCATGTTATGTATGCGGTGTGGCAAACGCATTGCTTTTAACACATCCTCTGAAAAGAAAAAAAAATACTCGAAGATAGTGACTGTGCAAAAAAGAACACCAAACTTACAATACTACTTACATAAAACGTGTTGCTTTGGTAAAACATCTTTTTATTTTTGTTGTTTTTTGTTTATTTGTTTGTTTGTTTTTGTTGTTGTTGTTGTTGTTGTTGTTGTTGATGATGATATCTTCAAAAGAGGGGTTTCTGGAAACGTTGCTGGCATTTATATTTCTATTTCTATCGATTGCATTCGACATCACAGTCACCCAATATGGTAGCTGACTAATTAACTAACTAACTCACTCGCCCACTCACTCACTCACTCACTCACTAACTAACTAACCATCCAACCAACATACCAAGTAACCAACCAACTAACTACCTAACTAATCAACCAACATATCAACTAACCAACCAACTAAATAACCAAGTAATTAACTCACTCACTAACCAACCAAACAACGAAATTAACTAATTAAATAATCTATTAATTAACCAGCCAACTAACCAACCGCCCGACTGACTGACACCGGACGCATATGGATCGGGAAACCCCCAGCTTACGTACAAACGCGAGCTACTCTAAAATGATTCGACAAAAACAGGCTTCAAAATGAGGTCTGAAATTTATGTGTAATATGCGAAATATTTTGGCAAATTTGTAAAATTTTGGTGACTTTAAACCAAAGCTAGAACCTCTTAGTTAAAAGTAAAATACCGAATGTTAGATCTGATGACACGCAATATACTTTAGTAAAAATATTCGGCTTGCATACCGTCAGACATTATGCCATCATGTTTAGGGAGCATCCGCTATGTATGTATGCCAAAAAAGGGACTTTTTAACCTCCCCCTTCCCCACCGTAAGCAAATTCCTGGCGTCATCCCTTTGCTAATATATAAGCGTACACAGTGGATAAGAATCCCCCCTCCCCCCTCCCGGTATGTGCGTCCTAAGGATGGCCACTTAGGTTTTACAAGCAAAACCATTTGGCATATAAGCAAATGTTATGCAATACCTGATGTCCGTGGAAAAAGCACTTTGATGCATGTAAAAACAGGAGCAACAAACAGAAAGAACACCATTGGAATCACAACCAAAGCGACTGAAAATAAATCATAAACATACATGTACGCATAAGCAAGAATCTTAAGGAACATTGTAACCAACCAATAAATATTTAATCAAGACAAATAGGGTTGTGGAATTGTTTATAAGTTTTCAAAAGCCATTTGGAGAATCACCCAGAAAGGTAATTTCGAAAGTAAGGATAACCTACAGAGCATTCACACAAAATTTTGGAAGAGATTCCAGTTTGAAAATTGACTACCGACATTTTTTAAAACATGCTACCAGTTAGCCAGGTTTTTGGCGGATGGCCAAAAAAAAATTATTTAAGAGAGTCATATTTAGTAAAAAGTCGTATAAAATTTTAAAAGAATCCTATCGAAATTAAGAAGAAACATTTTAAAAAATCACTGCCAACAAGTAAAAACTCCCGCCATTAAAACAATTATAGCGATTTCTCAGCGCCAAAACCAGTAATTTTCATCAGGGGACATTCATTGATATAAATTAGAAAACAGTCTAATCAAAGCTGTAGGTGATGAGGCAGTTGAAGTAAACGTTTACATACGTATATACTCTGCGTATCCACGGGGCAAATGGTCATGCCCAGAGTCAGGCACCGACGCCATCCTTGAACTTATTATGCCCATTAAACAGAGTTATTTGTAACCTGAAGCTTGTATATAAGGGTCCAAGAATGTCCAGGGACATTGTGTGCAGCCAAAAGTAATTTTCAGGACAGGCCTAATCTTGGGCTACTCCTTTAAAAGTAATCGAACTAAAATAACATGCCTAAAAGAACCAATTTGAAAAAAAACTTGATCAATAAAACATTTCAAAAACCTACATGAATACTTACTCGCGTTTGTTACTTGTTCAGCTGCAGTGAAAGATAATTTGTAGACCACTAAAAGTACTGCGTATCCCAGGGCAACATAACAATTACTAACACACCACAGGAATAGACCAAAAGCCGTTTGGCAGCATATTAACAATATTGCCTTCCTGAAATCTGAAACTGAAAACAATTTTGAAAATGCATGCGTCGTTGCGCCCGTGCGTCTGTTTGACCAGTAAAGCTCAAATTTAATTTCAAATAACCTACTTTTGAATTAAAGATTTAACATAACAACTAAATGAAAAAAGGCAGTCCCCTGCCCCCTCCCCATAAAATTCTGAATCCGCGTATGCCCGTGAATACACCCGAGCACATCCGAGCTGCTACCCCGAATTTTAGTCATTTACAGATTGAGTCAGATTCCATTAGGCTATAACTGTATTTATCTCAAAGACGCCGAGGATGAAGACCGGGCACATATATATATAGATATAATATATGTAATGTATGTACAATATATAATGTATAATAAACACTTCTGTCTCAGCAATTCTCATGTCACTGCATTAGGCTGGACATCTGGGAGCTGCGGTTAGAGGGGTGGGTGGGAGATGGGGGACACAACGCCACATGGCTAATGGTCGTTGCTTTCCCAAATGGTTGGTCCCCATGTCTCGTCGAAGACGTCGTCGCCGTTGGCATTATTCCACGCTCTTTCAACAGGTTCAGTACTCCAACGGCGTCACCACTGCAGGCCGGAAACGATCGCGAAGGTGCATCGCGCGGGTAGCTTGATCGTGCCCCAGCGTTGTTACCCATGGTTGCCCAGTCGTGACCAGTCTCTCACGAAGTGGCGTTGATGAAGGCGCTAAATCGCTGCATCTCTGAGCGCTCTGGTAACTGTCGGTTGTGACATGTCGGAATGAAGGATACCAGTTCCTTGACATCTTTCATTTTTGCTAAGGCTTGGCATGTTAGCACATTTTTTGTTCAAATTGTGTTTACTGCAATTAATTTTTGCCTTTACTTGCTCTGTAAATAAACGTGCTTTAAAAGACTCAAAATCACGTATTTGCAACTGATAGACAGCAATTTCATTTCACTGTACTTAATACTGAGAAAAAAAACTCAAAAATTACGTCACTGCGCTTTTAAATTGCGTTAGCATATTAAGGCTTGAATGCTCAATGTTAATTCGACAAGCCGTACGTATTTCGATAACTCGAGCAATTAGCCTGGGTTCGACATCAGTTCTCGATTACTAAGTACTCTGGGAGAGGACCGCCTCGCACATTGGAGCGCAAATAGGACTACTTTTCAAAACATGCGTTGCACGGGGGTAGGTCAGTTGTAAGTGCGTTGCATTATGAAAGTACCCTGTAAAAGAAGACCATCCCGTTAATCGAACCACTTTAATTCAGTCTCACAAGTGGTCGTATGCCCGGAGTCTCACTGTTTTTACGTTTTTGACATATAAAACGCACACCGAGACTTCTGTCCTTGCCACTTGAATTTAATTCATAGATTACAGAGAGCGACAAACACAGGCACACACCGATCGCAAGGCAATTCTTGGTCTTCGCACCATTTGCTCACCTGTCGCATCCATTGCTCAAGATAAACGGGTCCCTTATTGTTCTCCAGATACCTGCATCACTATTCCATTTCCAAAGTAATTTTATCTATCCCGTATAGAATTTGCTTGCTGGTAGAGATTTAATATTGCACACAGCTTTTACGAGCCTTTCACTAGTAACTATCGATGTTCTATTTTTTACACATCCGCTTTTGCTTTGTGTGGTGTGTAATATCAAAGACTATAAACTACTAGTAGTAACAGTAATATTACGGTGTATGGGGAAGCAGCTTTTCAACCAGCCCGATATGGCATTTAGTGTGTCATAATATTAGGCATTCGCTTTTAAGTCACATCTGGGCGTCATAAAATCTCAACTGCTCGACAACCCAAAAAATCAATATGCCAAACATAAGCTGTGTCTTACCGAGTTATTATTATTATTATTTTTTTTTTGCCTGTTTTCATACGTCTTAAAACATGCACGAAAAGCTGCGCAGGGTTACTTTTGTCTTAAAACAGCCGCCCCCCCCCCCCCCAAAAAAAAAAAAAACAAAAACAAAAACAAAAAAAACGACAAAATACTGTCTGAAAACAACATGGCTGTCGATGACAATGACGAAGCTTTACGTACAACATAACATTGTGATTCTTCAAATATTCAAAGTATCATGATAAATGTGTTCTATTGCAATGAAAAACTTCATAAAATCTAATCGGGATACATTGCAATTTGTTATTTAAAAACAATGTTGTTTGTCGCCATTGTCAATTGAGAGTCCAATAACGGCTTTTTAGAGGCGGGGTCACCGTCTGCTCGGGACCTCAGTACCACCAGTGGTACTGAGGTCCCGAAGTGTCACTGAGGACCCGGTGGCACTGAGGACCCATTTTTTTTTTGCTTCAAAATGCTAGATTAAGTTGTTTTAAGCTGAAAGAAACGTTCAAAACCAAAAATCAATGCTTACTTTCAGAAAAAAAATAAAGTGGTGGTACTGAGGACCCGGTGGTGGCACTGAGGCCCGGTGGTGGCACTGAGGACCCAAACTTTTGTTTTGCTTCAAAATGCTAGATTAAGTTGTTTTAAGCTGAAAGAAACGTTCAAAACCAAAAATCAATGCTTACTTTCAGAAAAAAGTAAAGTGGTGGTACTGAGGACCCGGTGGTGGCACTGAGGCCCGGTGGTGGCACTGAGGACCCAAACTTTTTTTTTGCTTCAAAATGCTAGATTAAGTTGTTTTAAGCCGAAAGAAACGTTCAAAATCAAAAATCAATACTTACTTTCAGAAAAAAGTAAAGTGGTGGTACTGAGGACCCGGTGGTGGCACTGAGGCCCGGTGGTGGCACCTAGGACCCAAACTTTTTTTTTTTTTGCTTTAAAATGTTAGATTAAGTTGTTTTAAGCTGAAAGAAACGTTCAAAACCAAAAATCAATGCTTACTTTCAGAAAAAAGTAAAGTGGTGGTACTGAGGACCCGGTGGTGGCACTGAGGCTCGGTGGTGGCACTGAGGACCCAAACTTTTTTTGCTTCAAAATGCTAGATTAAGTTGTTTTAAGCTGAAAGAAACGTTCAAAATCAAAAATCAATGCTTACTCTCAGAAAAAAGTAAAGTGGTGGTACTGAGGACCCGGTGGTGGCACTGAGGCCCGGTGGTGGCACTGAGGACCCAAACTTTTTTTTTTTGCTTCAAAATGCTAGATTAAGTGGTTTTAAGCTGAAAGAAACGTAAACTACGTAATCTAAAATTTAAAACAATCGGGTCCTCAGTACCACCACCTGGTTCCCAGGGCCATCACCGTGGCCTCAGGACCACCACCGGGTCCTCACTACCACCGTCGAGTCCTCACTACCACCACCGGGTCCTCATTACGACTACCGAATCCTCAGTACCACCAACCGAGCCTCAGGGGCACCAACAGGTCATCGATGCCACCACTAAGATTTTTCCAAAAAAGATGATTTTTGTTAGTGTTATAATGGTTTATTTTCACTCTCAAACATTACAAATCTAACATGTAAAATGAAAATAAAGCAAGAATGTCCAGGGACGTTGTGACCAATCTAGTAAATCACGTATCAGTAGGCTTGTATGGTCGCCAGAAAATGGTCATATTGCAAAACACGGCTGCAGAAAAATCTTACAAATTTATGAAGGAATCCGCTCAAAATTGTGGGAGAAGAAGCATTTTACAAAATTGCTACTAAATATTTATAAATACCCCCCTTTAGCCAATTTTTGGCTGATCGCCAAAAATAACTTTCCAAAAGCATACCGCGCCCACTGAACAACTTTGCAAAATTTGAAGACAATTCGATCCAAACTGTGAGAAAAAAAACTTTTTAAATATGCTTCCAAACAATTTAAAAATGCCCCTATTTGGCCAATTGTTGTCAGTCCCGATCGCGGGAGTAGAAGCATTTTCAAAATTAGCACCCCAAAAATTTACAATGCCCCCCCCCCTAATTTACCCAATTTTCTTTATGATCGGTTTTTGAAGAGACAAAAGCCTGGTGAACATTTATTCAAAATTGGCAGTTCATCCGATCGAAATTGTGGAAGAAGAATTTTGACAATTGGCTACAAATAAGTTAAAGAATGACCCCCATTTGGTCAATTTTTGGTCGATCGCCAAAACAAGTAAATTTTCAACACAGAAGCATCAAAAGAACAATCGTACAAAATTGGAAAGAAATCCAATCAAAATTGCGGGAGAAGAAGCATTTTGAAAATTCGACGCCAAAAATTAAAAAAGAAAAATGCCCCCACTTAGCCAATATTAGGCGGATCTCCAAATGAAGTAATTTTTCAAGAGAGGCCTACCTAAAAATATTCTTACAAATTTTAAGAAAATCTGACCAATACTGTGGTAGAAGAAGTATTTTGAAAACTAGACCGAATTTCGCTACACGTAGCGAAATAGCACTCACTTGCACGGGCAGAGACACAACATATTTGGTCAAAAACACATTTTTCAGTGTTTCGACATAATTGTCAGCTTCCGGATTATTATCTTGAACGAGGCCATCGAAGTGAATATTATGTAACCTCATTTGGGCACAAATAAATCAAATTCAGTTTTCTAACCGTTTTTGGATACTGGTCAACTTACAGCTTTTGACCTTGACCATGATGGAGGAGGTCAAGATCACCGAAGTACCTCTTATATAACGTCTTTTTGGCCCAAAGGGTCGAAAATGAGCTCAAAATCGCTCTATCTCTAACCTTTTTCTAGATGATGGTCAACTTCCGGTTTTTGACGTTGACCGTGACCCAGAAGGTCAAGGTCACCGAGGTACCTCTTATGTAACATTGTTTAGGCCCAAAGGGTCTGAACAATCTCTAACCGTTTCCAAGATGAGTCGGCCTGTCGTTAAGGACGCGTGAAGTCACGTGACCTTTGACCTTGACCCTCAAGGTTCAGTGTTTTGACCTCAAGGTCAAGGTTAGTGATGAAAGTTTACCCTTTACTGAGTACGTATTATGCATTCACACTGGGATTCGAGCACCTTTATGGCTACTTTTCGTGATTAATAGGTGTTTCCAAAAATATTTTGACCTCAATTTGACCTTGACCTCTGAGGTTCAAGGTAAAAAAATTTTACGGATTTGACGACAACTCATTACCCTCTATGTCTCTGCCAAATGCTGCCTTTTTACGACAAACCCTGTAGGAGGAGTTTTCTGGAAACCACCTTTGAGGTCAGAAAAACTTTGACCTCAATTTGACCTTGAACTTCAAGGTCAAGGTAAAAAAAATTGCGGATTTGACGACATCTCGTTGCCCTCTATCATTTGCCAAATTTCATCGTATCACGTCAAATAGCCTAGGAGGAATTTTCTGGAAACCTCCGTGACGGAAAAAAGAGAAGAAAAAAAGGAAAAAAGGACAGAAATTTTGAGAAAAACTACAAACTTATACCCATTTGCAAACGAAGTTTGCAAGTGGGAATTAACAATCGAAAATTATTTTATGTCCCCCGCCCCCATATATATATATGCCCTCCCTCTCACGCCAAAAAGATAAATTGCATTTTAGCCTCCCCCCTCCTCCCCGTTCTCTCCCCCCCCCCTCCGATGCCAAAAAAAAGGGAAACTTCGCATTTTTTAATTTTATGAATAGACATATGTATTTGTATATATTTTGTGAAAAACAATTAAAAAATGCACCCAATTTAGCCAGTTTAGGCTAAATTGGCTAAAATGGCACATACTCGAAAAATGCACGTCTCAGTGCATCAACACCGATCGGTAGAATGCATAAAAAGATTGAACAAAAGCATGCCGTGTGAAAACGTCAATGCTGCTCATAGTGCTGCTTTGATGAAGCCGCTTCAAGGCTTAATAATTGCAAAGCCGATGGGAAAGGTAAAAAAAAAAACGCAATTTGTCTTTGTTGGAGGGGTGGGGTGGGGGGTGGGTGGAGGCTCTGCAGGACCTCTGCGTCATATATATATATATATATATATATATATATATATATATATATATATATATATATATATATATATATATATATATATATATATATATGCCAAAAAGAGAAATTTCGCATCTTTTTTTTCTTCAGCATTTTGTGAATAGACATGTGTATTTGTATATATTTTATGGAAAAAACTGTAAGATATTGTATTTGTATATATTTTATGGAAAAAACTGTAAGATATTGAGATAAACATATTGGGTGATTGTGGGGGTGGGGGGCGGGGAAGTGGGAATACAAGAAGATAAAAGATCCCATGCCACACCTGACGGCGTCGCCTAACGGGGTGGCAGGGAGGGAGGCGGAATAAGCAGTGATTTTAAGATACAATTAAAGATGGGGGAGGGGCGGGGACGGGGACGGGGAGTTCATATGAAAAATTTGTCGGGACCTTAGTGCCACCGGGTCCTCAGTGCCACTTCGGGACCTCAGTACCACTAGTGGTACTGAGGTCCCGAGCAGACGACAACCCTTACTGGCTTTTTACGACAATCTCATGTGTCTCAAGCTTTTTCTCCTAAGACGTTTCAGAATGTCTTAAGACATTTAGAATCCCAAAAAAAAACATAAACAATGGTCTCAGAATGTCTTTGGACATTCTTAGAGTTAAAAAAACAAAAAAACTCCCTTAACTTTATTTTTTGCTGTGAGCCAGATATAAGGTATCATTTGTTTAATTCAAAACCGAAAAATGTATTTGGTCTAACGCCTGGGGTTGGTTGATCGAGTGAGGTGGGGTGGGGGTGTGGGGTGGGGTGTGTGTAGGGTGGGGTGAGGTTGGGGGTGTTGGGTGAGTTGGGGTGGGGTGTAAGGTGGGTGTGGGGTGGGTGGGGAGGGGAGGGGTGTTGGGATGGTGCGAGTGTGGATTGAGGCAGGGTTTGGAGTGGGGTGGGGACATGGGGTGGGCTACTGATCAAAAATTGGTACGAATGTTTGTTGAAACCCTTTCTTAACGTAAAGAGCTCTTTTTTTAAGAGCGTGGATACTAGAACCCCAAATCTATTTATGGATCAGAGAAATCTTGGACTTCAACAGCAAAGCAATCTATGTAAGTGCAGCTTTTAAACTATCGTTTTATTTCGTAAAACGAGCTTTTACGAGTAAAAGCGCAATTCGCGTTCTCCACTTTTAATGGGTTCCCTTCCAGTAATATTTCCCACGCAAAGAACTTTTTGAGGTACTGTTCAAGATACTCTAACCCTTCCATCCCTCCATTGGCCAATCAGAATGCCAGAGACGTCGTCTGCTAGTCTCGTATAAACGACATTCCCTTTTTAGCCCCAAAGGCGGTAAAACACGCCCAGGCTAGTTGGGGATGGATGGGACGGGTTAAAATCAAAGTTAAAAGTGGAGAACGCGAATTGCGCTTTTACTCGTAAAAGCTCGTTTTACGAAATAAAACGATAGTTTTACTTCGCAAAAGCTTTGAATTCGCTTATCTCCACTTTTAATGGGACTTGAGTCCGGAGCAGGGGAGCCTGCCATTCTTGAACTGCCCAAAAAGGTCGCGAATTACACTATCGCTTGTAAAAGCTCATTGCATGTAGGCGAGGAGTGCTGTGCACTCGACGCAAAAGAAGAAATAAAACTTGTCAGCTAAGTTTCAATTCTTTAATGATTTCCTAAATAAAGTCCGGAGGCGCACCATTCCGGTCTTTCAACATAAGGTAAAATCGTAACAAAGTAAAAATATCACAGCAACTGTCAGTTGAGATGAGAAGGCTTCCAACCATGCCATCATCTTTTTTGAGAACTATCACCATCCCCCTCCAACCGCCCACCGGATGGATCCCTTCCTCAAGTTCTCACTATTCACTTGCTATGTATTGATGAACAATTAGGTTTATTTAGAAGTACTACAAAACGATCGTAAATCCATAGGAATTACGCAAATAAACTCTTTGACACTTCTAGTAAAGTGACTGAAGTGTCTTACAAGACATGCAATTCAAACTTGAAAAAAGAAAGCGAGTCCGCTGTCTAACTTTTCTTCTTCTCATTTGATAAATTACCATGTTTATTTGAAATAAACTCGTAGCGATTGACTAGATAGTACTAAAACTACTGTAAATCGTCATAAAATGAAAAACAGAAAAATTTTGCTTATTTATGACTGTTTTCCTATATGGGGCCGTTATGGTCCCATAAGCCCATAATGACACTATGGTACCTCATACCACGAACCATAAACCGGCTTTCGGCCTTCCGGCTACAACGGGTGTACGGTCACTGGGTACGTCTGGGACCGACATGGTCCCCCCCTTTCTTTCTGAAAAACATGAAGAAAGGAGATCAAAACTTAAGCATCCGAGTAGCCGTAAGACCGAAGACTGGGCTGTACTCATTACACATGCGATCCTGAACACTTCGGAGTAAATAAATGCTTAACTAAACATAACCGTCCAGCGTTCGTCCGTAACTTAATATAAGCACGGACCGAAATGGTCCGAAGGACCTGAGCGAAAGGCGAAACGTTCAGAGTACGAAGGAAAGACCTTCTTGTAGGTTGTTACTTTCGTGGCTTGTTGTTGTTGTTACTGTTCCCATTACGGCCCTTGGAGAAGTTACTCTTGTGCTTGCCCTTGTTCTTAAACTTGGGAGAAGCATTCCTACAACAGAAACACTCAGCCTGTAATGGTCGTTTCTGAAGCCACGAACGGTCCTAATGAATATAAGCCAGACAATTCATCTTGAGAAAAATCTTTCAGATAGTATTTAACAAACGAGTTGGGGGAAACCCAACAACCTCTTTTTAATATATCCGAAAGGGACACGTTACGTACCGCCCTGAGGGAATTGGCTACTTGCCTTACCTGATGGGCTTTGATGTTCGATTCCCCTAACGGGTTAGGGTCGATTTGTGCATCGTCATAGGCTGCCAAAATGATCCTTTTAATATAATTTGAGATCGACTGTTTCGAAAGATCTTTGCTAAATTTCGGCATAAAAGAAATGATGAGAGCCTTCTGATTTTTTGATCTGTAGGCCTCTGACATTTCTAAATACTGTTGCAGCGCTTTGACGGGACACAAAGAGACCAGACCGTCTGAGTCGGGGTCATCTGGTAGGGATGGGAGAGTAATGTGATCGAACGTTCCCATCCCTTGGGTCATGATGTGGGTTTTTCCCATGAATCCTGCTCTAGGGACTAGGGTGACCTTCTCCCATGTACCCTTATCTTTATTTACCTTTCTGTCCAGGGCATGGATTTCGCCTCTTCTTTTGCCCGAAGCTAAAGCTAATAAAAACGTGAATCTTAACGTTGCGTTTTTGCTGAAATCAAGTCCTTACTAAAAACATCTGGGCGCTGAAGATACTGTAAGACTAACGATAAATCCCACTGCGCTATGTTGGATGGGCAGGGTGGGGAGTGTACTTTAAAATGTCTTACTAGCTGTGATAGGGATGTATCTTCGCCCGGGTCGTAGCCTGTAGACGCTTTGAGTCTTGACCCTATAGCGGCCCTATAGCCCTCGATGGAACCTACCTTTAATTTCACCTCCGTGAAAAGGTGATCGAGGAAATCCGCTACCACTGCTGGGCTAGCCTGAAACGGATCTAGCTTAGAAGTGCTACACCAAGCGGCAAATTTATTCCACTGCGACCTGTAAACTTTGGCCGTCGAACCCTTGTGACTGTTTACTATTTTCTCTCTCACCTGCTTAGAAAAACCCTTGTTTTTCAGAAAGGTCTGGTCAGACACCATAGGTGGAGGTTCAGTAAGCGAGGGGAGGGGTGGAAGTGATGCCAATGGGGTTGTGATAGCAACTCGTTGTGGCATGGGATCGGTATCGACCTTACTACCTTGCAATGGAGTAGGAGGGCGAACCATGGGGCTTCCGGTGTCCATGGAGCAATGAGTAATAGGAACGGTGGTTTCAACTCGATTACTCTCTGCAAGACTTGCCCTAAGATCGCTTGTGGGGGAAAAGCATACAGTACCTCGTCCCGTGGCCACTGACAATTGAGGGCGTCTACTGCCCAAGCTGCTGGGTCCGGGCAAGGAGACACGTACCGGGGAAGTTGGGTGGTCATAGCGTTTGCAAACAGATCCAGAGTCGGGGCACCCCATGGGGATTGGTGTGTCACCCACTGAAAGGACCGAGGGGATAGGCACCACTCGGTGTTGATAACTTGACCCTGTCTGGAGGCTAAGTCCGCTAGGACATTTAATTTCCCGGCCAGGTGACGGGCGGAAACGGTCACCTGTTCCTCCCTGGCCTTTGTAAGAATTTGGAACGCAAGTTTGGACAGGGACCGTGATTTGGTACCCCCCTGCTTGTTGAGGTAAGCTATGGCTGTGGAATTGTCTAACTGAAAGAGGACTGCCATGTTTCTGAGTTGGTTGGTCAGTTTGGTTAGGGCAATCCAGACTACCCGAAGCTCCAGCCAGTTTATGTGGTAGGACTGAAGTGAGGGTGGCCATTTGCCCTTCCATACCTGACCATTCCAATAGATTCCCCACCCCGAATGGGACGCATCGGTCTGAATCTCTATCTCTGGGGTGGGGGGCTGAAATGGCATTCCTTCGGACATAATTAGAACGTCGCACCACCACTGTAGGGCTTGTAGGGTTACCTGTGAAACTTGCATCCTTGCTGCGGGTGAACGACCCTGATGCAACGCCCATCTTACCTGGCTTTGAAATGGCCTGCAATGGAGACGGCCCAGGGGGACTGTCTTCTCTGTTGCCACTAACAGGCCGAGGAGAGATTCCATGGCCTGTAATCTCACCTTCTTTCCTGGGGAAATACCTTTTATGGCATCTGCAATTCTCTGGCGGCGTTCTGGCGTAGGGAACGCCTTTGCTATTGCCAGATCCCATAACTCCCCTAGAAAGGTAATGGACTGTTTGGGGGTTAGTTCGGACTTGGCTAGGTTTACTACTAGACCTACCTCTAGTGCC
This sequence comes from Protula sp. h YS-2021, assembly GCA_949752745.1. Taxonomy (NCBI): domain Eukaryota; kingdom Metazoa; phylum Annelida; class Polychaeta; order Sabellida; family Serpulidae; genus Protula; species Protula sp. h YS-2021. The sequence continues at coordinate 26,327,767 of OX457027.1, read as the reverse complement.
TTGCGAACTAAAGACATTGTATGTTTCTCGGTTACCTGCCTGTCTTGATTCGCCAGAAACCAGTCGTCCAGGTACTGAAAGACTAACATCCCTTCTAGACGTGCCCATGTTTTCAGTACTTTCATGACCTTGGAGAAAACGTACGGGGCCGTAGCCAGACCGAAGGGAAGTGCCAGAAACCAAAATCGTCTTTTCCCTACTTGAAAGGCTAGGAATTTTCTTGCCGAGCGATGAAGAGGAATATGGAGGTAAGCATCGGAGAGATCTATGGAGGTACCCCACATCCCTTCCCGTAATGACCCTTTTATCACCTGGGCCGTGTCCATCTTAAAGGTGATCACTCGGAGAAAACCGTTTATGGGGGAGAGGTCGATTACTAGCCTCCACCCTCCGGATTTCTTGGGAACCAGAAAAACCCTGCTGAAAAAGCCCATTTGATTTTCTGGCATTTCCTCTATCGCCTGTTTTTGAGACAAGCTCAATAGCATTTCTTGGAGAGCTCGGTCTTTTTCTGACCCCTTGGCGTAAGAGGTGACTAGTTGTCTTGGCGCATGGGCAGTTAGGGGAATAGGGCACCTGAGCCCGTTCCGGTCTCGTTTGAAAGGTAGGGAGTAACCTCTCTTTAACCAACGTACTACCCTTCGAGAGGCCCCCATTTCTGCCCATTGCTGCCAAAACTTTCCTAGTCTTCCTCCTACGGGCAAGGAGGCGTTTAAGGAAAGTAAGTTTTCCAAGTCTCTTAAGTTTGCTAAAGTATCGCCAGGAGATGAGGGAATCTCGTGACGGTACTTTGATTGGTTGCTACCTGAACGACTGTGGAGCCGTACCCTCTGTCTTGCTGCCGGGGCTGGGTTTTGGTTTCTTGACAGGGGGCTGTTGTGGCTGCGCACTCGGCTTAGACTGTGCCGGAGAAGACTGTTGTGGTCTCTTCCTCTTCAGTGGACGTTTGAAGGAGGAGCGAGACATCCTGGACATCAGGGCATAATCTTGCGAAAGCGAACGACTTTCCTGGTTCACCCTCTCTATCTCGGCGGGAGGAAATAGCTCTCGTTCTTCCAGGATAGGGGCATGACGCAGATCCCGTAAACCTTTGACACTAGACCAGCAGTGCTGGAGAAAGGCATCACGACGTAGGTAGACCATTGACGTCATCAAAAAAGTGGAAAGTTTGACCACGTCTCGGGTAGCTAAGGCCAGGCATTCCATCAATTTAGCAGACACGGGATCACTAAGGCGAAGTTCTTCCCAACGCGACTTTAGTGCTTTAAGTGCATGATCTTGAAATGACATAATGTTCAGGATGTGGCGAAAAGATGCCTCGATGGTCTTGGCGTCTTTCTCCACTAATGGAATGTCTGAGTCACTACGCACTGTGGGCATCCAGATTGTACGCTTCACGGGCTGTTCCAGTGCCTCTAGGGGAATTTTTTCATCCGCTGACCGATATGGGCCTGGTCGTACTAGGCAATGTTTAGATAAATGGAAAGGCGACAGTGTGCGACCCTCACCGGCGTCCATCTTCTTGAACTCTTTCGCGCGGACCGTGACAGCATGAGCAATGCCCTCACTGGTGGCTAGTGCGATAAAAGAGTCCTGTTGTGGTGGAGCGGCCTGAGATGTCATACGAATGGGCGGATCCTCCTTATCTAAATTTGGGGAGCCACAGGAGACCTCTGCCAAGCGGGCTATCTCTTGAATGGCATCCCTGAACGGCACGTCTTCTGGTGCAATCGTAGAAGCAGAACTCGAGGGGGCCGCGTCCTCGACCGATGGGGCAAGGTCTGGTGGAGAGGGAGTACGGATGGGTCGTCTGCCCGCTGCCGCTGGATCTCTCCAAAGTCGATGCCCTTGGCCGGGAGAACGCACCTGCTCCACTGCCCGTAACGGTAAATGACAACGGGAATGTACTGACGTACCCTCGGATTCTTCTTCCCCGTCTTCCACCTCCGACTCCTGTTCATCAGATGCTGCTTCTGGGAGTTGGGATTGTGGAAAATGTGACATGTGGGGTTCCCCTACTGGGGTGTAAATTTCTTTCTCCCTGTTGCTTGGGACTGCTGCTAGGGGAGAATTTTCCATCGGTCCGATTTCCTCGTCATCTTCCAGCAATGTAGAGACTTGGCCCGAAAGGGGCACGCCCACGGAATCCTCCTCGCTGATGGTAACCGTTTCGGGAATATCCACGTTAGAGTCCAGCGGGAGGTGAGGTACAGGCGAGCCCGACATCGCTGCCACTGACTGAATCTCCGGAGGAGGACGAGAGGCCGTAGCTGATGGTTTAGGCTTTTGTCTTTGACTAAGCAGACTCTCCTGCTTCTGAACTTGATTCTGTAAATCCAAAAGTTGCTTTTGCAGTTGCGATTGCATAGACAAGAACGCTGAAAATTCACTTGGGAGACGCTGTAGCTGAGGAGGGGGGGATAAGTCCTCTCGCGGGGGAATGCCTAACTGGCCTGTAACCGCCGAAAGCACTGTTCCCGTATCCTTATGCGTTAAAGTCACTTGTTCCTCAGACGGGGACTTAAACGCCCCTCCTGGACTACCACTGGGTTTCCCTCTAGGAGGTGAGGCCCATGCCTCGCGGAGACGATCCCGTTCTTGCCCTTCCGGGATGTCCAATTCTACTACAGTCTCAGAAAATGCACGTCCTTTACTCTTGGATTTTTTATGTCTCTTAACTGGCGTAGCGGATTCCGATTCTGCACCAGTGTCTACGTGTACGGGGGTGGAGACCTGGCCCAGAATAACGGAGCTAGCCTTTTTCATGGTATCCTGAATAAATTCACGAGTAACAAACGAAGCTGACGAAAGGAATTTGCGCTTATCCCTCCTGCGCTCGTTCTTGGTCCTATTCCGTAATAGGACTTTCCAATCCTCTGGAGTGAGATGTAGGCACTCGCCGCACGGGCTGTCTGGCTCGCACAGAGGTATTCCACTATTCCGTCTACAGCGGTCGCAGATGGAGTGGGGGTTACACGCAGTTGGAGGATGGATACACTGAGGCAGTAACGGTGGAGAATGTAGACTGGCCTCTGTCATATCTGAAATGCAAGCAGAAAAAAAACAACGGTGAGAATATGTAGTATAAAACAACGCACAATACTACATTTCTCAGTGCTTTACTTCAACTGCAAGCTTTAACCCTCCAAGCTGTGTTTACAATTGCTTAAACACCGCAAAAACTCGCTGGGTCTAAGGAAAAGACGAAAAGAGATGCTTCCCGGAACGGTAGCGTTCCCGGGCCGTAACGGGCTGGACCGTAATGGCACTACCCGTGTCGGATATGGATCTCTCTTGCCTCAGATGCACCTGGTACCATCGGACCGTAACGGGTTTGTGAGTCCCGTTGGACCAGAATGGTCTTCTCGCACCCGTGACCGTATGACAACAATGGGAAAACGGTCCTGGCAAAGAAAATGACCCTCAGACGTCACAGAAAACGTCTCTTTTCGTCGGAGAACGCTGTCAGACTTGCAGAACCTGCTCTACGAAGACTGAGAAGCGACCCATGGAGTAAAGCTTAAGCAAAAACTGGCCATTTCCGCGATGACACAGCTGGCTGGTAAAGCTTGGAGTCTGATCAGGTCCAGCAGCCTGAAAAGATCCTACTCCTAGACGAACTGAGGTGGAACTGGTAAGTTCCTCGATCTGAAAGAAAGTGGAGAAAGAGGCGCACTTCTCGGGACTAGGAAAGTGTCTCCGTGATCGTGCAAACTCAACCTAATCAGACCGAAGAGTAAGATGTCGAATTAACACACTTCGGCTCCATAAATTTATCCCAACGCACAATAATAGATAAAATAATCCATTAGGCAGTGAATTAAGTAAAAAATGAAGCAATTCGCACCTTAAACCAGTTCCCTTGCTGCAAAAAAACCGGCAGCACACAGAATGGCGTGTTGTACAGACGCCACGCAAAAAGGGAATGTCGTTTATACGAGACTAGCAGACGACGTCTCGGGCATTCTGATTGGCCAATGGATGGATGGAAGGGTTAGAGTATCTTGAACAGTACCTCAAAAGTTCTTTTTTATATTGCGTGGTAAATATTACTGGAAGGGAACCCATTAAAAGTGGAGATAAGCGAATTCAAAGCTTTTGCGAAGTAAAAGCTTTTTTTCGTGTACTGATGGACAGGGTAGGGCGATAACCGAGTTTATGAGCACAATACATCCGAGAGTGGGACATTTAATCCATACTTCTAAAAACTCAAATCTGCTATCCAGAGTAATAAGTTTACAGCACACACAAGCTATAACTGCTAAAACGCTGTGGATAGTCGAATGAGCAATGAGCGGCTGTTTCAATGGCAAAATTTCAACGTCCATTTTAGAATATAAAGTCTAAACGACCTTAAATAAATTAGGTGGGGCGGGGGGTGAATTAGTCATGCCACAGTATGCCCATGCCATGCTTGTCCTTCTTGCCCTAGCCGTCTCAGATAAGTTAGTATCGTGCGTACTGAAAATCTCCAAGTAAAAAAATATATAAAGAGGCCATAAAAATGTAATAACCAGCATGAGAACTGCACCAATAGAAATGATCCCAATTGGTGCACACTTCTTACCAAACACCCTGTGACGTCACTTTCAGATTTGCACAGTGTGCGAATTTGAATGAATGAATAACATTAGTGACAGTGCAGATAATGTTAAATAATTACAGATATCTCTGAAAAATAAACAGGGAGTCTTTTTAAGTTGATAAAATTGAGTCTTCACCAATTGAAAGTTGTGAGAAAAGGGCATAAAAACGTAGGTGCATAACATCTGACAGGCACTAATTGTTTACCAGGGTATTTTATCGGTTGTTCTGTGTCAGAGGTACATCAGCTGGTTCATGTGATTGAGGAGGAAACATCGATTAGATCAATAACAGTGTTCCACAAGTTGTATGCAGTGGCGGATCAAAGGAGGGGGGGGGGGTTCAGGGGTTGCAACACCCAACCTCCGAAATCCGAAAAATAGACCCCGCAGCTGGTTTAGGAGCGCGCGCATGCCCTACTTCCACGCTGGCCCAAGTTGATTCCCCCCCCCCCCCCCCCGCCTTGCTTGAAAGCTGTATCCGTCACTGTATACGAACAGATGTAAGTGGTTGGTTTTGCTGCATGAACAAAGTAAACTAAAAATAGAAAATCCAGGGATGTATTTTAGTCGATACCATGTATAGTAATAACAATGGAATGCCGTTTTCATATTTATCGTTGAAATTTAAACAATAAAAATGGAGCTTAATTTTTTATATATGTCGTTCAATTCAAGATATCTTAATCCAAATAGAGATATCTGAAATTCTGTGTTAGATATGAAAAAAACATAAAAAGTACTTTTTGATGTCTAATTTTTTTCAATTTCTGTAAAGGCATTTTGGAGAATTTTTCGAGACCGTTCCATTTTTCACCTGAAATAAATAAACATTTAGACATCAGTGATGAATTCTTGATATCAAGAAATAAATTTTGGTTCTGAAATCAATTTCAGATATCTTTAAATAATTGCTGGTAGTAAATCTGAAAACGGCATTTCATAAAATAGCAACCCACAACATAATGACATGACGCTGTCACCGCATCTTCGTCTGGCATTACTCATTCTGCAACCAGTGGCTATATGGTATGCGTAAATGCCCCCAACCGACTGAACCTCAAACGACCAAGGCATTTTGAAACTTCACGGGGAATGTTTTGTCAAAAGCACTTCGCAAAAAACAAACAAACAACAGACTACGCTTCATAATGTCAATACGCAGCATTGCCATAAGGTAAAAATAAAGTGTCACCTCAGTTTCTATACATCAATTGCGGATTATGCACTTTGAATCACGATCCTGGGCCTGGCATTTTGTTAAATGATAAAATGAGACTTAAAATCGAGTTTGGTTTGTTTAGTTCACACCCACTAGTTTAATGTTAATAATGGCTTGCTTAAAGGATATCGATATAAGGTGTTATTTCCTATGTACAAGTAGTGTAAAAGTGGGGATTTAAAAACAGGAAGTGACGTCATAATGACGTCAGGAGGTGTTTTGATAGCCCCATGGGGCTTTTAAAACAGTGACGTCATAATGACGTCACTGTGGGGAAAACCCGATCGATAAATTTCAGAGTGCACTCGTACAGAGGGTGGGGAAAACCCGATCGATAAATTTCAGAGTGCACTCGTACAGAGGGTGGGGAAAACCCGATCGATAAATTTCAGAGTGCACTCGTACAGAGTGTGGGGGAAAACCCGATCGATAAATTTTAGAGTGCACTCGTTCAGAGCGTGGGAACGATCAATAAATTTGAGAAGGAATGGGATTTTCAGCAGGATAAAAGTGTGGCTACGAAAACAGGAAGTGACGTCAAAATGACGTCACGAAGTGTTTTCGGGGCCCCATGGGGCTCCGAAAACAGTGACGTGATTGTTTTCGAATTCGCATGGGTATTTTGAAACAGGTAATCGAAAGAGCGCGCGCCCGTTCAATGACGTCATGATGACGTCATCATGACGTTATAATGACGTCATCATGATGACGTTATAATGACGTCATGATGACGTCATCATGACGTTATAATGATGTCATCATGATGATGTTGTAATGACGTCATCATGACGTTATCATGACGTCATTATCATGACGTTATAATGACGTCACCATGACGTTATCATGACGTCATCATGATGTTATGGCATATTAAGACAGTCCTAAGCAGGATAACCCTAAGTGGCCTGTCAATCATCATGACGTCATTAGTCACGTGACCTGTCAATCATCATTGGTTACATGACCTGTCAATCATGTGTGATGTGATTCCAACCGCATATGATGAATATTTTCCTGCTCATCAACCTTCTGGCCTGAATGGCTCAGTTGGTAGAGCAGAGGACCCGTAAGCGGACCCATGATCTGAAGGTCGGTGGATCGAACCCGCCCTCGGGCATCACTTTCATATCATAGGTCCTCAATCTTAGAAGACCCCCCCCCTGGGTCCTCAAACTTGGAAGACCCCCCCCCCCCGGGTCCTCAAACTTGGAAGACCCCCCCCGGGTCCTCAGACTTGGAAGACCCCCCCTGGGTCCTCAAACTTGGAAGACCCCCCCCCCCCCAGGATGTGACTATGTAACATCATATAGCTATATGACTATTTAATTGCTATGTGAACATAATTAGTTTCAAGTATGTATGTCATTATCAGATCGTTCAACAGTCAAGCCGCGATAGCTCACTTGGCAGAGCAAACGGCAAGCAACCTGAGAGTCCCGGGATCGATGCCACATCGGGGCAAACTTTTTTTTTGTTTTTTGTTCACTTTTATGACTCTGTGACATTATGTGACAACATGTGACTGTGACATCATGTGACTCTGTGACATTATGTGACTGTGACTGTTTTTTTTTTTTTTTTTTTTAACATAATGGCTATATTTCTATGTCTATTTTCACTATTATTATGATAATATTTAATTAGTCATATTTCAATGGTTCTAACCACACAGCATAGGAATAAGTACATGTGTACAGAGTGTGGGGAAACCGATCAATAAATTTTAGAGTGCACTCGTTCAGAGTGTGGAGGAAACCGATCGATAAAATTTCAGAGTGCACTCGTTCAGACCGTGGGAACGATCGATAAATTTGAAAACATCAAAGGCCTAGACCGTGGGAACGATCGATAAATTTGAAAACATCAAAGGCCTAGACCGTGGGAACGATCAATAAATTTCAGAGTGCACTAATTCAGAGCGTGGGAACGATCAATAAATCTGAGAAGGAATGGGATTTTTCACAACTCTATGTTTTATGTTATAGTAGTTGGAAAATGACACTTCTAAAGCACATTTAACAAATGTAGGTTTTTATAACATATAATACATAAAATAAGTTTGAACATTTTAGCATGCTACTTATTTAAATGTTCTAAAGTTATAGTAGTGGAAAAATGGTGGTTCTAGACCAACTTTAACAAATTTAGCTATTGACACCATATGATATATAAAATAAGTTTGAACATTTTAGCATGCTACTTATTTGAATATTCTAAAGTCATAGTAGTAGAAAAGTGATGGTTCTAGACCAACTTTAACAAATTTTGTTTTTTTGACAAAATATGATGTATAAAATAAGTTTGAACATTTTACCATGGTGTAGTAGGGTAAAAATAAGGGTTCTAGACCAACTTTAACCAATTTAGTTTTTAACACCATATGATATATAAAATAAGTTTGAACATTTTAGCATGCTACTTATTTGAATGTTCTAAAGTCATAGTAGTGGAAAAATGGTGGTTCTAGACCAATTTTAACAAATTTTGTTTTTTGACAAAATATGATGTATAAAATAAGTTTGAACATTTTACCATGGTGTAGTAGGGTAAAAATAAGGGTTCTAGACCAACTTTAACAAATTTTTGTTTTTTTTTTGACAACATATGATGTATAAAATAAGTTTGAACATTTTACCATGGTGTAGTAAGGTCAAAATCAGGGTTCTAAACCAACTTTAACAAATTTAGTTTTTTACACGTTTCAGACGATTCTACCACTTGGTTGGTTGGTTGATTGTTGGAAAATGGGAAGTGAAAATGTGGATAGTTATGTAGGAAAACTGCGCCAATTCAAAAGACGTGTTCGAATGGCAAGCCCATTTTAAAGACGTGTTCGAATGGCAAGCCCATTTTAAAGACGTGTTCGAATGGCAAGCCCATTTTAAAGACGTGTTCGAATGGCAAGCCCATTCAAAACACGTGTTCGAATAATTTTTGAAAGATATCACGTCGTGGTATTGTTCAACAAATTGTTCAACATGTTCAACACGTTCAACATGTTCAACATGTTCAACATGTTCAACAAGTTCATCATGTTCAACATGTTCAACAAGTTGTTCAACATGTTCAACATGTTGTTGTTCAACATGTTGTTCAACATGTTCAACATGTTGTATATAAAGCTATGTTTAAAGACTTTCTCATCATTTGAATAGTGTAGGTTGAACCGAAAGGATGTATACATGCAACATTTGTTCGAAATCTTACAATTGGCCGCAAAGTCTTAAAAGACACTTAAAGGTTGCTCACGCTTCAGAAGTGGATGAAGAATCGGATATGGAAAACCCTGTAAAACTACCTTTCACGGAAACTTTAGATGAGTCTTCTATGGAAAGTCAAAGCGTCAACATAGCTGAAAAGAATGCACATGCTTGTACAGAATGTGGTGCATTGTACAACAGCGAAGAAGCTTTGCTCAAACATATGGAGCAGTGTGGTGAGGATGCTGATGACAGGAGTTCTGAAAGTGAGTCAGAAACAGACTCTGAAAGTGAGTCAGAAATAGACTCTGTTTGGCATGATATGGTTCAAGACGTCTACGATGACTATGATAACATATTTCAAGAAAAGGTTTCAGAATATGAAGAACAAGGACTTGAAGATGCGCGTGAAATAGCAAGTTATGACCTTCGACCCATTTATAAGCATGGACTAAAACAACTGTTTATGAGACTGTTCAACTATACCCAGCGTCTACAACAAAGCAAACATTATCAAAAGATTTTAGAGGACTTTAATTACTTTGTTGATGAAAAACATTATAAGTATTCAAAGGCATTAAAGGCGGCTATAAGGAAAAACAATGCATTCTTTGAAGAGCTACTAGATATGGAGGAGGAGGAGGATGGTAGCAGTGACAACAAAAGTGGCATGGACAGTGAACAGAGTGAAACAGATGCAGAAAAATAGACTTATTTGACTAAACTTTATAATAAAGACTTTATAAATGTTGTAATATTTTATTAACTTAAGCGTTGTGTAATATATGTCTTGCTTTGCAACATATAAAGTCGTAAGGTTCCTGACACGGTTTTAATTGACCCGTAAACCATATATCATATATTGGGTATTATAGTTAATTTTGTATTATTATGTATTATATTCAAGAATTGTATTATTACGTATTATATTCAAGTATTGTTTTATTATGTATTATATCCAAGTATTGTTTTATTATGTATTATATCCAAGTATTGTATGAGAAAAATAAAAAGTTGAAAAGCATCATATGTGTTTTTATTGAACATTACAAATATGTACAATTATGATAAAAACAAAACTATTTCAAATAAATATTATGTTAATACATGTGCAGAAGAACTTAACTTAAAATTTTATAACAACTGACTTCACATGAACATAGATAAAGTTAATTTCATAGTCTACATATGAAGACAATTTAATTTGAACTACATATCAAATGTACATGTCCATATGAGTCAAAGCTAAGTTCTTGTCAAGCTTCAAAACCGTCGGTCCAATCTTCTGCACTGTGATGAAATCACAGCATCCACTAAGCTCGTCATGCTGTTAAAACTGTATACAGTCATCTCGCTGTCTACTCAACCATCTTCTGACAGTCACTGCATTTATACAGATCCATTTTCTGAAGCATGAGATCCACTGACGTCATTTGCTTCTTCAACATGTGCCAGTCTTTCAATGACAACAAAATTCCCTTCTTGGTAGGATATAATCTCCCAGATGCATGATTCGTAATATATTTACGAATGTTAACCATCACTTTCTGTTGATAATTCACCAATTTAATATATGTTTCTCCATTAATGGGTATCATAACCGGTGAATCGTCTACACGCATCTTCTTCATAGTGGTATCAGCTTTACGCTCCGGTTCTCGCTTCACATTAGGCTCTGTCGTATTTTTTCGCATTTTACACGGCGGCGTCATAGCTGGTAACTCATCTCTTTTTATCTTTCTAAGATGTGGTCGCTTTTGACGCTGCTGACGTGACTTCGCCTTAGACTTTACCATGGGCATTGCCTTAGACTTTGCTGTAGGTATTGTCTCAGGCTTTGCTATAAAATTTTCTGCAGGCATTGCCATAGATGGTAGTTGTTGTTCACTCACTGCAGACATGTTCACTCTTCAGTATCTTGATACAGAATGTGCGTTATGTCTGAGGGTAGGTACCTTTTATGCTCTATAGGGAGCTGCTACACTCGAGGTTGGACACATTATGTCCTAAAATGTTTAGAAATAATTTTACCATATGCGACTTTGCAGCCAATTGTAAGATTTCGAACAAATGTTGCATGTATACATCCTTTCGGTTCAACCTACACTATTCAAATGATGAGAAAGTCTTTAAACATAGCTCTATATACAACTTGTTGAACATGTTGAACAACATGTTGAACAACAACATGTTGAACATGTTGAACAACTTGATGAACATGTTGAACAAGTTGAACATGTTGAACTTGTTGAACTTGTTGAACATGTTGAACATGTTGAACATGTTGAACTTGTTGAACATGTTGAACATGTTGAACAACTTGTTGAACATGTTGAACATGTTGAACTTGTTGAACATGTTGAACATGTTGAACATGTTGAACGTGTTGAACATGTTGAACAATTTGTTGAACAATACCACGACGTGATATCTTTCAAAAATTATTCGAACACGTGTTTTGAATGGGCATGCCATTCGAACACGTCTTTAAAATGGGCTTGCCATTCGAACACGTCTTTAAAATGGGCTTGCCATTCGAACACGTCTTTAAAATGGGCTTGCCATTCGAACACGTCTTTTGAATGGGCGCAGTTTTCCTACATAACTATCCACATTTTCACTTCCCATTTTCCAACAATCAACCAACCAACCAAGTGGTAGAATCGTCTGAAACGTGTAAAAAACTAAATTTGTTAAAGTTGGTTTAGAACCCTGATTTTGACCTTACTACACCATGGTAAAATGTTCAAACTTATTTTATACATCATATGTTGTCAAAAAAAACAAAAATTTGTTAAAGTTGGTCTAGAACCCTTATTTTTACCCTACTACACCATGGTAAAATGTTCAAACTTATTTTATACATCATATTTTGTCAAAAAACAAAATTTGTTAAAATTGGTCTAGAACCACCATTTTTCCACTACTATGACTTTAGAACATTCAAATAAGTAGCATGCTAAAATGTTCAAACTTATTTTATATATCATATGGTGTTAAAAACTAAATTTGTTAAAGTTGGTCTAGAACCCTTATTTTTACCCTACTACACCATGGTAAAATGTTCAAACTTATTTTATACATCATATTTTGTCAAAAAAAAACAAAATTTGTTAAAGTTGGTCTAGAACCATCATTTTTCCACTACTATGACTTTAGAATATTCAAATAAGTAGCATGCTAAAATGTTCAAACTTATTTTATATATCATATGGTGTCAATAGCTAAATTTGTTAAAGTTGGTCTAGAACCACCATTTTTCCACTACTATAACTTTAGAACATTTAAATAAGTAGCATGCTAAAATGTTCAAACTTATTTTATATATTATATGTTATAAAAACCTACATTTGTTAAATGTGCTTTAGAAGTGTCATTTTCCAACTACTATAACATAAAACATAGAGTTGTGAAAAATCCCATTCCTTCTCAGATTTATTGATCGTTCCCACGCTCTGAATTAGTGCACTCTGAAATTTATTGATCGTTCCCACGGTCTAGGCCTTTGATGTTTTCAAATTTATCGATCGTTCCCACGGTCTAGGCCTTTGATGTTTTCAAATTTATCGATCGTTCCCACGGTCTGAACGAGTGCACTCTGAAATTTTATCGATCGGTTTCCTCCACACTCTGAACGAGTGCACTCTAAAATTTATTGATCGGTTTCCCCACACTCTGTACACATGTACTTATTCCTATGCTGTGTGGTTAGAACCATTGAAATATGACTAATTAAATATTATCATAATAATAGTGAAAATAGACATAGAAATATAGCCATTATGTTAAAAAAAAACAAACAAAAAAAAACAGTCACAGTCACATAATGTCACAGAGTCACATGATGTCACAGTCACATGTTGTCACATAATGTCACAGAGTCATAAAAGTGAACAAAAAACAAAAAAAAAGTTTGCCCCGATGTGGCATCGATCCCGGGACTCTCAGGTTGCTAGCCGTTTGCTCTGCCAAGTGAGCTATCGCGGCTTGACTGTTGAACGATCTGATAATGACATACATACTTGAAACTAATTATGTTCACATAGCAATTAAATAGTCATATAGCTATATGATGTTACATAGTCACATCCTGGGGGGGGGGGGGGGTCTTCCAAGTTTGAGGACCCAGGGGGGGTCTTCCAAGTTTGAGGACCCGGGGGGGGGGTCTTCCAAGTTTGAGGACCCAGGGGGGGTCTTCCAAGTTTGAGGACCCAGGGGGGGGGGGTCTTCTAAGATTGAGGACCTATGATATGAAAGTGATGCCCGAGGGCGGGTTCGATCCACCGACCTTCAGATCATGGGTCCGCTTACGGGTCCTCTGCTCTACCAACTGAGCCATTCAGGCCAGAAGGTTGATGAGCAGGAAAATATTCCTCATATGCGGTTGGAATCACATCACACATGATTGACAGGTCATGTAACTAATGATGATTGACAGGTCACGTGACTAATGACGTCATGATGATTGACAGGCCACTTAGGGTTATCCTGCTTAGGACTGTCTTAATATGCCATAACATCATGATGACGTCATGATAACGTCATGATGACGTCATTATAACGTCATGATAATGACGTCATGATAACGTCATGATTACGTCATGATGACGTCATTACAACATCATCATGATGACGTCATTATAACGTCATGATGACGTCATCATGACGTCATTATAACGTCATCATGATGACGTCATTATAACGTCATGATGACGTCATCATGACGTCATTGAACGGGCGCGCGCTCTTTCGATTACCTGTTTCAAAATACCCATGCGAATTCGAAAACAATCACGTCACTGTTTTCGGAGCCCCATGGGGCTCCGAAAACACTTCGTGACGTCATTTTGACGTCACTTCCTGTTTTCGGAGCCACACTTTTATCCTGCTGAAAATCCCATTCCTTCTCAAATTTATTGATCGTTCCCACGCTCTGAACGAGTGCACTCTAAAATTTATCGATCGGGATTTCCCCCACACTCTGTACGAGTGCACTCTGAAATTTATCGATCGGGTTTTCCCCACCACCTGTACGAGTGCACTCTGAAATTTATCGATCGGGTTTTCCCCACAGTGACGTCATTATGACGTCACTGTTTTAAAAGCCCCATGGGGCTATCAAAACACCTCCTGATGTCATTATGACGTCACTTCCTGTTTTTAAACCCCCACTTTTACACTACTTGTACAACTTGCTATTACAGCATAGCTGTATGCCATAAATTGCATGTTATAACGTCAAATGGGCTATGAAGCAAATCTTTTAACACTGAATTTGCGTGATACTAAATCAACCCATTACATCGCCTCAGACGGTCTTTATTGTGAAGAATGACCTTAAATTAGGCCCACACGGCCCAAAATGAACTCAGAATCTTTAACCGTTTTCGAGATAATTTTTAACTTCCGGTTTTCGATCTTGACCTTGACCGAGAAGGTCAGGTTATCGAGGTACCCCTTATGTAATTTCACTTAGGCCCAAAGGGTAGAAAATGAGGTCAAAATCGTTCTAGCCCTTGTCGACTTCCGGTTTTCTACAATGTGCTTGACCGATACGTTAAAGGTATGAAAGGTCTCCTAGCCTTTGACCTTGACCCTGAAGGTCAAGATTCATGTGGCGCTCTTACTCCCTACTCAAAACATTATGTGTTTAAACTGTTTTTTTTTTTGGTCATAAATAGGCATTTAAAAAACTGACCTCAGTTTGAACTTGACCATTGAAATCTGAAAGGTAAAAGGACAGAAATGTACAAAATAACTCTAAACTATGCAAACTTATTCCCAATTGCCAAGTGGGAATGAAAACTTTTCCTTGCCGAATTATAAAGAAAAATGACTGTATCCCAGTTTTGTCTAGGACAGGGCAACATTTGTGGAAGAATATATGAGACAGTTTTAGAAATTACAAATTTGTATGTTTTTAGTGATCGTTGGCCTCTTCTTTATTGAATATGAAAATGGACTAGATAATACATTTCGAGAAGAAGCAAATTATTTGCGCTTCATTAAAATATCTGCGTTGTAGCAATTCAAAAATATGGTAACTTTTAATTTAAAAAACTTCTATTGAATGAGCATTGTGATGATTTTGGCGTTTGATTCTTCTTAAAATAATTTTTTAGAAGTTCGAAGAACGTAAGTCCTGAAGAAAGTTAAAGCAAATATGGTGTAATATTTAAGCATTTTAACGTCTTTGGACCGCTACGGAGTGCTAAATGCTAAGGAATGGCAGACCCATAAAATGCATACCTTACATGAATTCCCGCCGACATTTAGTTTCATGTAAACACCAGTCAAGTTACCGTAAGGTCTCGGATTTGAATTCGTTAGTGAAGATTGAAGTGTCAAGCAATTTTAACATAACGTACACCACGCTAAAAACACACTATGATTCAAGAATTACTCTATTATCTCAGAGACTGAAACAGCCTTTAAATCTAAGTGCAATTTATATATGCTATACTTTATTTAACTTAATACATGTATCTCTGATAATTAGCATGTATGCATATCTTTCTTAAAACTGCGAGTGTGAAATAACCGCATTACACGTTTTCACAAAAACATTTAATTGTATGTAAAACCACTGACGGTAAAAGTGATTACCTGATGTCATCTTTTTGTTATGTATTGCTAATTGGAAATATTAAATGTGAGCTATTAAACAACATGAACGGCAAATCAAATGTGATTATAAAAATCACAGTCATCTACAGGAGGAGGGGCATCATCCATCGTGCGCTCTCTGACAAAGACTGGTGGATCTTGTGGCAGCATGAGTGGTACGATTACCGTATCAATGGTCTCCCCTCCATCTGAGCTATAAAATCTGACGTCAGCAACTGGTGGAATAAACCAGAAAGGTTCTCCCCAGACAGAAACAAACACCCCATTTGTCTCGTTAATGGGAAGCAGTATGAAGTTTCCGGTTTGCCCGTATTGTCCGCTCAGAACGTCCGTTGATGGATCGTGGCTAATGGTCACATTACCACAACACCAAGCACCGTAAGTGCCGGCATATTTTGAGCGGTTACTTTCCCTGTCATTTCCTTTAAATTCATATTCTTCATAATTTGACGTCACTTCACTGATAGCAGCCACGTCAAATTCACGCTCGAGTTTTTTCCTTTGTTTTTCAACAAGTGCGCCAGAAAAGATATCGTCTGGGTTGACCAGATGGCTAACATCGGAATTTGGCGTAGTGGCATTCAGCCATGGTTCTTCACCTAAGAGAATATCCGCTATATACTGGTGTATTTTATTCTGGCAAGTACCAGCTTGAGTCCCATTCGGTCCGTTAGTTAGGGTAAATATACCAATACTCATGTCAGGTAAAATAGTATGCAGTGTCCAGTACCCCCAGTATCCACCAGCATGGGCCATAAGACGGTAGCCCCGGTAATACCCTAAGAACCAGCCAAGACCATAATAATCCTGCGTTACCGATACGGGATTGAAAGGCTTAATATTGTCCGGTTCGCCCAAGTAATCATTCGCCATTGTAGCTTTGCGTATCGTTTCTTCCCAGGCTGTTTGATTTATGACTATATTTTCTTCTGGATGGAGTCCGCCAGATGTTTGGAACAGGAGCCATTTAGCAAGGTCCTGTGCATTAGAAACGATACCCCCGGACGGCGCCACTAACTCCGCCCCACTGAATGCCTCCCAGTTGACCTGCAAGTACGCAAGTTTATGTGTCGAGTACATTACTTAAGCTGGTCTTAGAATATGATCAAAATACTTTAAATATTTTGCCGTGGATTACATTGTTTTTCACTGCTTTTACACACAGCTCTCATGGACAAAGTGTAGGTAGGAACAAACTGCAGATTCAACTAATAACGTACCTATCAATTTATCAATAAGTATTATGATAATAAGTAATCGTCATGAAAGATCAGCTGTGGAACAGCTGCACGAAAAAGAACAACATCCCAAGAAGGGTAAATGGTTGTTTTACCCAAGATTATAAATTTTAATTTAAATACGAATAAAAAAGCTGGATCCTTCAATTGACCGCATTTTGCCTGATTAGGCGCTAGAGACGCGATAAAGTTCTGGTAGGTCGTGGCCGGATGGAAGCAACCGCTTAAGACTCTAACTTTTAATTGATAAATTTAAAGTCATGTTTAACAATTAATTATTAAAATTAGTACATAATTTAGTATTTAATATCAGTATTTATTTTTGTGCTGTCGCGTATTTAATTTTTGAAAGAAATTTATTAACTGACATCCAAATTAAAGAAGATGAGTGAAAACAGTATTTTGCATAATCTCAATAATACTTTGCGTAGTTCATCACTTGTGAGTTCTTTGAAATGTGGCGTTGCCATATATTCAAGGTCTTCTTCTGTCATCTCATGGAAAAACACACTAAATAAGGAAAATGTATTCATAATATGGTACTTTTTAACATTTGGCAAGTCGAAGGCTTGCAAAGAGTACATTAAAGTTGCATGCGGCCAATATTTTGGACCTTTTCCTCTTTACTGGTCCTTCATTTCGTATTAACTACTTCTCTGACCAAAATGGCCTTAACTTGATCTGAAGTTTTCGTTTTCATTTTCACGATCAAAACGTGAAGCAAAAAGCAAATGATTTTAATCAAAAAACGCAACGTGTAAGAATTTGCTCTCAAACCTCTCCCATCTGCTAACAGCCACACAGTGCATTCGTAAGTGATGTGTGCTTTGTTTACGTAAGCCAAATACGATGTGCGTAGAGAATACTTGTGTTGGTTTTATAAGAAGTGGATGCAAAATATCCCATGGTCATTTTAAAGACAGTGAATGTTCAGATATCTTATCAGCTTCAGTTACGCACTATTAATGGTTGGGAGGGGTTTGGAGGTTTCCGTTTCATGTGTTTAGAAACGTTTTGAACTCGCAAAAAAGTTTCTTATAAAGTTTTCGGAATCTGAAAGAAACATTGTCTTTTTTTCTAAAGGAAAAGCAAATGAAAATCAGGCTGAAAAGTTTTTAAAATTCTACTCGAAGGGGTTTTTTAAATATTTTTTTCGCCAAGTGTTCAATATTTCGCTCTAAGAAACAGGTTCCTGTTTATAATGGATTGACAACATTCTGACAGGCACAAGTATATAGCATGGCGCCTGATATACTTCCCTCATACCGTACACATATACGCATGATGTTTTCAGTTGCGTGTTGGCTGCAGCATGCACTATATAAATCTTTTAATCCAACAACGCATAATATGTCCAAGGTTTGCGTTATATAAGTGCCTTATATTGTTTATTTTAATAATTAGAGAATTTAACTGAATGATATTGTCAATTGATATTCAAAATGGAAATTAAAGAAACGATTTAAGCATTGTAAGAACTGTTAGAAAAGTAGCCGATGTAGTGAAGAACCCCCACCCCAACTGGGACTCAAGTTTTGAATGCTATCAAATCTGCCCAAGTGAAAAACCCAGTCATTATTTATAACCTAAGTAATCCCGACACCTGGCTAATCCGAACAATTTTTGTCCGTCCTAACGCTGTCCGGATTAATCAGGTTTAACCGTATCCTATGGTATACATCCATATGCTCCTTATATAATGATGCATAAGATAAAGTTCATTATCTCCTGGGGTTTAAAGAAGCGTTAGACCTTGACGTGGTCAGCTGTGTGTAATTAGCTAATCTCTGATCAGGAAGAACCTGTTTTTACCTGTTATCCATACCAAGAGGTTCGAAGAGATACATCCTCATGAGCTCCTCATACGGAATACCCATCAATGAGGCTGCTACTTCACCAGCCCACGTGTACCAGACATTGTTGTATGTAAGCTGAGTGCGCAGAGGCTCTAGAGCGTCGAAAAATCTTGCTCTCTTTCCACAGGTGATAGTTAAAAAAACATCCAAAAATACATGCGTAACTTATTCTCTGCTAAGATTTCACAGATTAATTATATCGGCTGACGAAACTAGTTCAAAAAGGGTTGGGATTGGAAAGGGTAGATCAAACTAACGTTGTTGCATTGATATGTGCAACGATATGAAAACAAATAGTCTTTTTAACTGTCTATCAGTTCTACATCTGCCTTTTAACTTGTTATAATGTGTCTGCGCCATTTAAACTAGAGTGACTAGCATTGTTAGGCAAACTCTGTAATAAAACGCAAATTGATAAAATCAAAGCTTGAACCAAGCATTTTGTAACAACCATTTTGCCCCCGGTTTAAATGCTTTAAGCTACCTGCAGAAGTTCCGCTCTAGTTTCTATTGCAGAAAAGAAGTGCTGATATTCACTTGTTGGAATTCCTACTCTGTGAGATAGCAAGTCGCGCGATGTTAACTCTGACCTCCTGTAACCATCTGCTACCTGAAAGAGACTTTCAGTTAATTAATTACTCATTTTAATGTATTGCAAAATTAAAAATAAACCACGTTCATGTTTTGGAAATTCTTTTCACGGTTTATCTTTACCAATTGATGACTTGCAGAAGTGGGACACTGTGGTACAAATTTACCACAAAATAAGGTTATGATTACCTGAAATGCGTCTCCAACAATACTCTGAACTGGCGTATCTAATCCAAATTCTGCTGATTCAAAAAACACTTGACTGATCATTGCACTTGTCATAGCTTTGCCTGTGGAGGCGATGTAGAACAACGTTTCATCTGTTACATTTTGTACGTTGTCGAAGTCAGTTATTCCATACCCGTTTGTGAGAAATATTTCACCATCTTGAACTACAGCCAACGACAGACCTGGCACATCATGATAGTCCATTGCCTTGTGCAAAAGAATATCGTCAACAGTTAAAACACAAAAAGTATAGAATTATATACTATGCTTCGAACAATTTAAATTTTCGCTATGTAGCAAGTTTTAAAATTATGTGGAGTTTTATTCAAAGAACACATAAAAACAATTCACTCAACTTTTGTTTTAAACACTGTCTTATTGCGAAAATGTAACCCTTTTATAGAATCTTTTATGATATATTTAAATGTGCTATTATAAGCAAGCAAAAGAGCTGTGTTGGGATTTCGAATTGTTCGTGAACATGCGGCATAGTCGGAGCTTACCTCACGTACGAATTCTTCTATCAGAGTTCTACTATCGTCATCATTTGCCTGAGTGCTTATTTCTATGAAGAAGCTTTGTGCAAAACAAATAAGGAGCAATGATAAGGACAACATCGTAGCAAGAGTATGTTAAATTATCAAGTGCCTTGAATATATTTATACTTCGCTTGTAGATGTAAATTTACAGTGGAATTATCACTAGATAATGTCATTAGATAATGCTGATATTTTCCCGTGGTTATCGTACTGAATTAATTGCGAAGTAACCGCATTGACTGAATTACTGGTATAGCCTTTATGTCGGTATTGTGTATGTTATCTTGTCAATATCAGTCAACAAAAGGCCAACACTAAACCTTGCTTGATTTTGAAGCAATAAGGAGATACAACCTACTAAATGACGAAAAAGAAACTGGTGTTTCTCGTTACTTTGAGATTATTATAAAGATTTAAAATAAAGGTTATATGGTTTATATGGTTTATTATTACTAGGTTTTGTAGTTAATGGTTTGCCACTTACCTAAAAGTTTATATATGAACTTAATTTTGTTCTTTTCAATAAAAACATAATTGGTAAGTTCGGATTGTGTAGCCATAACTCTCCATTTACAAACGCAAAAACAGACGAAACAAAGTGACAAAACACCACAGACAGAACGCCAATTTACAAATTGCTTCATAAAATAAATATGAATTTATATCTAGGTTAAAGCTACAAAATTATAATAAAGAGGAAACTGCCCACTATATTGATACATGTCATGCAAATAACATCAATATCTTTAAAATGAAAAGAAGAAATTGCTCATAACATTGCATTATTCTGAATTAACAAGATATTTAGGCTGTTCGTACATATTGCGGGTGTCCATAGAAATGTCAGAGATACATTCTCCTCGAATCCGTGGCTACATGAACACATGCCAGACAGGAAGCAGCACACAGGGGACCGTAATCATAACGAGCAAGCAGCTTACTGGTGACGTTAATATTTCATTAGATAGTTGCACCAAGAGCCCCAGTAGCGTTTATAGAAACCGTCCCGAACAGAAATGTAGGGTAAAGAACATCGATTGCGTCACCTGTTCAGTGCAATAAGTGTAAGTATACCGTACCGAAACCCATGCTCGCTCGTGCATGATTTTTCCAAATCTTCACTGGTTCACAGCAGCACGAAGTAGTATTTATCCAGGGCTTAAAGTTGACTGTGAACCCCTCTGAACCCCGCTCTGTTAGAGCATCCCCACCTTTGGGTGATCGGATAACGTAAGATAACTAGGAAGTCAATTTACATGCAAAATTTAATCATTTACATTATTAAAATACAATATATGATCAAAATTATAGCAAAATGCTTATTTTTATGTTTCTGTATAAACTTTTATTACAGTTTTTAGGGTTAGTTTTTTATTGAGATTGCCGATATTAATAACTTAATTCTTGATATAAAAAAGTGAATTTTTGAGATCAAAAATTAAACCTTGGTATAAATGTGCAAATGAAATACTATATTTGAAGGAGGGGGTGTAAATTGAAACAACAAATGTGTAAGAGGACAACATTCAAAGTTATTGAAATCATGGAATAAATAAATAGCATTATATCCCCTCACGCACACCTATAAATGTGCAAGATATCAAAAGAAATGATATCCAGGAAGTTATAGAAAATATATAGGGAGGTGCGAAAATCGCGTTTTAGGGGGTGGTAAACTGGTTCGCACTTCTATTGCTTTTTGCAAACTGGCTCTCCGTGGTACAAATAATGACCTCTGCAGTATTCAGGTGGTTTCTACCTGAAAAAGCAAAATCTATTCACGACATAATTAACAAAGAAAAGGCTTTGTAACACAACTGTAACCTATAACCCAGGTGTAAATAACTGCCGCGCAATTCCTCTTTCTTTGTTAAATTAAATTATCCACAAAAAACAGGTGGAAAGACGGTGAAAACAATACGTAGAAAGTGTAAACAATGACATTTACAGCAAAACATACCGTTGCTCGTCTATTGCCGCCCTGTCAATGTCATAACTGAAACATTTATTTTTTCCTGGCATTAGGGAATTGCCCGTAGGGGGCCACTTACATACACATTGGTTACCATGCGTGTCCATTACTTTTTAAAACGACCCCTAAAAGCGTAGATCTGGTTTGAAATGATACCCTACTTAACTAAATACGTACTTGTCCAAATAAGCGCAGATAAAGAGGGAAATTTTTAGTCAGACGCGGTAATTTAGTTAAAAAGGATAGGGGGGGAGGTAATTTTTATTAAGCACTACGCGTTTTCCACAAAAGGAGGGGGTTACCCAAAACATGCCTGATACCAAGTATCACATCTCCACCGCGAACATCAAGACACTGGTAATGCGAGTGAAACATTCTCAAATATTAGACATTCAAATGGTGTCAGTCTTGTTTTGTTTGCCACTTGCGACATCGCTGCGCGTTTTTGTCTAGCAGCCAACCTCTATGGCAGTTCCAACAGTTATTTGTTAGACTTTTCCTGTCCCACACTCATACACTAGGGATTCCGCGTAAATTGTACTCTTATTTAGAGACTAGAATTGATCTTCCTGGAGGTCAGCGCTTAAATACAACGCATCGCTAGGAGTTGGAGAACACCTTAAATATTTCCGTTTCCAGTAACCCTCTCTCGTTTGGCGATGTCTTAGAAAAAAATTCAGTTGAAAGTCAGAAGAGTGTCTTTATTGCAACGTTAACGTCAACAGAATACCGCTGTATAAACATCTGTGAAACGTTGAGTAGATGTGGATTAAATCATGGTGCTTCCATAAGAACTGACCACATTTCAGATAAAATATCTCGCATCATGGGGGTCTTTCCATACGGCAGAATATGTTAGAGGACACTTACAATAATACAGCGGATCTCTGAATGGGACTGGTTTTTAGTTATCCCCATTTCGTTGTCTTCTGTTATGAAGAACCACAAGTAGCATATTGCGGAAATCTGACTCAGTCAGAGTCCAAATATCGGTCGCACTTCACTGTCTTTAGTTCAGATCTGCTGGTGGTCTATTACTGGGGTTCCACTGTATTTCCACACAACTAGCGCTGCACAGGTCTACGGAATCGCCTTACATTCAAAAGTAGAAACAAAACCCAAGTTCTTAAGATCATATTGTGAATGCTGAATGACATCTGATTAGAAAAAAAAAGACGAACTGAACATAAAAAAGAGGCATAACAAACACAGTCTCAAATTTTATTTTGTAGAAAGTTAGCCTTCACTTCTTCAGGTAAATAAACTTGTGCTCCCTTCAAAACAAATTAAAGCATGCTCCCCTGACCGTGTTCTAGACATGGCTGAGCTGTCTATGCATTTTAATGCGCGGTTTATCGGATTGCCATACATTTAAAGTTTAAAAGTTAAACAGAAGAAACTTTTCTCTTTATTGCAAAACCCATATTGAATTTTTGAAAATGGGAAATATATATACAGAGGATGAAACTTGTAAATTACTACCAGACAGTAAGGGCAGCAGAGGAATTGCAGATGAAAGCCGCAGGAATCATACGTTGCTAGCCGGTAGGCAATTGGTTGCCTCGTTTTCTCGATACGTGCAGGCAGTTACTAAAAAAAAGTGAAAATGTAGCTCCACACAGATCTAAAATGGAATAATATTAGGCCAGCTTCAGTCAATATTTAATTAAAAAGAATAAATATGAGCTTGGGTAGAAGCATCTAGTGCCCTTTGCAAAATGGTCTTAATAAATTTAATAACATTTAATTGAATAATAATATAATTTGAACTCACATATTTCATATGTCAATAATCGATGTCACAAAGAGTAGTTTTTTCGATGTTTTTATGCAATTATGATATCTAAAATATATGTCTGTATCTATAATTAAGATAGAGATATAGAAAATATCCCACATTAATTAAATGTGTAGATTATTCGATATCATTGATTGAAATATTTATATATTACTTATTTTATATATTTATTTACGATATATTTAATTAACCTAGACTGGAATATACTGAAAAATAATGTCCACTTTGGAGGCGGAGTGTACATGAGTTGATCAGATTAGATCATGGTGTAAAACCAAGCCACTCCTGTACAAAAATATATATTGATGGCGGGAAATAGATCTCGGGATGGGGTCGATGAAAGGGGCAAACTCATTTTCAGGCGGCCATGTTTTTTCACGTGTAGTGTAACCCCGGAAGGACGGCCACACAATTGGTATGATTCCTGAGATCGCGCTGTTTGTAGGATTCTCCTGGGCTATGCTGAACTTAATAAAAGAGACCATTGCAAAGTCGTCTTATTTTGTGAGGCGGTCCGATTCGTATAGTGGGATGGTCCGATCCAGGGTTAACCCTGTATTCCTTTCACGCTTTATGATATTTTTTTTATTACATTACAGAAGGATCCGATCTTGCAGTTCTATTCACACACAAAATCATACATAATATAAAATGGCCACTCCTTTGCATTTGGCCTGTAGATTGAGTGAATTTCTATTATTCAATTGTTTTATCTCAGAGTCCAATTACAGGACAATTAATTATAAACCAGTCATAAACAGGCATTTTGATGAAAGTGTACATAAAAATAAACAACAGGTTCACTCTGTATGAAAGTGACATTTTTTTTTATAAAATGGAGAATTTATCTCAATTAAGCCAATAGGACAGTTATCTGTTTCACAACACACAAGAACAAAAAAATATATATAAAAACTAGGAAAGTTGGTATTTTTGAAACTTGAAAGGGACATGTTTATATATCGCCACGAAGCTTGTCGGCAAAATAAATTAAATAGTGGTGTCGGAACGTGGTTCCTAGATCTTCATCAAAATGCTGATAAGAATCTTATGAACTAGAAACGTCCATGTAAAACGTCTATTGAAGGTCAGTTTGTCAAACTTTCAATGTATATCACGCTGTCAGTATTTACTCGTGAAATTTAATTTGTTTTGGTGCTTGAGTTATTTTTTAAGCAACAACCTAAATGCCATCGCATATTTTTTGTGATTTTAATGCGAACACACACACACACAAAAAAAGGCATCTCATCTAGAATAATGAACTACTCCATGAACAGAGTGACGTCATACCCAAGATTGAATCGTATAAATAACTGAATTTTCATATCCTTTATTAAATAAATGATATTTGTATATGCTTCGACAACTCTGTAGCTGAAACAGGAAGGGGGTGCATAGATTTGTTTTGTCAACACCATTGTGACAAACGCCAACATTGTCAGTATTGTCACATTGTGACAACGTCATCCAAAAATCTAGAGATAAGTGCAGGAATAAACTATTGTTTTAAGTCAACCAGACGGTACAAGACCCTGTGCTATCGCTGAAAAAATCCAGGTTATTATAGCCCCCCCCCCCCCCCCTTCAACCCCATCTTCGGAGGGGAGTGGGGGAGGGAGGCGAGCCAGCAATGCACACGGGTCAACCCATTTTCAATGCAGTTTAAAGGCGTTACTTTGTCTTCTTTCATAGCTTCCCGAAGTACAGTTAAACAATACCAAAATGCAACACTAAGGTAAAAATGAAATGAGACGTTGACAATGCTGTCGTGAGCATGGGCCGGTGGGTGGGGTGGGGTGGGGTGTTGCTATTGCTCCAAAGAAAACACACGGGGAAAGGAGTAATTTTGGCGTAAGATGTGATCAGCGCGCAGTACCAAAGAAGTGTGTGTGTGGGGGGGGGGGGGGGGGGCGAGACGTGGGGACGGGGGCTGTACTTTCCTTTCAGCACCGGTATTTTTAGAACTACACTCCACGCTCATCAAAACGGTAGGGTGGGAGTAAGGCGGGGGGGAGGGGAGTCCGTCTAGTTTTCGGTCTATGATTACAGTCACGTGCGTGTCCCAGACACTCGACTGGCACTCGTGACTATACTGTTTGGTGAAAAGGGGCTTAGTAGGAATTTATAGGGTGTCAGCGTTACTTCAAAAGGGGAGTATTTTTCAAGCTGGACAATTGGGGTCGTTTTGGAAAGTCAGTGACACACATGGTAGCCAATTCGTACCCAAATCCCCCACCCTTTGGACGGGGGAATTATGGCTTTACTTTGTTGTCGACAGTCACGACCTTGGACAGTTCTAGTCCAGCAAACTTTTTTTTAATGAATTAACAACAATCTGAAAACATGTTTCGTATGTCGTCTATTAACCTTTGTATTAACAAACACAAATAACTTTTGGTGACTTGCAAAATATCAATTACTTAACTGCTTGGCTGGAAATTGCATCATCCACATGAAGCCACATCAAGTTTTTGTGGCTGGCAATGACAATGCATTTGTCTTACATATTTTGTGCTTAAAGTTTAAGCAAGGCTGTTTGCAAAATTGCATCAGCCCACCAGAATCTGCATCAATATTTTATTTTACTTTTTTACACATAGGTTAAATGTTTGCAGAAGGTTCAACTATTTACAAGACAGGAAAACTTATTGATGCATTCTTCGAAAAACAAAGACACTACTTTTATCAGTTGCTGTATACAGCACTCAAGTTCTATTAATGGCGAACACTTAATTAAATACCTTTAAATTTATCATTTCCTTTTTTTTCGGTTTGGATCAAACTTTTGTAAGCTTGGCAAAATAAAAAAAAAAACACGACGTGCGAATTTGGCTTTGAAAGGACCTGACGAATCTGACAGTTTAATAATAAGTTCATTTTTAATCTACTGAATCATTGTGTTTCGATTTTGAAAACGTAAATCCAACTTTCATGTGAACTCCGACAACGGCATAGGGAACAATTATGAGTTAGCTCTTCTTATCCGTTGTTGCCCAACAGCCAACCTCTACAGCGGTTCGGTCTGTTGTGTATAACACCTTGTTACTCTCCAGACTCCTGGAAATACTTTTTAAAATATCTTTATGCTCAGTGTTTACACAGAACGGATTGATCTCTCAGAGGTCATCTTTTTTATAACAACGCTTCCTATCCGGCAATTTAAAATTACCACCCATTGGCATTGAACCTTTTAAAAAGATAAATTTATTGTTTAAATGTCTGGTGATATTCATGTTAAACTTTGGGCTTTGATCTTAGAAGTAAAGATCAACTGCATTCTGGTTTATTCCGTCATCCTCAGTAGATTCACTGAGATTCATTTTCTCAGCCAAAGTCAAATAGAAGGAAAATTCTGAAAAAAAAACCTCCTCCCGGAAAGGAAAAAGTGGAGAATTCGAGAAAATCAATTTCATTTGAAAACTTTCAAGTAGAAAAGCCAAGCTACCCTTTCCTTTCCATTTTACCCCCTTTTCATGTTCATTTTATACCTACTCTTTGCAGGTTTTTATGTAATATTATTATATTTTAGATAAACAAGGACCGCAATGCAATTTCCGCAACACCTCCAAAACCGTTGCTGCTTATATTGCGTTTTTTGGAGGTGTAAGTAAACAAAAAAAAAACAAACAAAAAAAAAAAAAAAAAAAAAGAAGTGAACAGAAAAATCCTAGCTTAAAACCGAAAATAACATAAATCATGTGACTTTTGATCTTACGATACAATTCCTTAAATATTTGTATATATTATTTTGTTTTCATTTTACTTTCTCGTTTTGTGTGGAATAAAGTCCTTTATGAGGACAAATAAACTTATGTGAATGCACTATATCCTAGTTAGTTTGATTTACATAAAACACAACGTGTAATATACATATATATGTATACATATACATATGTATATATATGTAAACAAATGTATATATAGATGCATAAATATCTGTTGTTTTTTTCTCTAGGGTATCAACAACGCAATCATTGGCGCGACACTTCTCCATTTGCAACACCGGACACACACATCTGTAGAAAACATCTCGCTGCTTTTCACGTGGCGAGCTCTTGGTTCTCTTGTCGGAAACCTCATCATGGCGGCCATCTTTGAACGCACGAAACCGGAAATTGTATTGGCTGCTGCGTGCATTGTGCTTAGTGCTATGAATTTGGCTGTACCCTGGCATGTATTTTTAACTATGTATAAAAACTTTTTAAAAGCTATTTATAACGTTTAATAAGACCATCTGGGCCCGTGTTATCTAAAACTTAAATTAGGGAACTCGTCTTGAATTTAAGTAAATCACCTCAGTTCAGAGTGGTTTCAGATCTGAGTTAAGTTACTTGATTTTGACTCATCCGAATTCTCGAGAGACTTTTTTTGTTTAAATCTCAGTCAGCCAGATAAAGACGACTCTCACATCCAAAGGAGGTCAATTGGCCCCTTAGTATTAGGAAATTCCGGTTTTACGTGTGTTTGTGTCATATTCAACCAGGCCGCATTCCGCTAGATAGTAGAAAGATCCACCTGCCAGAAACCACAAAAGAATATCTGTATTACATTGTGACCGAGAAGGTCAAAGTGACCCGGGTACCCCTACTTTGTCGTCGTTTTGGCGGAAAACTTTGAATATGAGGTGAAAAGCGGTCGCTCTAACCGACTGCCAATTTCTGCTTTTGACCGTGACGTTTGTAATCTTGTATGGGCCCGAAGGTTCGAAAATGAGCTCAAAATTTACCTATCGCTAATCGGTTTCGAGAGAATGGTCAAATTCTGGTTTTTGATCTTGACCGTGACCGAGAAGGTCATGGTCATAAAGATACCTCTTATGTAACGTTACTTCGGTCCAAAGGGTTGAAAGTGAGCTCAACATTGCTCCCTCTAACCGTCCTCATATCGTTAACGGTACACGAGGTCACGTGACTTTTGAGCTTAATCCTCAAGGTTAAGATTCAGGATGCAGGGTTGCCCCCCCCCCCTGCTGAATACATTTATGTGTTCAGACTTTTCGTGATGAATGGGTTTTGAAAAATAGCTTGACCTCACTTTGACCTTGACCTTTAAGGTCAAGGTCAAAATCATTTGCTATTTACCGAAACCTTATGACTGTCTATAAGTGTACCAAATATGAAGCCCCGCTGACTCAAAGGCTCGGAGGAGTTTTCTAGAAACTATTTTGTAAAAAAACTTTAACTTCAATTTGACCTCGACGTTGACGGCTGAGATAAAAAAATTGGCGGTTTTACCGGGGCCTTGTCATACTCTACACGTGTTCCAAATTTCACATTCTTCCGTCTAAAAGTGTAGTAGGAGTTGAATGGAAACCATCCAATGAATAAAAGAGAAGAAAAAAGTTAAAAAAAAAAGGCAAGGACACAAACTTTCAGAATAATTACAATCTTATTACCAGTTGCAGACAAAGTTTGCAAGTGGGAATAAACGCGATACTTTGAGGATAAAATCCACAACATGGTGGAGAACTGGAGCCAGTTTTTACTGGGTGAAGGTTACTCACAGAGTCCATTTTTTCTATTATATTATGCAAAATGCTGAAGCGCGACAAAAGTACCTGTCCTATCCCCTAACCTCCTCTCTCCCTTCCAACAAAAAAGAGACAAAATCATGTCGAACGATTACATCTTTAGATTCAGGACATTGCTTGAACCCTGAATGTTACAAGGTCTGTGATTGGCTGACTGCAAAAATTAAGTTACTTTACTCAGACAGATCTGACACCCTTCACTTAGATTTCAGTAATTCACCTTAGCAAAGTATACACATTATGATTTAAATGGAAAACTTCTAGAATACAGGCCCTAATTTTTTATTCTGTAATTTTAGACCGTCCTTTATAGGCCACAACTGGGATGGTGTAAGTGAGGTCAGAAAGATGTTAAGAAAACAATATAAGTGCTATAAACGCAAGTGCTACCGTGAAACAATGATACACAGCTGCGTGGTTTCGGGTGAAAAAAAAAACAGGATTGACTCTATCAGCATATGACATAAATGTTGTTTTATTTAATAGAGCAGCCTAAAAATGCTGAAATGTCTCAACTATGTTAAGTTCCTACGTAGTCCATGTGCTGATTTGGGAAACTGTCAATTGCAAATAATAACGTCCTGAAATTTTTAATTGAAATCATCCGGTTTTACCACAAATGACTTATAGCTGTGGTTGTATCTCGCCGACGCTAGATAAGTATTACTCCATATCTTTCCTTGCCTGTGCTCTGGGCGAATAGTTCCCTGGACCAAAAGTTCTCACCTCCATTATATAAGCCCTATACCGGGACGTAATCCCTGATTGAGGGTTGAGAACTTTTAGTACAGAGAAATTGGGTAAATATTTGTGATGTAGCTAATACTTTTAGTAAACAATGTGCCACGAACCTGGCTGCACAAAAGCAACTTTCACATTATACACACCATTTTTCTGTTGAATACCTTTAATACATATACTTAACACATATACTAATTGCCGCATTTTAATATTTACAGTAAAAGCTCTTAGTGTCAAACTGATGATTTTTTTCCTTGAATCGTAGCATTTAAAAAATGTTTATTGATAAGGATGCTTCTATTTCGATTCGATTTGGAATTTCGGAGCACGTTTGTTTATGAATCCACATCTGTTGTTTCATCTCTTAAATATGTGAGGTATGATTAATTACGCTGTGTCGTATAACAATTGTGTAATTTATTTAATCTGATCCCAGGATGAATAGGGTGTTTTAGTGCTACTCAAAAACCGAGGGACTAGTTTTATCTGAACTATCTGCCCATACCACATTCGTGCTGGAAAGCCGGTGAGAACTTTTCGCCCGGTGAGAACTTTTCGCCCGGTGAGAACTATTCGCCCTGAACACCGGTAACTATAAATATTTTGAAATTGTCCCAATTGCATTGTGGAGGGTATCCCTTCTGTTTACTACACAGATGTCAGCTTTTACCTTTGCACCCGCAGGATGGTTACTGTTTTAGATGTTGTTAAGAAAATTAAGAAAAATGATGCGAAACCAGCAGAATGAGAAACCAATCAAGGGGGGGGGGGGGAGTCAAGGAAAGTGTAACTTAATTATCGGGTGGATCGACCCTTGCTGTCTGTCGCAGTCGAGGGTTGAAGCCGGAGCACTAACTGTGGTTAGTGTGTCTCGTTAATTTTGCAGCGATGTTTTTCGGCTTCTAGCAATTCTCGTGAAACGTTTGAGCTGTGAACGCATTCCCACGCTCCTATAGAAGTATAAGCTAGGATGCGGAGCCCAACAGCAAGATGTGACGGTCGAACAACAGTAATCCATCCTCTGGGGTATGAGAGGCTGTGAAGAACAGTGCTGTTGCCCCAGAGCATAACGATCTGTTTTCAACACGCCCTTGCAGACGTGCATCATCGGCCATGGCAAAGAAGATCATGTGTGGGCACAGGAGTGTGGAGACACCATCCTGTTGTAAAGGCATCGTCCGTCAAGGATGGTATACCTTTCCTGGGTGAGCACATCGATTCGGATAGTAAACAATGCTTGATAAATCTCCATTTGAGCAAAAAATCAAGCAAATACAAAAATAAACTACGAAAGTCACCTGCTTGTCAATCGTTATTACATTGGCATGAGTTCACCAGCAACAATGCAACTATTACAACTATCACACCTGTCATAAATACAGAATTCAGAACTCTATCCCCAAACTCCCGATTTGTGCTTTCGCCTCAACTCAGCCAACCATCGTTAGGATACATTCCACCATTGGATTTCGAATCCATTGTTAAAGTCACCTGGCTGCACTTTTGAAGCCAAATTTTATGCCGGAAGAGTCATTCGGCAATAGATCTCTGCGCTCAGTCTTAGTTCACAGTACGACTGTGCAGCACCCATCCTCAGGTGATCTCACAACATTCATCAGCCAAACGTGGAGCTGCGAGAGGTAGACCCAGAAGAAGGTAAAGCGAAGGTACGCCGAAATCAGATGGTCTCGTTTCAGATCCAGATCGACTGGAGCAGGGGAGTGCGGGATCAGAGACACGACTTCCTTTCCCTCAGTACAGCGTCCGAGGACGTGGGCACAGTGCAGGTCAAACTGGCCGACTTCTGTGCGAGAGAAGCCAATGAATTCCTGAGCGCTGGCAAATTCCACGTGTCGTCAAAACTTGTGGTTGCGAAAAACACAGACCCGGCAATGAGGAGATCGCATTCGAATTGCATTTTCCGAAGCAGCGCCAAAGAGGTCTCCGCAATCAAAGCCTGTCAGTGTAAGTGACAGAGATTTGGTGTATTTAGCACATCAGCCAGAACGAGCCAAGGGGCCCAGTTAGCATAATTTTTCGTCCCAAGTATTAAACGCGTTGTTTTTAGATGGGATTTACGTGGGAACGTGGGACGTTGGCATGGCCACATAGAAAACATGTGTAATGTATTTGGACATTCCCACGGTGTGATTTCCGTATAAACTCTACATATAATATACATAGGCTTTCCCACGTATAAAATGCACGGGTAGATACACGCGTAAACTGCATGGTTTATCCCGTGAAATGCCCACCGTGGGCATTCCCCTGTATAATATACGTAGAATTCCCCACTTCTAAAATGCATGGGTAATTAACGCATATTATATGTATATTATACTTCTGAATTCCCACGTAAAATTTCATTAGAAGTCATTTGTATATTACACGTATATTTTACGTGGGATTTCCCATATGGGCATTCCTATGTAAAATACACGTATATAATACGTGAAAATTTCCACTTAGTAAATGCATGGGATAATATACGCATATTATGCGCAGTCTGGCAATGTGGGCTTATTATCGCAGACCGGAAACAGCCGCCATTGAGCGATAATATATTTAAATTTTGCTAAATTCTGCATATTTTCGTGGAGGGCTGCCTTTTTTCTAACTATAATAGAAAGTTAGACATGGAAATACCAATTTCACTAAAATTTTTATGCTTAAAATTCTTTTAAGGAATACTTTATAACTGCATTATAGTTATAAAGGTTCCTGTCTGTGTATTTGATGGAGTTATCGGGTATGCCCAGGGTGGGTCGTCCCTTTAAAATTCCGTGCTTAATATGCGCGGGAATTCCCACATATAAAATGCATGGAAATATATGCGTATAAAATGCATGGGTTCACATGCGCATAATAGACATCGGAAAGAGTCTCAAAATCTCCTAAATCCCACGTAACTACATGGGAATTCCCCAACAAAATACTCATTATTTATACGTGGGTACGTGGGAATACCCACATATATTATGCATAGTCCCCATGTTGGACTGCTATTTGGGGGGACTGTCATTTGTAGAGTTTCTCAGCCACACCTTAGTTAGCAAACCGGATTTTTCGGAAAGAACATCTGTCCCGAAACTGATCAGCTGTTAGATACGATGCAGATACGACAAGATCAAATTTTGTAAAAGGGTGGCTTGTCGCAAGAGCAGCTAATCCAGCTTTGTCACGCGCCGTACACTAATGAAAGCCAACTGTTGTCCAAGAGCCCGTTATCCGCAATTACAGAGACAGCAAGAATTTCACGACAGAGGTCGGTATCCTTAGCGGGCGCAGACAGCACCTCTGAAAGCCGCTAGGCTTGACAGCAGACAACGAGATCCGTTATTTTAACGGGTGAGACCAACAGGAAAAAAAGGTGATAATCAACTCAGGCACCTGGAGAAGACTTATCAGGACGTCTGTGCTATTCTTGATTCTCGTGTGCGGTAAAAAGTATCTGAGCAAAAATTTGGCACTCAAATTTTTTGGTTTGTTAGACAGGCTCTGAAACGTTTGGAACGATTGCAAAAAAGACACGGACACCAACAAGTTCTATGCATCTTTAAAGGGATGGCAAAAACATCAATCCCTACTTAACATCTCTAGCTGAATTCGAACTTAAGCCTGATAACCTCCTACTGGGAGGTGTCGGAAAAGCAGCTGACCTTAGTAAACATGCTAAAAATGCTGCCGAAGAAACAAGTGATCGAGGAAATAGCCCCGGACGAATCATGTTTCTCCAGCAGAAACATACAGGGGGTGCTGTTTGATGACAGATCCCTCAACCTCGTGTTGCAAACAGCGTCTTTTTAAGCTGCCAACACGCTAGGAAGGCGGTAAAGAGAGGCGTTGTCGGACACACCTCCGTCCACCCGAATTACCACAAGTATCTATCAAGATGGAGATAAACGGTGCAGGGTCCTTCCTTTCCGTAAGTGGCTTGTCCCATGGGTCGACGACTGCCTATGATGCGGTTTCAGTATCCAGACGATTGGCTCAACGCAGGTTGAAACATAGAGCAAGTAAGCAGGAAAACCCTGAGTTTCACAGTCAAGCCTTGCGTGAACTAAGAAAAGAAATAGGTCGAAAATAAGTAAACATGTTTCTCGGGGATCAGTTCCATTTCGTGAGTGGCACGGTTAGCACAACACTAGAACGGTTGCCGAAATCGAAAGATAATGGCATGGCTATAGGACGGCCTCCTGGCGTTGGTGTGGGCAGAGTGAGTAGCAGGGTTGCAAGGCACCCACATAAATGTGTCGGAAATACTGGCCGTGCAATTGTCGCTATCATGCGGCAATTCGGTGGGCCTGATTGTGTTGTGCTTACCAGACAACTGACCAGAGTCAGGCATATAAGCAAGCAAGGAGCCACACGCTGTTGTACGTGACACTGGGAGTGTTGTTACTGGTGGGGGTAGCTAGGCATATCGTTACCACACAACATATCAGAAGAGCTCAGTGTTCTCGTAGATATGGCGTCCAGATAAGGGTAAGTACCGCAAGACGAGTGGGCAGTATCGGGTGGCAGTCAAACGTTAGAAATTCAACACTAGATCTGTTTGTGATACGGCTAAACGCACGGACGGAAAGATTTGTATCGCCGTGCCCAGATCCAGCAGCCATAGGGAAGAATGCGAATGGGACACTCAAGCGTTTCCACCAGCGGTGATTTCTGATCACTTGCCAGAGCATGGCCGACGACAACTCGGCGGTGACGCGATATATATATATATATATATATATATATATATATATATATATATATATATATATATATATATATATATATATATATATATATATAACCACGTGGTTGTCAGGTCTACCAGTACGATTCCGCTGGTGTCAAACACATTGGGACGATCACCATGTGCAACAAGAGACCCTAAGTTTTCATCTGAGGCCTCTGCGACGGGATGGCTAGTTTTGAAGGGTTACAACAAGGGTTAAGGCTGTCAACGGCAGTTGCAAGGGCCGGGTTGCCCTAATGCTAAGACTGGTGTTGAAAGATAAGGCGACAGTGAAAGAGTAACCTCAGTAGTTTTTTATTAGGTGCGTTGTAGCAGACGGGGTGGAGGGGTGGGGGTGCGGCGTCCACAGCCGTAATTAGGACAGTTTCAACCAGGTGTAGAGCCCACACTATAGGGTATGGAGACAGTCGTCGTAGAGGTCGCGTGACGTTGCTGATAGGGCACTAACAACAGTGGTCCCACAGCAACAGTTAGTGGAAGTGCCGTACAGTTGACTGGCACGAATCCAGTCAAGTAAGTGGTATTGAAGTGATTTAGAGACCCAGGTCATTTACAATCGTGGATACTTTGGAATGCGGAAACAACCAAATTATTTATATGATTCTATGGTTTTAGAATTATACACTTTGGTAAGTTGTGCATCTAGCACCCATGCCCCAAAGCGTTGGCAAACCTGATACGTTTAATCATGTTAATCAGTTACGATATTGTTATGGCGAATAAAGGAATCGAAATCAAGCAGAGCGTTTTCTTCTGCCACATCTCGCATGGGGTCGGCGCCATCGGCGTCCCAGAGGCAGCCAGTCTATTTTTAGTAATCTGCTTTTCCAGCGTCGGTGAAATACAAGGACAGCTACAAGTCAGTTGTTGCAGGGCAAAACTTCCGTTTTTATCGACTTAAAACAGTTTTTTTACTATATAAATATTGTAGCTGTATAGCTGGATCGAACCGACGCTACCATTAGCCTTCCTTCCTCCTCCCTTCCCTTCCCTTCCCCCTCCTCCTCTCCCTCTGAGAAAAGATATGGATGATGCTTTTCCAGGAGTCGATCGATCCAACTGTATAGCTACAACATTCGAAAAAGATGAAAGTCCGCTTTACTTAGATAAAGATTTTATGAATGAATTAAATTAAATTTAGTTTAATTTAAAAGTATAGATATCTGTCTTATAGGAGCTGTTCCTTTACTGAAAAAGCTACTATCATTGGGAAAATGTAATTTAATTACTGAGTTAAAAAGTTTAAAAAAAAAGCTTTTTGAGAAAGATTCTTATTAACACTTGTCAAGCCTTTGGTTTGCAAGGGTTATATGAATTTGTGCGAGCAAAATTCGTCCTTTTTTTTCTTCTTGACAGTTTTTCCGATTTTTTGTGTCTTCTTCCTCTCTGACACTATGGGCCCTACGACCATGAAACTTGGGACTTATGAAGAGTTTGATCTGAACATGTGCATGTCACTTTTTATTTTCGTCTTTGATTTCGTTTTCTTTGTTAAAACGCCATGTGAAAAGAGTTTATTTTTTGCAAGTAAATGTGTAGCATTTAACAGCACAGAATACACATTTGCTCAGTGACCTTTGTGCGAGCCCCCACAGCGTAAATAGTTAACAAGGCGTATGCCTGATCAGTCAATAAAACTTTACTTCAACAACAACCAAACACTACTCGGCTTATAAGACGTATTCAAGCTGTGTTGTTTGCAATATATTATTCAAGAAATAACCCACAGAAGGAAGTATTTTTGCGTTTTAATTTTTGTCAAGTGTTTAACATTTCGCTAGCGGAATGAGCTTCTAGTTTTGACTGTTTTTATTTGAGTACTGTTATTTTCAGGTGTGACAGTTTTATCGTATTGGCTGCTGTCATAGCAACGAACGGATTTGGCCATGGAGCGCTGGCTGGTGGTATACATAAAGAAATATAATTATATATATATATATATATATCTTTATTTTATTCTTGCTATAGTAATCAGTGTTTATTACCATAAACAGCATTGAAAATTCTCAGTGTGTAAGTAAAATGTGTCATTTAACCAAGAATATGGGCAATACAGGATGCTTAATAGAGTGAACATGCTTGAATACAGCATGCCTAATAAGATGAGCATGCTTAGATACAGCATGCTTCATTAAGTGAGCTTGCTCAAATACAGCATGTTTAATAAGGTGCGCATGCATACATAAGCATGCTTAATAAAGTGAGCATGCTTGAATACAGCATGCTTAAAAAGGTGAGCATGCTTCAATACAGCATGCTTAATAAAGTGGGCAAGCTTACATACAGCATGCTTAATAAAGTAAGCATGCTTGAATATAGCATATTTAATAAGATGAGTATGCTTACATACAGCATGCTAAGATGTGAGCATGCTTAATTAGGTGAACATGCTTCAATGCAGCATGCTTAATAAGGTGAGCATGCTTCAATATAGCATGCTTAATAAGCAACAATCTTACAGATAAGCTGCTTTGTTCATTTTGCACAAAACCAGTTCTTCAGCCTATTTTCAGAGCCAGTGTTTATAATAAAGGGTCGAAGCCATAAAGTTTTTAAAGGGTATATCAAACAATTTCTAAATCATAAGATTATACCTACCTCAGACTACACTTGAATGTATTTTATGGACTACAAGCACCCGGATTACAGTCTCCAAGGGAGATTTAATAGATTCACTTTGTAATGTCACTGATTTAACAGATTCACTGCAACAAATATATAATGCTGCATATATATTCAATGAAAATTGTTAATGATGTTTTATTTATTTTTTCTTTATTTTGTACTTTTGATTGCTTGCTGTGATGAATTTAAGTGAGAAATGCAAGTCTTCAAAAAAGTAGATTCGTTTATAGTCAATGGCAACATTAATAAAACATGACATTTTATTTTTTATGCTTTTTTATATATTTCAGGATGCAATGGGTTTGTTGTGGAAATATGGCTGATGAATTCCGCACCATTTATTCAGGCTCTGCAGTTCATAACTTCATTTGGCTCTGCAGTTACTCCGGAAATAGTGGCTTTGTTTGTCGTGAATGACATACATGAACTGGAACTGCTCTCAGATAATAACTACGATAACAACAACACACTACTGAAGAATAACTTTTCTATTTATGGGAATAATGATAATTTTCAGGGTGAAAACGCAGCCACAGACGGTTCGGCTTATCGGTATGTAGATGTGTTTTGGGATCTGTTCTACTCCTACACGATTGCGGCTCTTATATTTCTTCTGGCTTTTCTTGCTTTTATCTTAAATTTACTACTAGATATCTTTAAACAGAGATCAGATTCTTCATCGCTTAAGGGACAGATCACGATATCAAAGGGCATGGAGAGCAGTACAAAAAAAGATAGGGACAACAAAAAACGCAACGTATTCATAACCCTTGTGATGGTCTTATGTGTGAGTTACGGAAGTATGGAATGCACGTATGGGGGCTTCATACTAGCTTTTGCAGTCGAATACTTGGGGCTATCGTTCGATAAGGCTTCTCTAATTGCAACCTTCTTTTGGGGTTTCTTAGCAACGGGCAGAGCAATCGCTGTTGTGACGTCAAAATTTGTAAGACCAAATAGAATGATTGCTACGAGCCTCACAATTTCCATGGTAACACTGATTATAATAACATCGGGGTGCACTCTCCATGAATCTGTTACTTTAGTGGGCTCTATTTTTGTCGGGCTTAGTTTCGGACCATTTTTCGGGGACGTCATATCGTATAGCCAAGGTGTGATCGCATTTTCCGGACGAGAAGTCTCTCTCTTCGTTCTTAGTCTATACATCGGCTATATAGGTATGCCTGCTGTGGTCGCGTACCTCTTTACCAAATACACCCCCATGTCTTTGCTCTATCTTATGATTGTCGCTGATATGACAGCATGCGTCGTTTATATTTGTATCCTATTGTTTGAGCATAAGGTGATACGGATAAGTGGTGTGAAACTGTAAGGGCGGAAGTTTGCATGGATGAGTAAAACACCCATTATAAGACGCACCCCAGTAACAATGAACTTCCGTATGAAATGATGAGTAAATTTTGCGTTCTCTAACGCGTACGAAACTTTTCCAGTCACCCAAACGTCATGGTATAAGCTATGACGGTATTTTGTTAAAAAAAATCAAAACGTACATGTTGTATAATTTATTTTTTCTGGCGTTCATTTGAATGGCCTCGCGTCAATTTCCTTACCCGCGCAACATTTTGACATTTATATATTATTTGACTATTTCGCGCTCTTTAATTTCGCCATATTTTTTGCGCGCCGTAATTAAACGTCTTGTGTTTTAAAGAACGTTTGTCGGAACATGAGTTTTATCACGAGTTTATTAAAACCTCCTCTGACTGGTTCTTTTATATGGCGGTATATTTGTACAAAAATTTCATGGCGTTCGCGCGCCAACATTTATTTTTGATCACAATGGCATTTATGTGCAATTAATAGATGAGAAAATATTTAATTCTTTCGCGAACCACTTTTTATGTTATCCAAGTCACTATTAATTTCTGCACGTGGTTTTTATTATTAGAAAATAAATTTATCGCGCCCTATAATAAACTTTGCGCGTTCCAAAATTAAGAAATTAAATTACGTGATAAAACGCATGGTCAGAGAAAAGTTCTTAAAAACACAAGACGCTTAATTATGGTACGGGATAAAATTATGGCGAAATTAAAGAACGCAAAGTAAATAGTCAAATAACATATGAAATGTAAATGTTGCGCGGCTGAGAAAATTGTCGCGAGGCCATCCAAATGAACGCGAGAAAAAATAAAATATACAACATGTACGTTTTGATTTTTTGTTCAAATATACCGCCATACTTTTATGTAACGTCCGTTCGAATTTCTTAATTTTGAAACGCAAGAAGTTAATTATAGGGCGCGATAAATTTAATTCATTCTATAATTTTTTAATGATAAAAAAATTGCAGAAATTTTTTGTGACTTGGATAACATAAAAAGTGGTTCGCGAAAAAATTAAATATTTTCTCGTCTATTAATTGTACATAAATACCATAGCGATCAAAAATAAATGTTGGAGCGCGAATGCCGTGAAATTTTTGTCCAAATATACCACCATAATAAGCCAACCTGACGCTGACAAAGACTTTGTGACGTCAAAATACAGGGAAGTATGTGAGAAGTAAGAGAAGTTTATTTCTGCTCTTGTTGGCTATTTAAGGCATGATTATATGTCTTTGTGTTTTAATAGCCATAGTTTATGTGGCTGGATGCTTTGTATTGGATTCAAACCCTTGTGGAAGGAAAAGGTAGAGGATACGCCACCCTCTTCCCATTTCCTCCTAACCCCCCCCCCCCCCACGGGAAGTCGACTATGTCAGATCGCCAGGGAGTGGGCAGAGGCTGTAGAAAGATCCAGCAGCGGCTGGGAGACGTCCAATAAGGATCCCTCCTCTGGATCTCACACCCCACCGTGAGAATGCCATCCCATCTGGAGCCTCTTCTACATAGCCCCGGAGCACGTGCCTTTTACGGACGCCATCCAGGAGAATTTTTGGCTCACCATGCCTTTATACAGAGGATCCCCCATACGGATGACCTAGGCTATCCTCCCACATCAAGACCCCTTCATCGCGCTGTCCACTAGTGAAGGCATCGCCAATACTAGAACAGTGCGATCGAAGGAATTCAAGAGGATGGATGCTAGCGAGGGCCGCACACTATCTCGCTTTAAAATCTCGAAACACTGTGTTGTAAGACCGGGCCCGTATCGGTCCTTGGGATGAGCTAATTCTTTTAGATGTGTTAGAACAGCCTGCAAAACGGACAGTTTAGATGCCATTCATTGGAAGTGGTTCAGACATTTCTCTGTTAGAGAAGGATGCTAAGACTTGTGAGGCCTCCTCTCGGTATATACTGAACATATCTTTCCAGGACCACACCTTGAAAGCCTTAAAGACACGATGGGATGTCCTACACAGTGATCCAGTATCGTCCAAACTGTTGGAAAGTTTGGCACTGGTGACCACAGATGAAGTCAAACTGTCCACCTTTCTCATGACATCGTTAGTCTTCCTCCGACAGGACCTCGTTCTTACAAGACTGCTGGTCGAGCGTGAAGGGTTTGAGGGACTCACGCCACGCTCCCATTCTGGGTGAAAAGGAACTGTTCCCTACTGCCGAGATAGAAAGGGTAAATCAGGAAACCTGCTCGCTGTCACAAAATTTCACCCTTATGTCAAGGATGTCTCGTGCGTCATTTCGGCATCCACTGAAGCGCAAGAGAACTTACCGCCAGGTGCCAGGGCAAGCAAAGCCAAGCACGCCGTCTCAGCCACCCCTCCCAAGAAACACAAACCAAGCAACGGCAACAAGATGGAGGGACATTTTTCACAGCAGGTAGTAGCCAACCAAAGTACTGCCAAGAGACCCCCTTGTCTCTCGGCGATACTTTGACAAACTCAGAAAACTTGCTATCTTACAACGCCTCCTGTCCGAAGGAGAAACACCAGGCAAATTTTGGTAAATCTGAAATGAAATGGGAACTTCCCGCCTAGTAATTCATTGGCTCAAAAAAGGCTATCATCTTCCCCTCAAACGGGATCTGAGGGGCCACAAGCCATCCATTCCAGCAAGCTTAGTGACCTCCAGCAAGCTTAGTCAAGGCTCGGAAAGAGATTTAGCTCTCCAAGAAATGTTATTGAATTTAAGAGAAAACAAGGCAATTGAGGAAATACCAGAAAACTAGACTTTTTACAACAGGGTTTTTTCTGGTCCCTAAGAAATCTGGGGGTTGAGATTAGTAATAGACCTTTCCTTCCTCAAAGAGTTTCATACAAGGGATATTTCAGATGGACATTGCCCAAGTCATGAATGAGAGCTTGCAGTCAGGGATGTGGGACACGTCCATAGACCAATCCGATGCGTATCTCCACAGGGCACTGTACCGCTCAGCAAGTTTCTGGGCTCCCAAGTAGGGTGAAAACGGTTCTGGTTTCTGGCACTCCCCTTTGGCCTATCCCCAGTCCGTAGGTATTTTCAAAAAACATGATAGCACAAAATCCTGGGCTCGTCTAGAAAGTATGCTGATATTCCAATATCTCGACGAGTGGTTTCTGACACACCAGAACAAGCGAATAGCCCATCATCAGACCTTAACCCTAGTACACAAGTACAGAACTAACTCTCAAACAAGACATTGTCTTTCTCGGAGAGAGTTTTGATCTGGCAAACGCAAGGATAAGAATGCAAGCCATGGAGTCCTTTCTGGGCCTTTTAGTAGCAACCGAAAGAACGGCCCCGTTAGGTCGTCTCTACCACAGGCCTTTTCAAAAGCAGGTGAGGTTTGCTCTGAGGCAATGAAGGTTTCTCAGGTCAAAAGGAAGGTATCTCAGACATCCCTAACCCCCTTGCAATGATGGTACGACCCACAGGTTATGAACGAGGGAATCCCCTTTCACCCCTCTTCCCCACAAGTAGAGCTCCAAACAAACTCACCTCAGGGGGGTGGGGGGTTGGGGGATACATTGTCAGAATCAGGTATGAAGAGGCAAATGGCCCCTCTCCCTAAAAGGGTACCACATCAATTGGCTAGAATTACGAGTAGTTTGAATAGCACTAACAATTAGTTAAAGGCAAGAGTGTGTTAGTACTGTAAGACAACTCAACAGCCGTAGCTTACCTAGACAGTCAAGAGGAAACCAGGCCCCTCCTATTATCAAAATCAGCTTTCAAGATCCTTTTCCTTGCCCGTCAGTATCACATTACACTCTCAGCCCGTCACCTAGCGCGAAAACGCAATGTTTATGCAGACCTAGCCTCCAAGTTAGGCCAGGCCAGGTGTCTAGCCCGCCCATCTATTCAATGGGTTGTAAATTAGTCACCATGGGGAACCCCTACACGGATCATGAAGACGCAACTTCCCAGGTTTGTCTCCCCTTGCCCAGACCACTCAGCTTGGGCAGCGGATGCCTTCAATTGCCCATGCCAGTACAGGAAGTGCTTTACGCCTTTCCCCCACAAACTTTCCCGTTACAAGTTCTGCAATGGATAGTCGAGTTGGGCCCACAAGCTCTCCTGTAAGCAGCGCCTCGGACGCCGGAAGCCCCATGGTTCGCCTTACTACTGCGATGCAAGGTGGTCACAACGGTCCCAATACCATGCCAACAGAAGTCCAATTCCAATTTCATTGACAACACTTCCACCCAGACCCCTACCTACTGAACCTACATCTATGATATCCCACCACTCCTTCTTGAGGGAAAAAGGTTTCTCCCAGAAAGTAGTGGGCAAAATGGTGAACAGCCGTAAAGTCCACAGCTAAGGTACACAGGTTTCAGTGAAACAAGTTTGCATCCCGGTGTAATGAGTCTAAGCTGGATCCATTTCAGGCATCCCCAGCAGTGGTAGCGGACTTTCTAGATCACTTATTCCCGAATGAACAGTTAAAGGTGGGATCTATATATAGGGCCGCTATAAGCTCTGCAATCAAGGCATCGACGGGCTACGACCAAGGACAGGATACGATCCTGTCCCATATTATCAGACATTTCAAAGTAATGTATCCCCCTGCATCTCCAATATAGCGCGATGGGATCTGTCTTTAGTTCTTCGTCCCTTCAACGCCCCAAAATCTTTAGCGGAAAGGTAATAATAGTTAAAAAGCCCATGTTAAGATTTACCTTGTTGCTAGCTTTAGAAGAGGTGAAGGAAGATGCATGCCCTGGACAGAACGATAAACAAAGAAAACGGGAACTGGGAAAAAATCTTTCCCATCCCAAGAGCAGTTTTCATGTGAAGGACCCATATCGTAACCCATGAGATGAGCACGTTCGATCACATAAGCCTACCATCCATGCCATAAGAACAAACCCTGATAGCTTGATCTTATTGTGTCCCGTCAAGGTCCATCACCAGTTCCTTGAGATCTCAGATGCATATAGGTGAGAAAATCAAAAAGCCCAAACAGACCATTTCCAATTACATCAAAGGGGTCGTTCTATTAGAAAGTTGCGAACTCTCTCAGGATTCTACGTAAAGTGTCACTCTCCGATATACTTAAGACAGGATGCTGGTCTTTCCACAAATCCTTGGTCAAGTGCTGTCTCAAAGACTTTTCACAAGATGTCTCGCCTCTATTCTTTTGGATCCTTCATAGCGGTAGAGACGACCATTACAAACTTAACTCTCTGTTACAGACCACCCACTCCCAGACCAAAGGGCAAGGGCAAACAGAAGGGTGGATTCTAGAAAGGCCGCAACGGCAACCAGTTCAAGACAAAGAAGTAGCCAGCCCATCGTCGGTCGGACTACTTCACTACAGGACTCTAAGAACCATTATACAGTGTTTTGAGGCAGCTTATCCACTGTTTGCCAAATCATGAACACATTTATTGCCTATTATTCAAATATTGTTATAGGATACGGTCGTTGCGGATCACACTCTTGTCTCATAGCTCTTTATTTTGCTGTTTTATTAGTCTCAATCTAGAAAAAAGGAGGGGGAGTGCACCCCCATCCCAGCCGTTCCTACAGGTACGTGTCATCTGTAGAGCCTTTGAGGCAACGGCAGTCCGCTGCATAGTGACCGCATCATCTGCGCCCATGTTACCATAAAGGGACAAGGCTCAGAAAAGTACTATTTTAGTGAGTTTTATCACTATCTTTTAATTCAATCCAATGTTCTTTTAAGCTTCTAGTCATGATTTTTTTCGAAATTATGAATAATTTCGTTCTACCAAGTCCTACCACTTACTCAAGATTAGATGTCTAGCATGCGTTTGCTAAGCACAGTCAGAGCTAATTTTCTCCTATGCTAGAGTTTATTCACATAAGTCCATTGATTTATGGATCTCATTGTCAGTCCGCTACAACAAAGTTTTATTACTGTGATTTTTACGCAACACATAGCATCGAGTATCCCTGATCGGGATCCATCCAGTGGGAGGCAGGAGGGGGCGGTTAAGGGACACTCAGCAGTCAGTCTGTAAGCATGAGTTTTATCAGATCTTTTGTTGTGTATTTTGCTTTTATTTTCA
The DNA here is from genome assembly GCA_949752745.1 of Protula sp. h YS-2021. Lineage (NCBI taxonomy): Eukaryota > Metazoa > Annelida > Polychaeta > Sabellida > Serpulidae > Protula > Protula sp. h YS-2021. Next base: position 26,282,883 of record OX457027.1, on the reverse strand, counting down.
ACTTGTTCCTGTTATGTTCCGGGAGTGTTCCCCCCGGTCAGGATCTTGGAAGAAGTAAAAGAAGCAGAACTGAGTTTTTTTTCACTTTTCGACTTAAAACTACAGTCCAACTTCACTCTGATTCACCTACAACGTATTCTTTTTTCACGAGTCGTTGTGTAAGCCCTTTTCCACGCAGTTTCTTCAGAATGGCAGGCTCCCCTGCTCCGGACTTTAAACCCATCTAAAAGTAGAGATCGGCGAATTTAAAGTTTTTGTGAAGTAAAACTAAAGTTTTATTTTGTAAAACGAGCTTTTGAGAGTAAAAGCGTAATTCACGTTCTCCACTTTTAGCCTATTCTCCCTCCCACAACAAGCCTCGGTTAATTGTTACCACCTATTAGGGGAGGGGGCTTAAAGCGAATGCCCTATGTCACCAAGGACGTAATACCAGATGATTCCCTCATTCCCATTGGTCGAAGATATTCATTTTTATTGCGTGGTAATCCACAACCGAAAGGGAACCCATCTGAAAGTGGAGAACGCGAATTGCGCTTTTACTCGTAAAAACTCGTTTTAAGAAAGAGTCACTGTTAGATTGAAACGACTTAGCAAACCGGCGGCATGTCTTCCAGGCTGCTGTTCGACGTATTTTGATTAGGGTTGTGCTTCACTCTGTTGGATTAGGTACACGTTGTATAGTGATAGGTGCTCCCGAGATATATACTGTAAGGGGACAGGTGCTTCCGAGATGCACGCTGTAAAAGGATAGGTGCTTCCGATGTACACGCTGTGTAGGGATAGGTGTTTCCGTGGTACATTGTGTAGGAATAGGTGCTTCTGAGGTACACGCCGTACAGGGATGGGTGCTTCCGAGGTACACGTTGTATAGGAAAAGGTACTTCCGTAGTACACGCTGTATAGGGATAGGTGCTTCCGAGGTACATTGTATAGGAATAACTGCTTCTGAGGTACACGCCGTATATCGATGGGTGCTTCCGAGGTACACGTTGTACAAGTATAGGTGCTTCCGTAGTACACGCTGTATAGAGATAGTGCTTCCGTGGTACACGCTGTATAGGGATAGGTGCTTCCGTGGTACGACCTATATTAGGTTTTAACTGCTGTATAAGATGCGATAAAATAAAATAAGATAGATTCTGAAAAAAATGAGTTTCACATCAGTGTTTTGTAATTAGACAAGAGGTCATTTTTCCCCGAATTCGTTCACCCTCTGTAATCTATATGCATGGCATATTCCGTTTTCCAGCACGAAACCAGGCAGTAAGGGCTGGAGAAACAAACAAGAAACAGGGACATTTTAAAGGAATCTGGTCAAAATTGTAGGAGAAAAAAGATTGCAAAATATTCAATGTTTCTCCATTTTTAATGGATCATTAAAAGTAGTAATTATCACAATGGAACCATCTGGGGAGCATTCACACAAAAGTAAAGGAATCCGATACAACTTGTGGGAGCAAAACCATTTTGAAAATTGCGCACTGAAAAATTAAAAATGCCCCCAATTTAGGGAATTTTTGTTGGAAAAACAGGAACTTGTCAAAGGTTCAAAATGAAAATTTACGCAAAATTGGAAGGAACTCCTATCAAAATTTTGGGAAAAACAAAAAATTAAAAAAGGCCCCTTGTTTTGCCAATTTTGTGCCCCTTGTTTCGCCAAAAAAAAGCAATTTTCCATTACAGAACCGTCTAGGCAACATTCACATAACATTCAAAAGGGATCTGATCCAAATTGCGTGAGTAAAAGCATTTTGAAAATTGGCCGAAAAAAATAAAATTGCCTCCCCCCTCCCATTTGGTCAATTTTTGGTGGATCGCCATAAGGGTTACTGTTCAAAAGACGACAGCTAAGTGAATATTTATGAAGAAACGTTTTGAAAATTGGCTATCGCTAAATTAAAAATGCCCATTTCGTCAATTTTTGGTTGATCGCCAGAAAAACAGTAAGTTTTCAAGAGAGGCCTTCCTAGTGAACATTTTTGCAAAATTTGAAGACAATCCGATCACAATTGTGGTAGAATAAGCATTTTTGAAAATTGGCAAACCGAAAAATTTTTACATAGCTCCCATTTGACCAAGTTTTGGCGGATTGCCAAAATAAATAGTTTTTCAACAGAGGCCTACCTAGAGAGCATTCGTACAAAATTTGAAAGGAATTTGGTAAAAAGTGAAGGAGAAACATTTTAAGTAAAAGTTTACATATGTACACACATAAATTTAGACAACGGATAACCCCCCCCCCCCCCCGCCTCTACTGAGGTGACAATACCGGTCCGACGAAGTCGGCTGGTCAAAAAAAAAAACTTAAGAACGGAATATATGTGTACCTTCGGTACAAGAAGCACAGTGCATCCATTTGAAAACGGAATTGGTGAGGTGCGGAGGTTGGGTGGGGGAAGGGGGAATGCGCATGGGCCGAAAAAAGACGACACGTGTAAACCAATCCCAAAGTCTATTAAGTGAGATCATCATTTTTATCAAAAAAATCATTTTCAAGAAATACTTACTTTATACTGATTGATTTGGAGAAATAGTTTCCATTAAATTTGCAGCTGTTGTTGTACCGTGGTAATATGAAACAAAAAATGCAGTTTTTATATTTCTATTCATTTTATTTTTGTATTGAAAGTGAAATGCACTCGAAGAAGCAGTTTGTTGACACGCCAAAGAAGTTTGTTGACAGTGAAGAAATAGTTTGCTGACAAAGCGAAGCAGCAGTTTTTTGACACAGCGAAAAAGCAATTTGCTGAACCAGCGAAGGAGCAGTTTGTTGACACCGCGAAGGAGCAGTTTGTTGACACAGCGAAGGAGCAGTTTGTTGACACATTGAAATTGCACTTTGTTGACACAGCGAAGGAGCAGTTTGTTGACACATCGAAAGAGCAGTTTGTTGACACCGCGAAGGAGCAGTTTGTTGACACAGCGAAGGAGCAGTTTGTTGACACCGCGAAGGAGCAGTTTGTTGACACATTGAAGGAGCAATTTGTTGAACCAGCGAACGAGCAGTTTGTTGATACCGCGAAGGAACAGTTTGTTGACACAGCGAAGGAGCAGTTTGTTGACACCGCGAAAGAGCAGTTTGTTGACACCGCGAAGGAGCAGTTTGTTGACACAGCGAAGGAGCAGTTTGTTGACACCGCGAAGGAGCAGTTTGTTGACACAGCGAAGGAGCAGTTTGTTGACACCGCGAAAGAGCAGTTTGTTGACACCGCGAAGGAGCAGTTTGTTGACACAGCGAAGGAGCAGTTTGTTGACACCGCGAAGGAGCAGTTTGTTGACACAGCGAAGGAGCAGTTTGTTGACACCGCGAAGGAGCAGTTTGTTGACACAGCGTAGGAGCAGTTTGTTGACACAGCGAAGGAGCAGTTTGTTGACACATTGAAGGAGCAATTTGTTGAACCAGCGAAGGAGCAGTTTGTTGACACCGCGAAGGAGCAGTTTGTTGACACAGCGAAGGAGCAGTTTGTTGACACACTGAAGGAGCAGTTTGTTGACACAGCGAAGGAGCGGTTTTTTTCACGCTGCTTTTGCACAACTGGTGCAGTGTACCTTTCATTTTCTAATGACAACCAAAAGATAACCAAGAAAACGACACAAAATATTAACTGTATTTAACCCATGGTATAGAGCCAGACACAGCGCAAAAAGAAACAACGCCTTTCCCGTGGAGACGGTACAAATTGACAAGCAGCATCTTTTTTAAAAACAATGATAGCTAGACCGAATTTCGCTACACGTAGCGAAATGACACCCACTTGCAATGGTACAATCTATCTGGTCAAAGACACATTTTTCAGTCTTTCCACATAATTGTCAGCTTCCGAATTATTATCATGAACAAGGATATCGAAGTAAATATAATGTAATCTCAAATAATCAAATTCCCGTTTTCTAACCGTTTTCAAGATAATGGTCAACTTCCGGTTTTTGACCTTGACCATGACGGAGGAGTTCAAGGTCACCGAGGTATCTCTCATATAACGTCTTTTAGGCCCAAAGGGTCGAAAATAAGCTCAAAATCGCTCTATCTCTAACCGTTTTCGAGATAATGGTCTACTTCCGGTTTTTGACTTTGACCATGACGGAGGAGGTCAAGGTCATCGAGGTACCTCTTATATAACGTTTTTTAGGCCCAAAGGGTCGAAAATAAGCTCAAAGCCGCTCTATTTCTAACCGTTTTCGAGATAATGGTCAACTTCCGGTTTTTGATCTTGACCACGACGAAGGAGGTCAAGGTCACCGAAGTACTCTTATATAACGTCTTTTAGGCCCAAAGGGTCGAAAATAAGCTCAAAATCGCTCTATCTCTAACCGTTTTCGAGATAATGGTCAACTTCCGGTTTTTTACCTTGACCATGACGGAGGAGGTCAAGGTCACCGAGGTACCTCTTATATAACGTCTTTTAGGCCCAAAGGGTCGAAAACAAGCTCAAAATCGCTCTATCTCTAACCGTTTTCGAGATAATGGTCAACTTCCGGTTTTTTACCTTGACCATGACGGAGGAGGTCAAGGTCACCGAGGTACCTTTTATATAACGTCTTTTAGGCCCAAAGGGTCGAAAATAAGCTCAAAATCGCTCTATCTCTAACCGTTTTCGAGATAATGGACTTCTTCCGGTTTTTGACTTTGACCATGACGGAGGAGGTCAAGGTCATCGAGGTACCTCTTATATAACGTTTTTTAGGCCCAAAGGGTCAAAAATAAGCTCAAAGCCGCTCTATTTCTAACCGTTTTCGAGATAATGGTCAACTTCCGGTTTTTGATCTTGACCACGACGAAGGAGGTCAAGGTCACCGAAGTACTCTTATATAACGTCTTTTAGGCCCAAAGGGTCGAAAATAAGCTCAAAATCGCTCTATCTCTAACCGTTTTCGAGATAATGGTCAACTTCCGGTTTTTTACCTTGACCATGACGGAGGAGTTCAAGGTCACCGAGGTATCTCTCATATAACGTCTTTTAGGCCCAAAGGGTCGAAAATAAGCTCAAAATCGCTCTATCTCTAACCGTTTTCGAGATAATGGTCTACTTCCGGTTTTTGACTTTGACCATGACGGAGGAGGTCAAGGTCACCGAGGCACCTCTTATATAACGTCTTTTAGGCCCAAAGGGTCGAAAATAAGCTCAAAATCGCTCTATCTCTAATCGTTTTCGAGATAATGGTCAATTTCCGGTTTTTGACCTTGACCATGACGGAGGAGGTCAAGGTCACCGAGGTATCTCTTATGTAACGTCTTTTAGGTCCAAAGGGTCGAAAATAAGCTCAAAATCGCTCTATCTCTAACCGTTTTCGAGATAATGGTCAACTTCCGGTTTTTGACCTTGACCATGACGGAGGAGGTCAAGGTCACCGAGGTACCTCTTATATAACGTTTTTTATGCCCAAAGGGTCGAAAATAAGCTAAAAATCGCTCTATCTCTAACCGTTTTCGAGATAATGGTCAACTTCCGGTTTTTGACCTTGACCATGACGGAGGAGGTCAAGGTCACCGAGGTATATCTTATATAACGTCTTTTAGGCCCAAAGGGTCGAAAATAAGCTCAAAATCGCTCTATCTCTAACCGTTTTCGAGATAATGGTCAACTTCCGGTTTTTGACCTTGACCATGACGGACAAGGTCAAGGTCACCGAGGTACCTGTTATATAACGTCTTTTAGGCCCAAAAGGTAGAAAATAAGCTCAAAATCGCTCTATATCTAACCGTTTTCGAGATAATGGCCAACTTCCGGTTTTTGACCTTGACCATGACGGAGGAGGTCAAGGTCACCGAGGTACCTCTTATATAACGTCTTTTAGGCCCAAAGGGTCGAAAATAAGCTCAAAATCGCTCTATCTCTAACCGTTTTCGAGATAATGGTTAACTTCCGGTTTTTGACCTTGACCATGACGGAGGAGGTCAAGGTCACCGAGGTACCTCTTATATAACGTCTTTTAGGCCCAAAGGGTCGAAAATAAGCTCAAAATCGCTCTATCTCTAACCGTTTTCGAGATAATGGTCAACTTCCGGTTTTTGACCTTGACCATGACGGAGGAGGTCAAGGTCCGCGAGGTACCTCTTATATAACGTCTTTTAGGCCCAAAGGGTCGAAAATAAGCTCAAAATCGCTCTATCTCTAACCGTTTTCGAGATAATGGTCAACTTCCGGTTTTTGACATTGACCTTGACGGAGGAGGTCAAGGTCACCGAGGTACCTCTTCTATAACGTCTTTTAAGCCCAATGGGTCGAAAATAAGCTCAAAATCGCTCTATCTCTAACCGTTTTCGAGATAATAGTCAACTTCCGGTTTTTGACATTGACCTTGACGGAGGAGGTCAAGGTCACCGAGGTACCTCTTATGTAACGTCGTTTATGCCCAAAGGGTCGAAAATAAGCTCAAAATCGCTCTATCTCTAACCGTTTTCGAGATAATGCACAATTTTTCTTTAACGGAATTCAATATACAGAAGTCACATGACCTTGACACTGAATGTCGAGATTTCATCCATGATGTTACTGCCTACTGATACCGTGCACGTGTTGAAACAAGGATTTGAGCGCTATTTCCAGCAATTTTTCGTGATGAAAAAGTTTTTTGAAAAAATATTTTGACCTCAATTTGACCTTGACCTTGAAGGTCAAGGTCAAAAATTTTTGCGGATTTCACGACATCTCATCACCCTCTATCTCCGTGCCAAATTTCATCGTCCTACGTCAAAAAGCCTAGGAGGAGTTTTCTGGAAACCAATTTGTGGTAAAAAAACTTTGACCTCAATTTGACCTTGACCTAGAAGGTCAAGGTCAAAAAAATTTGCGGATTTCACGACATCTCGTCACCCTCTATCTCTGTGCCAAATTTCATCGTCCTACGTCAAATAGCGTAGGAGGAGTTTTCTGGAAACCTCCGTGACGGAAAAAAAAAAAAAAGGAAGGAATAAACGGCCAGAATTCTTTGCAAAGTATACCCATTTGCAAACTCTGTTGCAAGTGGGAAATAGAGGGATGACATACCCTCCGACTCCGGTTGTGGCAGCTGCCTAACCCATCATACAGTTTAAAAATTCCGGGTTGAATCCTAGGTAGTTTTACATCCTTGCTGACCAATGCAAAAATAACCGTTTGCCACGCGCGGGACACCATATATACATGTAAAACACATGTTCAAACTACAGGTGGATCAGGCCAGTATGAAAATGTGGAACGCCACCTGCAATAATCACCCGACCGGTAAACTATCCAGGTGGATTCAATCAATGAAAAACAACCCTCAATTAAAATCGATAATGAAGGACCAAATAGTAAACACACAAGACCGGGGAAAGGTTTGCCGTGTCAGAATACGAAGGACCTGCAGTCTGCAATCACGACGCCCAAGCGTGGAGTGCTGAGTTTGAAAGAGTACCCCTTTTTAATTCAAACCTGGAGTGCAGTTCCAAAAAAAATCTCTCTTCTGCAGGAAACGCGGAGTACTGAGTGAAATTTAACCACATCTACTCACCCCTTTTTTGAAAAGAAAATGACAGTCCAAAATTAACCCCTTCTCCGCGTTGTTGGACTCGCATAATACATATGATACAAGTTGCCCCCCTCCCCCACCGGTGATAAAAATCATTATGACTGCGTCTTGGGCAAAACACTTCAGCGCTGTTGCACATGTTTTGAAATTCCATGTTGTTCTTGCACCTTCAAGGCTTTGATATTCTTCTTGCCCACTGCAGTAACAGCCTTATAAATCTACCTGCGTAAAGAAGGCTTTGTACGTGACTACGGCGCTCGGGTATACAGCCAATAAGCCCTTACCCAGTCAGGAATGTGCAACTCGTGTCTTTTTGACTCGTTAAAAAGAAACACACGTTGGCCGCAATAAGGATCACTCATGATATGGCCACAAGACATCTTCCCTGAATCGGCACAAAGACTATAAACTACTAGTAAACAGTCTTTGATCGGCATCAAATCCCCTAAATATGCACACCAAAACATCCTATAGTAAACACATTTAAATTCTTTTAGATTAAAATATCAAATGAGATTGATAAGAAAATATGTAGTATATTCGAAAATTTGATTCCAAATATTTTCCAAAAGTTCACCCTTAAGATTTATACTGACCGATTTTTCTAAATTTTTTTTTTTAGTTTTCGTCTGTCCTTGGTAATTTTCAAAAATTACAATTAGCTACATTTGGGCCGTTCCAAAATGCACCAATATAAATAACATTGTTTTCATAAAATTTTAGACAATTAAAAGACAATGTTGACATCTGTCAATGTAATCTACAGAATTTCAAAACGCTAGCCAGAGTAGTTTCCTATATTTTTTCCAGGAATGCAATAATTTTTCTACGTCCTTTTGCTTTTTTCGGACAGATAAACGTTTATGTTTATGGTATTAACAGATCTTGTAATAACAGATGTTGCATGTTGACAACGCAAAATTTAGAAGTGGAAGGATAGGTAGACTAGTGTCTAACATTTAAACGAATCAATCCATTAACCAGTAGGCGCGTGAGACTGTCGTAGGTACGCTAAGTCCAGCGCCAATTTTCAAAAGTCCGCCATTTTGTCAATTTTTGCCCGATCCGGAAAATTCTTGGTCATGCACTGCGGAAAGATTCAGAGAAGCCGTGTATAATATTTGAAACGAATCTATCTATTAGTGTAGCCTGTAGACGCGTGAGACTGCCGTATCTACGCCAAGTCAAGCGCCGATTTTCAAAAGTCCGCCATTTTGTCAATTTTTTTCCGATCCAGAAAATTCATGGTCACTGCACTGTGTAAGGATCCAGAGAAGCCGTGTACAAAATTTGAACCGAATCCATGCATTAATGTGGCCTGTAGGCGCGTGAGACTGCCGTATATACGCTAAGTCCAGCGCCGATTTTCAAAAGTCCGCCATTTTGTCAATTTTTGCTCGATCCGGAAAATTCTTGGCCACTGCACTGCGGAAGGATCCAGAGAAGCCGTTTACAAAATGTGAAACGAATTCATACATTAATGTGGCCTGTAGGCGCGTGAGACTGCCATATATACGCTAAGTTCAGCGCCGATTTTCAAAAGTCCGCCATTTTGTCAATTTTTGCCCGATCCGAAAAATTCTTGGTCACTGCACTGCGTAAGGATCCAGAGAAGCCGTGTACAAAATTTGAACCGAATCCACGCATTAATGTGGTCTGTAGGCGCGTGAGACTGAAGCGTGACAGACGGACAGACAGACGGACGGCAGGACAGACGGACAGACCGAAAAGTTCAAAACTATATCCCTCCGTTCCACGGGGGATAAACATGTTTTGTCATAGAGGCTAGAAAAAAAAAAGACTTAAGACGTAGACTTGGAAATAGAAAAATAAAGCACCTATTCACAAAAAAATACAATTATAACAAAAACAAAAATAAGCTCCTTACCTTCCGTGGTGGTGAAAAGTATTCTATGTATTCTAAGTCAGTAAAAACATTTACTATATTGTATTTTCTTTTTATATTTAATACCACTGGGTAAAATCCCTTGACTTAATTTAACTTCGGTTCTTAACTCGAATTTACAAACATTTAAACGGAAATAAAGCTCTTCTCCTGTGGTTGTGTTTCCAATACCCTACGGTAGCTTACGTTCATTTTTTTTTTCATTTCATTAAAATAATTCTCACTCTGGCTGGCGGTGCTATATATTCTTATTCGCAGCATAAATGGTAGGAAGAAGGACCCAAAGAACCGCTGACCAGAACACCGAACTGCTTGTTCCTTTTTAATGGTAATAGCTTTGACATACAACGCTTAAAAATCCCTCGAAATGTAAAACAAATACGTTTAAAAATCGTATGTTTCGGGATCCTAAATATCCATCAAAGAAAGGTGAATTTGGTGACGTCAGATAGAAATTCGGAGAAGTCAGCGTTCACTCATCAGGAAGTTGTACACTACAACAAGTTTTCACAACGGCTCCAGGAATATTTACTTTACAAATGTAGCACTCGACGCTTTTAGTTCTGCCATAAAATTGGGGGGGGGGGGTGGTGGAGGGAGGGGGTAGCGTTTAAATGTGAATAGTCTCGAGACTCCAAACATCAACAACGATCAATAGTTTAACTATTTTATACTATAACTTTGTTAGCATTACTGCTTGTTTTTTTTAATATTTTAGTTTTATTATACCGTTTTTTTAATTTTGGTTTCGTTTTTTTTTTTCATCCCCAGTTTAATTTCATTTCCGGTAGTGAAATAGGACTTGTTTAATCGTCAAGTTTTAGTATAATATCTGGGCGGTTTCGTCTGCTTTTACATACATGTATTAATTACACACTGTTTTCTATGTTTAAAAAAGATACTTCTACACTACTGGTGCACGTGCACTGGACAGTGAATCAGAAGACCGATTCAACGTGATTCACAGTGCTGGTTTTTCTTGAGCTTATCGCGCAATTTTGCATCAAAATCGATAGATTTCATTTATACATTGTAGATTTTAATACTGCATGAGCTCAATTAAAAGTCTTATATTCAAGGTAAGACGTTATTTTACACAAAATAATCAATTCTGAAGACACAAATTCAGAACATTCGATTATTTCATGTCATCGATGGCGTCCTTAGTTAGGAAATAGTCCCAATGTATCAATCCGTGTTCAATGACCGCCAATATGAGTGTCCTTAGACAACGGGGATTAGCAAGTGTGGTATGTCCTACTCAAGACCGTGCACCTCTTTGCTTACGTTTAGTAAACAGGCCTTTTATGAACATACACTGTTTGATTTTGTAATTGAAAAAAAAAAAAAAAACAAACAAAAAAACAAAAAACGCAGATTTCAAATAAACTGAATTTATGCTGGTGTTTAACAATACAAAATAAAATACTGATACCGACATATGTAGTCCGAATTAGCGAAACTTCAAATTATCCGAATTCAAATTAAACGAATGTTTACATCCACTGATGAATGGATCTGAATTAAGGACCAAAACAATTCTTTAACTTAACAGAACTTCAAATAAAGTGTGTTCAAACTCAACGTTATCGACTGTATTTAAAATACTTTATAAGCAACAAATTCCGCCGTCTTTTTTTAAAATTAAATTTGCGGTTATTTCTATATAGTTATTGTACTAGTGCTTATACTTGACTAGAGTTCATAGTAATGTCTGACCTGCATGCCTCCATATTCAAATGTCATGCTTCCGCAGTCACAGCCACATGCTTCCACAGTCACATCCGCATGCTTCCGCAGTCACAGCCACATGCTTCAGCAGTCACAGCCACATGCTTCAGCAGTCACAACCACATGCTTCAGCAGTCACAGCCACATGCTTCCGAAGTCACAGCCACATGCTTCAGCAGTCACAGCCACATGCTTCCGCAGTCACAGCCACATGCTTCCGCAGTCACAGCCACATGCTTCCGCAGTCACAACCACATGCTTCCGCCGTCACAGCCACATGCTTCCACAGTTACATACTTCCACAGCCACATGCATCCACACCTGTACAGCCACATGCTTGCACGGTTTAGACAACTGCAGTTTAAACTTTATGTTTAATGCATGAAGGCACATTAACAAATCAGACACCTCCTTTGAAGCACCGTAACGTTCAGCAGTACCATGCATTACACCACCTCTTACACTGCTCCATTTAAGCCTTAAATAGATTCAAGTCATTTAAACTAATTATACTTTGAAGCAACTGTTCAAAACGACTGATTCAACTGGCCAAGCCAGGTCAGTTACTGTCCAAACGGTGGCCACGTGATCACATGAATCCAAAGCCACCACTGCCGAATGCCGGATCGCGCCGGTGACCGCCGAACGGCGGGCCCCATCCCGGAAGTGGTGGCCGCTGCGGTCTGCGCATGTCGGGGTGCGGGCCAATGGGGTCGTATCGGGGCCGTGGTAGCATCGACGGGGGTACAGCACCGCCGCCGGGCCCAAACATTCCTAAAAAGCCGGACATAAATTATTATTATAGAAACATTTATATAGTCCGTTCATCAATATTAGTTCGAAGGGCTTTACAATATATAACAATAATCACATAATAATCAAAATTGATTTAAAACATTACTCAAGTGTGACTAGAATTAAACTTTCTTAAAAAAAAAGAATAAAATGAATAATACTGAAATAAATCAACAATTGAATGCCTTGGTGAAATAATGAGTTTTAAGCTTCTTCCTAAAATCAATAATGGTTGCAGCATTTTTTATACTTTCTGGAAGCTGATTCCATAGGGAAGGTCCTTTACTATTACACGCTTTTGAGCCATAACAAGTTCGACATTTCAGCTCATCTAACAAAAGTTTTGATGATGACCTTAGAGTGCGACTGCATTTCCTAACACTGATAAGCTCAGAAATGTACGATGGTGAATTGCCTTTTAATGAGTTGAAAACTAAAACCAGAAGTTTAAACTTAATGCGGTACTCGATCGGTAACCAATACAATTGATGAAATAAAGGAAGGCTATTCTGTCTGTAATCAAATCTGTATATAAGCTTTGCAGCATATTTTTGAATTGTACTGAGTTTCAAAATATGCTGCAAAGCATAAATGGCCCACAGTGAGAAAGACCAGATGAACGTTGCACCAGAACTCGACTTACTAATAAAAATAACACCTCTTTGGACACAGCCCACATTTTTACAGCCCACATTTGAAAGCTTAGTCAAGTGCGCCTTCAAGCGGCACTGAAATCGAGCCGAGAAAGTAATTTCCATTCTATTTCATTTCATGTCAATTTTTTATTTCAGCTTTCAAATTACACGATTCTTCGCAACTTACTATTTCAGCATTTACTGCTACGCATAAATAAAAATCACCTCCAAAATTGGGGTCCCTGTCGTAGTCCCCGCCCACAAATCCAGGAGGATAGCCGTAACCCGGATGTAAGGGATATGGATCCGCATACGGATCGCGGAATGGCGGAGGGAGCACCTGTGACGCCATCAAGCGAGCATTTTCTCTTATCCGCTCACGGAGGACATACTTGTCCATATACAGCTGAAAATTTAGCAAATAAAGAATAGGAAGTTTTTACTTTAATTCTACTGTATTTCTAGGCATTTTCAAATCGAAAGCTTTTCATAGTATGTATATTCTTCAGTATCTGCATCCATAGATGATGTTCATTTGCACTCGAGTCCTTACAACAAACCAGTACTCAGTACTACATGTCAATACTCAGTACTGCATAAGACTACTCACTACAATATACCAGTACTTAGTAAACCTACCAGTACTCTGTACAACATACTAGCACTCACCACTACGTAACAGTACTCAGCAATACATAATCGGTGTTACAAACCAGTATACAGTACAACATGTCAGTACGGAGTGCAACATATGAGTATCGAGTACAATATACCAGTACTTATCATCACTTACCTTGAACCAATCCTGGGATAAATCATTGCTATCCACGCGCCCTGCAGCAATCGTAAGACCACGCACAAATTATTCCAAGCATTTCAGTACATCCACTAATTTAGAACTTTCTAAACTTTTATATTTTACAGCATCTTATTACATTCAAACCTTTATTCATATATCTAGTTATTTGAACTTGAAGTTTTGAAGTTTTAGAAGGCTCTCTTTATAAAATTGCTCACACACATGTAATAAAACATTATTTTACATCACATGATTCACGAGAAAACACGTCAATTTGTACCCACAGTTACCACATACTGTTTCGGCTTTACCATACACCGCGTGTCACTCACGTCCGAAATCTTTGACGTAGAGGCGCCTCCACAGCACTTTGTCCCTGGCGACCGCGTGGAAGTGCCTGTTGACGGCAGACAGGCTCAGCAGGTCCTTGGCCGAGAGGTGTTTCAGAATGAGGAGCTGTACCTCTGCTATCAGATTGTCCAGGCCTGGCAAAGGCGATCCAGAACCTAAAATGTCAAGGTCAAATAGATATATCTTATACAACTATCTTTAAATATTTTAATTAAATTTAAAACATGCTTTATATTTTACTTCGTATACCTGTGCAAGAAGTAGAAAATAAAAAAAGGCATAAACCTATCAAAATCTAAAGTTCGCTGTACAATTACTTTCTTTCAACACTCCTCCCAACCCCCCCCCCCAACATTTTGTCCAAAAGTTCATCTGATCATGTAACGAAAGAACCTGGAGAGGCATTGTGACATTAGAAAACAATAGCATAAACGCCATAAATGTTCACACCGCCCTACATTGATCACTTGGACTTCTTTTTATAGCTTTTTCTTCGTCTTCCTCTTTTTATAAAGCCAGTATGCAGCTGGCTTCTTGTCCCTTGACAAAACAAATGCGTGTTTTTCTTTCAGTTTTAGAGAAACACAGCCATGACGAGGTTAGCATCGTTCTGGTGAGAGAGAGAGAGAGAGAGAGAGAGCGAGAGAGAGAGCGAGAGAGAGAGAGAGTGATTAGTTATGAGTAAATGCTGTCTCTTTTCAATCTCTACAACTGCTAAATTCTCTGGAACTTGGCAACCCTTCACTACATCCTCTCATAAATACAGAAATATTTTTCCATTTTTTTTTTTTGGGGGGGCTAGTAACAATGCTTCCCGTGCCATAAACTATTCCAAGCAGTAAACCTTTTCAAAACGCCTTTTAGTAACAATAGACACATATTCACCAGATCGCAGACTTTGTAACACAGGGTAGCTAATTTTGTCCTTGAACAAGGTCGACAGCTTCGAAAGGTTTTTATAGGTATCACCAGCATCTGAAAATAAAAACAAAATTGAACCCATTACTTAAGGAAACAGTGTAGTAAATTTAACATACGAGCTCATTACATATCCATTCTAGTCTTTGTTGTCACATTATGTTAAAAAATAAATAAATAAATAAACAGTGTTACTTTCACTTTCACTTTTTTGCCTTTTTAACTACTTTCATTTTCACTGCATTGTTATTTATATGGAGTGTAGAATTGACCAGTTTCACCAAGGGCACTTACTTTTACACACCGATGTCACATATTCTGCAGGATTTAACTGTAACTGGCGCTTTATTTCACACTCTGACACTGAAACAGAAAAAGGTTCACACATAGACGGGGGGAATCGCACCTCCCATCTGGAGCTTCACTTTTTACAATTACTTTAACTTAAAGCTTCTGCTTGATGTTGTAAACGCTTGGAAATCAGTTCACCAATGTGTTTTTTTTTATAAAAACACATTTCACAATATACAATACACATAGTATATTTGGACATTGTAAACTCTAGGCTAATGAATTATGTGAAGCGCTTTGGAATAAAGCACTATATAAGAACCAGCTATTATTATTATTATATTATTATTATTATTTTTTTTTTTTCACTCAAACGCCTTTCTCTAATTATTTTAAGTATTACGCTAATTTTTTCGCACATTAAGTGCGCCAAACAGAACTTTCTCTTTGCCTTGAACACTTAAATGTTAGAAAAAATTAAAAAGACATTCTGTCTATCAGCAGGTTTGGTTTGATTTGACAGAAGCCAAGAATATTGGGTATAAAAAAGAAAACATAAACATGGGCATATATGACTATATTATACATATCAAACCTGATATATAACCCCCACCCACCCCCCACCCCCACTGCATAACCCGGGTTATCTTGGAATTATTTACACTAAGGGGTCAAGCTTTGTACCTGTGCACACCACATTCGCTACACTCCCTAGCGTCACATACGTCAGCGTGATCGACTTGGCCGCATCACAGGCAACTGTATAACATGTTTTGTACACTCCACCAGACTTTCTCCAGTCTCCGGGCATACTGTGACCCTGCAACACACAGAGGCCGACGGTTTATTATTATTATTATTATTATTATTATTATTATTATTATTATTATTATTATAATTATTTTATTCCGCACTGCGGGATCTGTTCGAAACCAGACACACAAGTGACACAAGGCTGAATAAAATGAACTGTTTTTTTTTTTATTTTTCACAGCGCTAATCTTATTGAGTGGACATAAATACTAAGCGGTTTGGACGCAACAACTCAGTGTTAATATTTGTCCCTCTTCAATACTTTCTAACAATTTCGGATTTGTTTTAATTTTTCCCTGAAATCCTCAATCGACAGATTCCTAACAACAACGCGCCCGTAGTGACGTCACAAGCAGGGAGCCTAACCTGGTGCGTGGGTCGGAAGCCCGCCTCGCGCATGAGCGCGTGCAGCACGACGCCCACCGCCTCGTGCGCGCCCATCGCGCCCGCTGAGCCGTACATCACCGACAGCACTTCCGGTACGCGCCCCGCGCGCGACTCGCGCACGAGCATCGGCGCGTCCAGCAAAATCCGCGCCTGTAAAGTCGACGGAAAGACGCATATAAAACACGCCTGTAACGCGCAGCAGGGTCAAAGTAGGTTCAGTCAGAGACCACTCATGAAGCACACACACAAATAATTTCAGATTCTATGTCATCAACCCCCCCCCCCCCAACCAGTCTCCTGTTTTGTACACGCAAATATTGCGACACCACCAATAAATTATGAAAGTAAATATGCACACACCCTTCAATCCCCTTCCCGTACACATGTGCATGATGGATGACGGCACCGGCACTTATTTCAGCTTATGCCCGGGTTTAAATTTAGCGCGATGGTACGACACCCCTATTAGATTTAGTACAAGATCAACGAAACGCTCTTCCGAGCAACTTTGACAGAAAAATTTCAAAGGGACAAATGAAAAATTTCGAGCTTCCAAATTTTACACTTACATCGTAAACCCATATAAAGTTATACGATTATTGATATTTCATAAGCAACACATTTGTACGTTTTTTCATTGAAAACATGTGTTTTTCTGGTAGTATAATGTCAAAGGATTCCTTTCAATACATTGCCGGTTTCAAATATATGTCATTTTCAAAATAATAAAATGCGCATCTGTGCACGTGACGAGAGCATTAGGGTGGGGGGGGGGAGAGACAGGAAGGCGGTACAGAAATTTCTTCACACAACAGGCACAATACGAATTTCCATTGAATGATTAAGACAGGTACACTTTAAAAGCGGTGCCACAGTGGCACACAGGTACCTGACTTTCACGAGATTGTGCGAGAATCACCTGATCATCTTGTATCGTATCTTCTTCCCCCTCAGCCTCGTTTTCGCGCTCCGTTTCCATGGCAGCTGCACCGTGACGTGCTGAAGGCCCCGCCTCTGTTGAATCCCGTGCCAGCCCCGTGCACGAGGTCTCCTCTTCCTTGCTTGTATGACGCGCTTGTGGAAGCGCTTCTGAAGGCGCTTCTACGATCCTAGACGTGGAAGCATCCTTTGCGCATGCGCCATCTCCCTTTCGCACCTGGGGCTCATCTTTAAAACATTAAACCAACAAATTTAACATCATTTAATGATGAATGAAAACACAATTTAAAAATCAGGATACCATTTGAAATCATTTAATAAATTTAACATGAAAACTTGCATAAAGCACAACGCTCATCCTCATAAGGTACAATATAGACACAACACACATTTAATATTGAACTGATTCAAACTTGCGTGGTTTCACTTAATCAAAGTAAAATGAGATAACTAATAAAAATGTTCCATCAGTTTCCTGATCCAGACGTAGCTGAGAATCGACAGAAAAAATCAGGTGTACAAGAAGCTGAGCACCTGTCGCCATTCATACCCGGTGCATTTTGAGAGGGAGTGTTGACAATGAGCCGAATGAGGTCCCCCGACACGAGGCCAAGATCCTGGAGAGTGGCAGTGTCGCCAGTCAGAGGGTCTTTGCCGTTCAAGCTGATTTCAAAATCATTTCTGAAACGACAGAAACGACATGACGAATTGAAATACCTAACAACGCTACGGGAGCTTCCCGGCCTCTGTGGTAGGGGTGGCGATATATATCGATACAGCGATATATCGCGATACTTGTTTCACGATACGTATCGCGATACGAATTTTGAAATATCGATATCTTTCGATATTTTCCACTGTATGTTTAATTCGATAACTTTGCAGTAACTTGCTATCGAGTGATATCTGCAATGCTGCTGTTCGTCATTTTACGCACCATATTCTGAAATCGACGAAAAATTGACGAAATGGGAAAGTGTAAAAAATGTGACATTACTGGCTGGAACTCAGCGAAAACGCGGTATTTTGTCGAAGCCGTATCTCTCGAACTATAAAGTGGAATTGATTAGCCCCCAACCGGTGTGGGGGGGGGGGGGGTGGAGGGGCTTGACGCCCCCGGAGGGGAGCTATTGGTTTGGGTATTAAAATGCCTGATAAAGCCATGAAACAGTTGTATTTTTCACTTTTTAAGAATTTTAAAATATCGCGATACACAACCAATATCGCGATACGTATCGCGATACAGAATGGGCCGCGATACCCAACCCTACTCTGTAGGACTATAAATATTGCCTGTGACACCGATAAAGGAAGACAATAAAAAAAAATTGGCCTTCAGCGGTGCTTGAACCCGCCGCCTCGTGATTTTAGGTTCAGCACCTTTACACAGTAAGCTGTCGAAACAGGTGGTCAGACAACTGATGAAGGGTCATCAAGGAGCACATTGTGATTTTATTTTTGCAATTTTACCGTTTTTGGCCAATATTTTTTCCAGTTCTGACCAGATCGCCAAACAAACTAGAGCAGTGTGCATAGCCCACAT
This sequence comes from Protula sp. h YS-2021, assembly GCA_949752745.1. Lineage (NCBI taxonomy): Eukaryota > Metazoa > Annelida > Polychaeta > Sabellida > Serpulidae > Protula > Protula sp. h YS-2021. The sequence continues at coordinate 26,264,281 of OX457027.1, read as the reverse complement.
ATTCCCCACAGGCCCCCATCAGTTAAGCTGAAATTTTCTAAGTCCAGTTGGTCCATTTGGACGACCCTGGCCCATTTACAATACCGATCTGTGTTTGTTCCCATAGAAACTACATACCAAGTTTCATTAAATCCTTGCAGCAGTTTTTAAGTTATCGTGTTAACAAGCTCTTGATGACAGACCGACCGATAGACCGACATACTTCCGATCGCATATATTTCTCACAGGTTCTACCTGTGGGGAATAAAATACAAGCATCACGCCGGGGCTTGAAGGAAATATTCCTGTCACATTCCAACGCAATCGGACCGGATTTGTAGGAAGGGTAGCATTTTTGTGTTTTCTCAAATGTGGCAAAAAAGGTGGCCAAAAAAAAAACAATATATATGGAGGATTACCCAGACATTCCTGCCACATTTCAGAAAAATCAGACCAGATATATGTAAGAACATCCACTCAGCCATGTCCCCAAACAAAGTCTGAAGCTCTTGTCACCACCCCCACCCCCACCCTACCCCAATCTATCACTTCAAGCAATTTTTCTGATATATAGTGTAAACAGTGAGTGTTATACATGGGGATTTTTTCCGGGAATGACAAAAATCTGGGAAATTTTACCACAGTTATAAAAATGGGGGGGGGGGGGGGGGGGGAGAGGAGGGCATTTTCTGTGCCCATTTTTTGTGTTTCCCTTGAGGAGGAGGGGGGAGGGGGTCTCCAGGATTCACAAGGAGTACATGGCAGTCATTGGAAAAGGCCAAGAAATTCGTTTTAAATTTCTTTTGTTATTATTTTTTTTTGTTATTTTAGCTATTTTTTTCTTGATGCCTTTTTAATAAATAATGATATATTAAATATATTAAATATATTTTACGGGTTATGTTGGCGCTGTTTCCGGGAAATCACAATTTTGTTATTTGTCTCATTTACGGCCATGATGTTATTTTATACCACTTGAAAATGGGTGAAGTGTTCCAGAATGAAGACTGTCTGTTTTTTTTTTTTAATGCTTACCACAGCTCCCGTTCAAGGGTCTTTTAAGGTCATGGTATGCTTGGTAACAATTATGTACATAAGTACCACCAGTTACTGGCATACAATTGCAGTTAAACACAGGACAGACTTGGAGTGCTCATAAGGGGGCCCCAATAATAAGCATGTTTCACAAACGGGGTTAACAAAAGTGCCATTCAAACGCCGATAAATGCTTCTGTGGAGAAAATCATCAAATACGGCAACAACAAAAAAATTTAAGTTGCATTTATTGGAAAAGGTCTCAGGGGTCATCGCAAAAACTGTGAAAAAAAGTTAAATGTCTGTTGCAGATGACCCTTTATTTATAAGTTTGTCGTCACTTGACTATGGTCACCTGATATTTAAAACCCAGAATGTAAACAAACACCTGACAGCTGAGTGCCGATGTTATTTTTTCTCCGTTAAAAATTGCGCCTGTTTTGCAAACAGGGTACATTTCATATGCACTTTCAGTAAATGTTTGTACAATTGGGACTGGTATGCAGAATGCGAGTCTTAGAACATCTGAAGTTGACCCCCATTAGCTGAACAGTGAAAGAATTTATAGCTCTGTCGGAGTGGTATACGGAGTCAGATAAGACAATATTTCATTTTATTTCGAAACTCGCAACCACGACGGCTGAACTGCGTTCGAAAGTACATAATTACGTTAGAATGTTGATTCACATTAACTAATTATTGAGTTATTATTTTCCTTTTTCAGCTTAATACTATTTTACAGTTTGTTTCGCTTTGAGAGTTATAAAGGTCAAATATGCAATCCTCTGATAGGTAGCAGTCATTGAAAATTAAACAAAGAGAAGGGGTTGAATAAATTGTTGTATCGTGTTGCATTTACATTTGGGATTGGATATTTATTGGTTGTTCTGAGCGTGTACAATGATGGTCTAAATTTTGGCAAAAGGTTGTTGATTTTATCGTTCCTGTCTTGAATTTTACTGAAAAATATTTTGCAGCAAGGAAGTGCTAACTCGGAGCAAGGGAAACGCCTCTCAGCAGACTGGTTGGTGTGCTCTTTATTTCGTCCCAAACTGCCGGATTGTTTCTGCATTTTGACTGACAATCTGAAATTTGTGATGAAGCTTACCTCAAACATTAGGCGCTTGAAAACTCCGTTTAGTGAAAAGTACCGAGTAATAAAGGAGTCAATATAATAGTTTATTCGATATTCTAAATAACGGCAATTTTAATTGACCTGTCCATACTAAAGAAATGTACGCTCGCAATTTTCATATCGCTCGAATTCGGGTAAGGTCAAAGTATAATTTAGAAATTAAGTTACAGAATTTTATAACAAGCATGTCCAAGGACATGGCCCGGCCGAGTTATCAAACAAGGAAAGAGAAAAACTCTGAAACGAATACTGTTAGGCCAAAAAATCAAGAACTTTATTTCTGAACGTAACTTCTTCATAATTTTAATACACAAAAACGAGTTTTCCCGGGTGGTAGCTACCCTAAAAGGGATGTTGGAGAGGTTGGGTTTTGACGATTCACCTATTTACCAGCAGTTATACAATTTTACAAAATTTTTAAAATTCCACCATTTCGGCATTTTGCGAAAAAAGCAAAGTCGAGGTGGAGAAGCGTCTAAGAAACTTTCGATTAAAATTTTATAACTATTTGAAAAAGACTGAGAGAAATGAATGGTCTGACAATTCAGTTATTTACTACCATTTATTTCAGTTTTTTGCCAAACCTCAAAGTTCCGCCATTTCGGCAGTTTTTGGTGAACCACGAAAAAAAAAAAATAAGCCTGGTAGGCGAACCCCTGGGGAGCATCCCTGCTTAACATCTAAACGATTGAAGTAAAACTGTAGGAGGTGTAGCATTTTAAAAATGGGTCAAAACGGGCACAAAAAGTGCCGCCATTTTGTCAGTTTTTCGTCAATCGTCAAATTAAGGTAATAGCCAGGTGGGGGCCACCCAGGGAACATTCCTGTGTAACATCAAAACGACTGGAGCAAAACTGTAGGAGGAGTAGCATTTTAAAGAACAAGTTTAACATACGCACATACATTCAAGCCCCCTATAGTGATATGACTAACCCAGTCCGACAAAGTCGGCTGGGTTAAAAACTGCGAATGTACACTTCTTTAATATGCACAATTCAATTAAAATTGCCGTTACATTCAGACTACCCTAAAAAATTTTATCAATCCCTTTATTACTCGGTATTTTGCGCTAAAGAGAGTTGTTTAAGCATCTGAAGTTTGAGGTGAGCTTAAGAACAAACTCCAGCTTGTCAGTTAAGATATACTCGTAGAAACAGTCAGGCAGTTTGGAACGACCTAGCCTGCTCTTAGCTCTAAGAGCGGCCCACTACTGAGTTTCCGCGTAAAAAAATACTATGTAAAATGAAGAAAAGTTGACTTTGAGATAGTTACTCCCGACGGCAGAAAGGGTCACATTTCCAGTAACAGAAATGGCAATTTTCGAGGCTCTGCATCTTTCAGCGCACGTTCCAGGACACCGAGGTTCGGACCAGCAAGCTGAGAAGTATCGACCACATCGGGGGATTCTGTATCCTGATCTTAAGAAAACATCGATTTTTCTCGGTACAAAATGTTATTTGATCGTAACAATTGTTCGCCGTTATTTATAACTGTTCAATTTATGTGATGCACTTTTTCTGAAATAACGCCAGTGGCCCAAATCGTGCATCGACATTAGCGAAACTGACAGCAATGACAAGTTCTGTTATAGGAACTACGCCTCTTGCTGTCATAAGAAGACCGCAAGAGTCATATAGGACTAGGAGATAGTCTGCTCTGCTTGGTTGGTGATGTTGGCGTATGAAGAATGAGATAGAGATGGATTAAAAACATTTATTAACAAGAACGGACTCTTATTGGTCGCATGCATGCCTCTCCTGCATCTGACTGCCACTACAGATAAACTGTGAAAAGAAAAAAAAACACACGAACCGACATAAGCTTTTGACGCTCTCGGAGTTTTCTAATTTAAGCCTCAAGTCTTGCAGTGTCAACGGACGATTTTCGTTCTCATTATCTGGTTTCAAATCGACTGTGAATGACGTTTTTAGTAACTTAACACGAAACTTCGCCATATCGCGAAGTATATTCGCGTTTAAGAATTATGAGTGATAAAACAAGATTTATGCAACTGTTTTGAGTGGCTATATGCCAAAGTAGTGTTTCAGTGATGTCTTCAAAAAAAAAAAAAATAATAATAAAATAAAAAAAAAATGCACACGTGTCAGGTTGTTGAAACACCGTATTCAGCCACAGGTTGACCGATCGTATTATGACAAATTGTGCTATTCTTAAAAATAGGATTATTAACCTTCCGGGACTTTGAACTCGAATTAGCAAGCTAGGATGAACCCAAATCAAAGAGAGAACAGGCCATACCTGAACCGATGACCCCTACTCTATCTTTTTCTTTTTTCTATTCTGAATTCTTTTTTCCTTTCCTTCTTTACTAGCTCTGTTTGTATTGGAACCTAGTTCTATGAATTCATCGCAAATCTATTTGTGACTCCTCTTATTCTGTATAGATGAATAGCGAATCACCAGTTTTTTATTCACTAAGAGAGGATTTTATTATTTTTTTTAACTGGGAACGGTCAAGAGCGATAAGGAATTTGTCCTTTCAAATTCTGTAATCCCCCCAAAATGGTTTCTTTTGCTGGCCAGCAAATTAAAGAAAAATTGCGCAGAATCAGTTTAATACCTTTAGGAAAAGATATTTTTCAAGTTTTACTACCTAGTTCAGAATGTAAATCATCTACGACCTGCCAAACATGTGTCAATGCCAGTAAGTGTATCTTCCTTATCAACTGAATTTGATGAAGAAACAAATGTTTGATTGTCCTTCCCAAATACTTTGCATTATTATTCCAACATTATGTTGCATTCGCATAATCTGCAGTTTCAGTGTTGTGTAATTACTGGGTATATTCTAGAATTTTAGTTAGCACTGTATTGCCCGCAATGTTTCTTCTCAGATCGTTTGCATATTTACACTATTTTGGTAATAGTTTCACCAGGCTGCGCCTGGAAATACTGCGCATGTAAACAAAACGGAAGAACATTTTCCTGCTTTTTTTTTTTTGGTGAAAAAGTGTTAATTTAAAATCAGATTTTAAAACTAGCAAGGTGTGTATATTTTGAAAATGCCTGGAGTGGAGAGGCTACATCTGGAAGAAGCGTTTGAAGACAGTCCGCAGGTGTGTTGCATTCGATTTTTTCAAGACCCGGTTCAATCTACGTAAAGTTTTGGCTAACCCTCTTGAACTCCTGAACAGTTTTACAGTTCATCTGCTGGATTCGTAAACAGTGGGCAAATGTGAAACGTTTTGGTTTCAATTCGACATTCAGATAATAAATTGATAGCTTAAGTCCACACTGACACTTCTGAACTCAAGACATAGAAACGGCCAGTGTTAGTCCCAACGAGCATTTTCTACCCTAGCTCCGAGTACCTCTGACTTGTATGACATCGTACATCTCTCTGTCAGAGCTACGAAGCCTTCCATTGCTCCGTTAAAAGGGGTCAATTTCATATTTTCTGACGCACGAATCCTGCATACCAGCCCCTATTATTCAAACATCTACAGAAAATCCATTCCAAATATGCCCTTTTTGTAAAACAGGCACAGTTTCTATTGAGCTGTATATCTTTTATTTGTTCATAAAAGTGCAGAAAAGGTAGCTTCCGCACCCACCTGTCAAATGTTTGCTGACATTCTGGCCTGTAAATGTCACGTGACCAAAGTCAAGGGACCGAAAATTTAAATAAAGGGGTCATAGTTTATTTCTAAAATACATACTAAAATAGTTGATAGATGCAGAGTTAGGTATAAATTTATTTTGTATACCCACAATATTTGACTGTTTATTTTTACGTTCTTTTTGAAATATCAATTTAAAAGTTTTTTGGTGGATAATTGCAAAAATTCTTGTTACTGTTTCACGCAATAAAGTTTGCTTCCTGTATACAAACAACTGTCAATTATTGCGGGAGATTGGGGTTATTTCCGTATTATTTTCTTTTAAAGAAAGCGTAACACAGAAGTTGTATATGATTACCGTTGTACTTTGATTCCCTTTAGCAAATACCAATAAAAACCTATGGGTCGTTGAATCTCGCACAAAGTAGCCACAGGGTGCCTCAAAGCGAGCGCAGTTGACTTGCTTATCGTTATATTTGGAGGCTTTGAAGCGGTGCCTGGAGACTTTTTAGCGCACCGCTTCTTGGAGGTATTTCTACCCGTATCTTGCTAGGACAGAAAGGGCCCCGATTTCGATAAAGGAACTGGCCATAAAAGCCAAATCTCCAGGCTATACATCTTTTGTGCATAGTTTAGGTGATCAATGTTTAAAGTAGGAGGTTGTTTCTTGAAAAAACACAATCTTGAAGAATCATGGCACCTTATTTTTAACTTCTGCGAAAGTTCGGTAAAGAGTGATTTGCCCCTATGTATTCATTGTTATTATTGCCGAAAATAAGATATTCAGAAACTTCACCAATTTTTTTTTTTTTAATAATTTTCAATTTCGGGATTCTTTTCACATAATTAAGACATGGGGGGGGGGGGGGGGTGGGGCTTGAATTGGTGGAAGAGTTCGGCGGTCGGGCAGGTGAAGCGTGTGATTGGGTGAACAGTTCTCTTAATCTGCCTGCCTGTCCTACATATTGAAAAGAATTATTATTTTCGACTTTAACGAGCTCCAAGACTAGATCAAAGAGTCATTTTCTATATCTGAAATTGTTGTTCGGGAAGACAATTGTAAATCAGCAAAAGTCGCCTATTACTGGATTTAAGCTCATGGAATTTTCTTGAAATGTTCATCGAAAAGAATCATAACACATGATTGTAGTATGAACTTTAATAATGAGTCTTATTTTCAGTGTTGTGTTCCTGGTTGTTTTGGGCATAATAAATTTCGATAACGAAACTCTAAGGAAAATGTATCTTTCTCAGTACAAAATTGATGTTAAATATAGACTATAATGTATCATGGTGTCATTTATGTGTAATATAAGAAAATGTGCCACTGTGATGTGTAGCACGCCGAGATGAGTAAATTTGATCCGAATCACAAATTCTATTATCGGAACTGTGAGTCTTGCTGTCGATGTGAAAGAAATGTTTGATTCCGTACCATTAAGTAAAGAAATGGAAGAACTGGAATTTTTCCAACAGTACTTTAGTGAAATATTTACTTGCTTTAAGGGCTGTAAAGTTTCACACTTAGAGAAGAATATTCAACACTGAACTACCGACATTAAAAAATATAAGTATCAATTAAATTTACATACATTCTTACTATATTTGTAAAAAGATAAGAATTTACCTTGTTGAACTATTTTTTTTAACTCTTCGGTGCAAAAATTGTAAAAAAAAAAAAAAACAAAAACAAAAAAATTCGATTTCTGTGACGTTCGATTTATCTATAGTTCATTCCGGAATAACCTACCAAAAATATTTGGTTTCTTATTTGCTTGAGAATTCTTATTTTAAATGATACTGTGTTGTTTGTAAAATTAGTCATTCGCAAGTCTGCAATTTTTTGTGTGTCGCGCTGTCTGCACAGAAGCCCTAACCACGATTTAGATTTCGCTTACCCAAGAAAAAATTGATTGTGAAAAAGCAACAGTTTTTCACTAATTTTTCTCCCAGTTGTACAGGGAAAGGGATCAGGTTATTCACTGATATTAGTCTCCTGTGTTTACAATCTTCATGCATAAACTTCCAGTGGTTATAAATAATGAAGATAAATCACAGGGTGTCTAGACACTCCACCTTTAATATGTGTGTGGTTATATGTGCATTTATGATTAGGAATACGCTAAATAAACAGGCACATCCTAATTTTCACTGAGACAGTGGGTTTCTTTCCACTTTCTTCCTTTTTTTTCTAGGAGGAATGGAGTGTCTTCCCATTTTCTTTAGAGTGAAAGGAAGAAATATCCTTTTTTCGTAAAGAAAACTACCACTGTGATGATGTAGTTGGCCTAGTGTATGTCACTGTTTGACAATTCCTCTTGAAATATGGTGGAAATTGGGCACATTTGACCCAGCGATTCTATAAAATATTAACTGATGGTACGATATCTAATCATAAGACTGGTCTTTTGCAACATTTTGCAGCTGTGAGGAAAATTTTTCAGACATTTCAGTTAAAAATGTATCTATGGACAATAGAATACGAAACTAGAACCTCACTTCGCTAGCGAAATGTTGAACACTTGACAAAAATTAAAACGCAAAAAGACTTCCTGCTATGGGTTATTTCTTGGGTGATATATTGCAAACAACACAGCTTGAAAACGTCTTATAAGCCGAGTAGTGTTTGGTTTTTGTTGGCTTAAGGTTTTATTGACTGATCAGGCATACGCCGTGTTATCTATTTACGCAGTGAGAGCTCGCACAAAGCTGAGCAACTGTGTGTTCTGCAAATGCACCGCATTTACTTGCAAAAATACACTCTTTTCACGTGGCGTTTTAAACAAGAAAACGAAATCGAAGACGAAAATAAAAATTGTCATGCATACGTTCATAGCAAGTTCTACGTAAGTGCCAAGTTTCGTGGTTCTAGGGCCCCTAGTGAAAGTGGAGGAGTTTACACAAGAAATCCGATCACTGTCAAGAAAAAAAAGGGCTTCTCGCACAAATTCAAATAGCCCTTGCAAGCCAAAGGCTTGTCAAGTGCTAAATAAAGATATATTTAGATTTTTTGTTTTTGAGAGGATTATATCGGAAGTCGTGGTTTGGTAATCACTCTCGGTACCTCTTTACACAAACATAAGCTATTGGAAAAGCGTTGTAGAGATTAGTAGTCAGATTTGGAAAACAGTTTGCAGACCCGGCAGGCGCAATAGTGAAAGTGTATTTTTAGGACTCGGCTCTGTCATAATAATACCAAGGGAGTTACCATGGCCTCGTGGTTATATGAATATGCAAACAAAGAATATTCGCGCAGACATTCTCTTGTTGTTGTTGTTGCAGAATAACATCAGGCGAAATCTGTTTTAGAAGATCCAGCGGGTGGTGGTTGGGTTATCTATAAATAAAATAGATTGACATTCCTGGGAAATTCCCAGTATGTCCATCTAGGATGCAGACAGTTATTCAGGATTTTTTTCCAAACGAGGCAACTTCATTTTATGTGGGGCCTCCGTCTGTCCGTCCGTCTGTAAACTTCTGTTTTTTTTTTTGCTACTCCTCTTTCAGTTTTCATCAGGCCATAGTGGAATTATTTGTAGAAATATGATCCACTTCGGGGAAAAATGCTCTTTATCACCTTTGCGAAAAAACGTACTCCTCCTGCAAATTTTGTAAAAGTTACTGGAAATTTTTGCATGAAGGTAGTCTGGGTCAGGGACAGAAAGTACTACCACTGAGTTTTGATTTGTGTTAATTTGGCGAATCGACGAAGTGCGCCAAATTTTAACGAAAAATATATTTTCTCTGTGATTTTTGTATTCTCTGAAATTTTTAACATTGGGGTCTCGAGTCATTTGTTTTGGTGGTTCGCCAAATATTTGTACTTATAAATGCCACCTTATGACAATAATTGTTTACACTTGGCGGTAAAAAAAATAGTCGGAGCATTTTGATTTCCATGAGTCAGGAATTTGCTTTTGAAAACACTTGTGCAGTTAAACAACAGGCCAGAATAACCATCTTAGATCAGAAGAATAGGTAATCTGCGTTGAATCAGTTCAGCATTTTAGCGATTGCTAGCATAAAATTTTAAGTTATCGGTATCTGTACCAAAAGGACTAACGCTGTGAGAAATTGGAAGCTGTTGTGAACAAAATTCTCTCAAGATTTAAGCTGTCCTGTCTAGGCGCAACACTGACCAAACCTATCGGTGGCCATGTTTGCTACCACGCACACAATGTAATATAACTACCCGAGAGTTATGCTGGAATTTGCGGATCGATGCCCGTAGCTACATCCTGGTGCTAAATTAAAGTATCAGAGTCGGTTAAAATCTGCTACTTTTCCCGGCTGGTGCACTGGAAACAAATCTGGTTCCAGCATAATGTGGTCTCCACTAGTTTTGTTTCTTGCTGGTAGATGAACTTCAAACGGCAGAAGCAGGAACTTCAGTTGACTTAACGACCCCTGTTTCAGAAGTATCCGAGTCAAAGTGACAAATGTTTTCAGTGACGTCAGATTTTCTTCAAATTTCTCAGTTATGGTTTACTCGTAGAAGATTTTTTAAACCATACTTTCTTTCTTTCTTTCTTTCAGACAAGGAATTTGGTCGGTGTGTTCCGAAAAGATGCCGACATTTTACGGGGTTTCTCTGTCAATCTAAATCAATGCTGCACGAGGCTTCTTATGGCGCAGGTGAGAGAAATTATCATTTCATCGATCTCTCGTTCAGATGGATTGGGGGCGAGTGTAGTTCTAATTATTAGCATTTAAACGGCAAATTTTCGGTTGTTTTGCGGCAGATTTCACTGTTGGAGTTCTCATTCTGTGTCTAAAATGAAACGCGACAAACATTTTCATTGCATTAAGAAAATTGAGTTCTCCATTAAGCCAAGAGAATTTGCTATTAGAGAAGGGGAAAGTAAAAACAAGAATAACCATGCAAAAATATATAAAATATTGGCAGTTGCCATATTTGTCATCATACTTATTCACGTGACTTAACGAAACTAAACATTGCCTGACGAGGTGTTAGTTTAGTTTCACTGCTAGGAACAATTTGTGTCTGTTATTTAGAAGCCCCCCTGACGATGCATTTTTTTTTACTGCACAGGCCATTGTATTGAAAAAGTTGTGCTTTAGCAGTATATTTATCTGTAATCAGTTTTAAAATAACATGCTGTGATCTGCTTCATGTGATACATGGCTATACGATGGGCCAATTTTATCTGTATATTTGTCAAAAAATTTTAAAAGAGAGAGAGAGAGAGAGAGAGAGAGAGAGAGAGAGAGAGAGAGAGAGAAAGTACTATATTTGGGCTCGAGGACAAAACTTCGTATATGTGACGGTAAAGTTAAGTCATGTGGTGTGAGGAAAGCGAAAGCGGTAGTTTATTCTTTGTGGTTCTGAAGCGTTGGAAGTACATTCGGTACCATCTGCTCGTAGTTGGACAAAAGATGTTTTGTTGTTGTTGCTGTTTTTGTATAATATCTTAAATTTTCAGAAACGTCTAAATTTAAGGTCTGAAAATAAAAAATAAAAATAGTGTTTTTTTTTCTGTTAGCCGGTGAGCGGGGTCAAAACTCCTGATTTCTCAGATATCAACAAGTAAAAAAAATTCTAGTACAAAAAGATTGGGAGTTCATGCGCATGTTTGCGTGTTGTCGAGCGAGTCGACAAACTTCTCATTTATGGGTTACCGAACTTGTGGTTACATACCGACCCTTTGCTTGGTAAATAGTGTTTTTTTTTCGACTGGGCGGAATGCGATATTTGAGGTTTCGTGTCTGAATGTAAAGCAAAGCTTCTTGTTTGACGCAGTATTGACGATATACTGGCGAAGAGTGAAAGTGTTCTCTATAACCATGCAGTCTCGTCTGGAAGTTCCCCGTGATGATGACGTGAAGCACAATAAAAAAAATATAAAAGAAGTAAAATAAGAAAAAAAAAACCCGAACAGTGACTGAAACATGCTGACATTGGAACGATGATTAATTGTCATTATTTTGCGTTTTGCCATTGCGTTGAAAGTAGATAAGGAATTAATGCGAATTGAAGGGATTCGTATACATTTGTCCAGTGTACACGGTTTTATCGTCGTGACAATTGACAAGTTGAAAGACGTGAGTTAGTAAGAACTGCACTTGTTTGCAGAGAGAAATGACGGCTGCTACACAGGGCCTGTCCCAGCAGCTCAGGATGTACGACCAGCACAGGTTCCCGCTGGAGCCCGAATGCAGCATTATGTCCGAGACCCTCAAACAGTTCACTGAGTACCTGGATGAGGTGAGAGATGCCCCACCTCCCTCCCCCCCCCCCCCCCCCGAGTGCAGCATCATGTCCGAGACCCTCAAACAGTTCACCGAGTACCTTTAACGAGGTGAGAGATCCCCCACCTCCCCCCCCCCTCCCCCCGAGTACAGCAACATGTCCGAGATCCTCAAACAGTTCACCGAGTACCTGGACGAGGTGAGAGATCCCCCACCTCCCCCCCCCCCCCCGACAGCACCCTGTTCGAGACCGCTAAAACGGTTGGCTGAATACCTGGCGAGAGTGAAGGATCCCCCTCGGACAACCCCAATTCCCCCCACCCCCCACATATGGCCTAATGCAATCAGGTTTTCCATACACTCAACTTCTAAACGGCTTAAAAGTTTTGCTGGCGCACTTGTCGGATGCAGTTTGATTTGGTTATTTTTTTACTTCTGTTAGTTTTTTTTTCAGCTGAAACACAGTTATTCATGCGGTGAGATTTCTCTGTTTTAAAGCTTTTAGTGATTTGCAGATTTCTTCGGCGCATCAGATATTCGCCACACAGCTGGAAGACGGGGTGTTCCCCTTGCAGAAGTTTATACAAGCTGATTTGGAAGGTAACCGTTGGAGGGCTGATATTCTCTGCAATTTCATGGTGGGGAGAGAGGTGGATTGAGGGGATGGGTTGACTCGAGCTACTGTTCCACGGCAATTCATCATTAAAAAACGTCTGGCATAGGCTTTCTTGAATATATATTAATAAATAGAAATACATAAACAAAAGAAAAGTTGATCAATAAATAAGAAGTAACTAAAAATATTTAAAAAAAAAAAACAAATAGAAATTAAAACAGCTCAGAATTTATTTCCTGCCTGCCTGTTTGCAGAAATTTCTACAGTGGGCAACATGTTTGATATGTC
>OX457027.1:26104546-26251237 GCA_949752745.1 Protula sp. h YS-2021 | reverse complement strand
TGTGTGGATAAAGAGGTTTTGTTACTCAGACTTGGAGGAATCCTTGGGAAAGTACATGAAGTTGTCCAAGAAGAAAGATAACGAGAAAAATAGACAAGAAATAAGCTCGGATGTCCAGGCTATGCGCAGGAAATTTCATCAGGTTTGCTCTAGCTCTCACTTAAAGGAGGGGGGGGGGTTTCTTCCACGAACAATCTCGCGTTATTTCAATGGTTCAGTGAAATAATGGGAAAGCTTTCAAAGGGATCCGTTTGTTATCGTGCAGTTTCCAAAATACTTTGTACTTGTATTGTGCACTGCAAGAAGCTCAGAAGCTGTTTGACGAAAGCAAACTTTATATTGTAATTGCAATAGCGACGCCAATTGCAATTATCTACTGGCTTTGCAGACTGCCTTGCACTACTACTCAGCCATGAACGCACTGCAATACAAAAGGAAGACAGCAGTCTTGGAGCCACTGATATCCATCATGCACGCGCAGAAGTCGTTTTTCGAGCTCGGGCGCGAGTCAACCGCGAGGCAAGAAGTCGACCAGTTCCTGTCAAACATCGCAGCGAGCGTACATGGGTAGGCGCCGTTCAGGACAACCTCCCCCCCCCCCTCCCACCTCCCAAACAACTTCCCCCCTCTGCAGGTTATAGACAAATGATCTTAAACCATCTTTTTGTGTAAATGGGTCCCTGATTTATCACGCAACGTAATTCTTATGTGGTAGTTTTGATATTTTAAATTGTTATGTTCAATGTGGTAATGTCCTAAGTTTTCATTTGGAAACTTGCGTGGAAGGGTGTAGTTCCAATGGTTTTTCAAATATGAGTCGTTGACAGGCCGCGGGAGAGGGAAAGTTGGGGGGGGGGGGGAGGTCGGAGGTACGGAGAGAGAGAGAATGACTGGACATGTTTTAATATATTTGAAGTGTCTTAATGGAAAAAGGGCGAGGGAATACAGAGGAAATCTAGGGTTATTGTTAGAAATAAGCCGAATAATTCCCGTTGTTTACGCAGCGTACGTGTTGAAATGGCGGAGGAAGTGAACAAAACGGTGGAGCTGATGGACGCCATAGAGCAGAACAGCAAGCACCTGTACCCGATAGAACCGTCACCGGAAGTGCCCTATCGAGCGCCAAGCTCCACCCTCACGCAAAAGGGTGGCTATCTGTATCTAAGAAGGTGAGGGGAAAACTTTTTCTTCTTTTATTTTTGTAAATAAAAATGGTTATCTGTGTATACCATAGAACTAAATTGTTAGTTAAAAAATATAAAAATAAATTGAACGATTTTTAAAAATTTTGGTAACTATTGGCGCGTTGCCTTCTTATTATACCTTATATATTTAAGCTTATGTTCTTCATGTTCTGTTTCTGTTCCCTTTGGTTTAACTGAAAACCTTGGAATATATATATTAAAAGATGGATTTATTATGCTTCGAAGACCTGCATGCCCATTTTGGAGTGCTTAATAACCAAGGCATTACTAATGCACCATTACAATACTGATGCAACCCTGTCAATTTTTGCTTTTGAAGTCAGTACCTGCAGGGTACCGGTGTACCGACTTTCCTGTGAGTACGCAGTACTTGATGTGGCAGTCACCCACGATATTAGCTTTTCCTTGTCATTCAATTGAAACCATAGGCAGTTTTAACACCTAAGGAACGAAGATTGAAAAAAAAGTGATTGCAGAGTTTTTCGATGGAATCAATAATGTTGATTCACCAATAATACAATAGTCAGGATTGTGTACGCTTCATAAAAATATATAAAATATAACTCTTCACAAATGTCTGCAATCCCTAAAAAATTAAGATATTGGTAATGTAAATTCATCGATAAAATATTTTGTCGTGCTGGTTGCACCCACTGACGTCACTGTGATTGATAGGATCTGCCGTTAGATAAAATGCGTTTCATCCCCATTGATTCAAAGTGATTCAAAGTGATACGAAAAAAAAAAGAAGCAAACCCGGATTGTCTCTGCTTGTTAGCCGCTACTCCTTTCCCAAATTACAGCACGATTTCATTTCAAATGATTGACACGTGACCTAGGAAGTTTACTTCCCACTTTATTTATCGGTTCGCTAAGGCGCTGACAGACTTAAGACGTTATCTTTTCTCTATTCTAACATACAGATGTGTGCTTTCTACGAAATCCGTTAGATTTAACCGATGTGTTACTTTAATGCTTTTTAAATTCTTAGGCAGTATAATTAAATTAGACCCAACGACTAATGAATATAATGAGATCAACAAAAATATGATTACATGAATGCGAAATACAATTGGCTATAGTCTGTATAAGACTGGTCACAGTCACGTGGCTGTCGATAATCTCGTCCGTGTCAACCAATCAGAGAACGAATCAAAGTCGGTCAGGTCATGAACTCACTAAGTAGGTCAACTGGGTAATTTTTGTACTTTATATAGGAAAAGATACAGCCGTTCAGCATCTGGAAAGTTTATGGGAAAAAATAAACAACAAATCCTTTCGGACAGTACTTTAGTTCTGGCAAGTGATATGATATTCCCTGATTACCCTGTTGACCTGACCTGATTTTGAGAGAGTGATTTCGCTTATAATGAGATTTCATATACACCTGATTTGAAATTAGAGTATGTCTCCGTAAACTATTGTGTGTACCCAAATTGCTTCACGATGCTGTAAAACGAAAAAGGTCAACAGAAAACTTTGTTCTTCCCCTTATTTAGTTACAGATTTCGTAAAGTCGTTACGTTAGTTTGTTGACCTCTCCGTATTTTGGAGGTGTGCGTAAAACTAACGTTCCGGCTGCAAGCTGTTCGTTTTTTTCCCGGCAGAGAGGGAGGGGGGGGGGGGGGGGGGTCGGCTACTTGGCGACGGGAAAGAAAGTACACGTGTTTTCGGGGCAGTCACGCCGTATACAAGTTGTGGTGACTGTATTTAGCCCTCAGAACTTCTAAAATCTCAGCGTCTCCTAAAACAGATGCCTGCTTGCGTTCCATTATTTATTTTCCACAGGGGGGAATATATGCGATCGACCGCGTGTCGGTCGGTCGGTGTGTCGGTCTGTCATCAAGAGCTTGTTAACACGGTAACTTAAAAACTCCTGCAAGGATTGTGATGAAACTTGGTATGTAGCTTCTATGGGAACAAACACAGATCGGTATTGTAAATGGGCCAGGTTTGTCCAAGGAAAATGGACCAGCTGGACTTTCAGCTCTTGATTGACTATTGGTGGCCGTGTTTACTGATGAGGGGGGGGGGGGGGGGGGCTTTGGTAAATATGTGGGCTGTGCACACTACTCTAGTTATATGTTTGCAAAACATCCTGAGTATTCTTATGAAAAAACATTGTAAAATACGGAGAACTCCGCAGAACACGGGACTCTTACGCCAGTCCTCGCTCTCTGTAAATTTAGCAATTTATAATTAAATAACCTTTAATGAATTCATGCAGCCTGATAGAGCGAAATATGTTCTTGTGTCTTGACCAGGTAGGATCTGTAATCAGGCGAATTTTAGTATTGGAAGGTGGTACAAACCAAGCCTGGTGTGATATAGTATCTGACATTGCTAAATCCGAGACGAAATCTAAACTGTCCACTTTCTGGTACAACTAATAGGTTTCTTGCATGAAGTTGCTTAATTTCTATTTTACAGCAAAGCAAGTATTTTCAATACGAAATGGGAGAGGACTTTCTGCTATACACTCGATGGGAAAGTTATGGCTTGGATCCGAGGCCAGGTACCAGTCTAGTTAAGAAAAGGTTAACATTTCTCGGGATGTGCAGAATTAAGAGTATGTATTGTGTTGTTTTTGCTTACAGTAAGGCAAACATTTTAAATACCAAGTGGGAGCGCAGCTATTTCTTCATTCAGTGCGGTAATCTTATGAGTCAAAGCAAAAACCAGGTATGTCTTATGGCTTTATGAAAGTATTTAGGGATTTAGGAATATGGAAATAGCAGCAAATATGTAAATTTCGACATATGTTTTCGCGCACTTTTCTCATTGGGTGAAAATGGCGTCGAATAGCCTCATCTAATGCTAGACAGACTAATTCTGTTTCCACGCACCGGATTGCTTATTTAAGTTTAGTTTTATGTTTTGCTCTTCCTTTCAATACATTTCGTCAACTTTGTGCCTGTGTTCAAACTTCATTAAAGTGCTAAGTAAGAATTCGTCGAAGTGCTAAGTAAGAAACACATAAAAAGACGTATTCCATAGTCTTGCAACACACCACATTGTTTTTTTTTTCAAACAGGTTTCAAAAGTTGCATTTTAAGCCTTCCTGGTGCAGAGTCCTCTTGAATGCAGGATGAAAAAAAATTAATAATGGTGTCCTGCTGCTTGACAACTTTGGCGTCCATTTTTGTTTGTTTATAAACAGTGCCACGTGTTGTAGTACACGTGTTGTATATTCTGTAACATGCAAAGAGTTATCGTCCGATTTCAAGAAGGGAAGGGTGATAGCTGGCTTGTTTTGCCAATAGGTTGCAGGGAGTTTATTGCTAGATTTGAATGAGGAGGGCGTGATAGCGGAACCACTGGACTGTGACGACCGCCGCAATGTCTTCCACGTGGTCTGCGTGGGCAGCAAGAAAGCATCGTGATGCAGGCAGAAAACCAACGCGAACGGGATGAGGTGTGTTTTTGTAAACAAAACCACGAGGTTTTGTAAGTTGTACAATGCCAAGTGGCTGTAAACAAAGTGGGAACGCACGTGATTGAAGCCGGAGTGCATCGGTGTTTATAAACAAAGTCACGTGGTTGAGTTTGCCGCGTGGTGTTGCGTGTATGTGGTCGAAAAAAGGTTCGTTAGATCATGTTACCATTAGGGTGGCAACCATTTGGAAATATTGGTGAATCTACCACTTATCTACAATTTTAGATTTCTTCGACGTGGTTTCAGGATCATACAGTGATGAGCAAACCTTATGCACGTTGAAACGTTGGTGACATAGGCAAGTTCCGCATTAAATAAAAAGAGAAAAAAACAGAGCTTGGCACTTCCAACTTTCATTGGCTGTTGTTTTATCTATTATACGCTAGAAGGATGTTTTGTTGTAGTGGATAGCGACTATTAACAATGCAGCGAGAGAAGGGGGCTATGTAAAAGGCGGCGCGGTGAGTGGCACATTGTTTGGGACATTTTAACAGTTTGTGCTCGCGTTGCGCGGTGCGGGAGATAGAGTGAGAGAGAGAACGAGAGAGTGAGAGAGTGAGAGCGAGAGAGAGAGAGAGAGAGAGAGAGAGAGAGAGAGAGAGAGAGTAGAATGCATTTGAATGAAAAGTATAATATCCTTATTTAGTACATTTTAAAAGAAATTAAATTGAAGTTGAAAAAAACCAAGAAAAGACAAAGTTAAGCTATATGCTTCTGAAACTCGTCAGGTCTAGTGTTTTATAATGTCAGTGACGTGGTGTTATACACAGGCAGGAGCGGGACTTACCACTCCCACCACGCCACGAAAGCTGTCCAGTTTCACATACCTACAACTAAAGACACTGGCAAGTAAGTCAAGAATTGTAATTCACTCAGTATTTTGATGGCGGTTCATTCAGTATTCAAGCACTCCCCACTAAAGCTGTTCAGTTTCAAATAGATGGTTAGTAACATCAATGTAATTCACGGATGAGTTCAAAATTTACGTTAATCAATCGAAAAAGTAGCTTGTTCTAATAATTAATAAAACTTAAGTTATTTTGGGAAATCGCAGAAGCCAGCGAGTGGCTTTTTTTACTTTTTTTCCCTTCGTGGAGCGTCTTTAGTGGGAAAATAAAGCATGTAATTTGAGTCAATTTGATTCGGCAGTAAGCAGTTGCAATCATCATTATAGTCAAACCGCTACGATTGAAGTGAATTTCATGTTCAGTATTTATTTCCAGTAAAAATAAGAGCATGAAAAATTCTAAAAAGAGGTACGCAGAAGGTCTTCAGCCTTGATTTTGTGACGATTTCTTGAATCTATATATCTGGTCACTTGTAGTGGTCTTGGCTGCGTTTCACTGTATTATAACGTTTGCTAACACCAGGCTTGGGATTCGCTTTATTTTCTGTCACTGCTATCTTTCTGTAATCCGTCACTCTCTTGTCTCCAGTTGTTGCACTTGCTGTACACAATGTGTCCACCTTCTTGCTTAATCCTACTGCATTTGTTATTTGAAACTAACTATCCGGACTCTCTATAGTTTTATATAAATTTCAGTAACTCCTGGTTATTCTTGATATTAGATGACGTTTGATGGCCGTTCGTAGAGAGAGGGGGGGGGGGGAAGTTGTCTGTTTGGATGTCTGTTCCTCAGAATGACTGTTCCTCAGGATGCCCATTGCCCTATGGGCCGGTTCCTCAGGCGGTCTGTTCCTCACGTCTCTGAGTCAGGACGTCTGTACGTCAGGTCCGGTGATTCGTTCCACGTCCTGGAACCGAGCTTCCGGTGGGGCTTTCATCTTCAACAAACCCCTGGACGTTGCTGAAGTTTACTGCGATTCTTCTTCCAAATGACAAATTTTGTCTCTTTTGTCTCTTCAGATTCAAATGCGTCTTCCGTATATAGCGGATGAATACGCAATTAGAACGGTTAATCGTTCCTGTACATCCCTTGGTTCTTAATATCTTTGCCCAGGCGTGGTTTTATTTGAAGTAGTTACTTGATTAGCTGGATACGGATCAAACGAATTATGCGTTGTCGAGGATCCAAGTTTACTCATTTGGTGGCGAACTACAACTTTTAATTATTCTCCATGAGGTTAACTATAAAGCCCCAAAATTCTAGGTAAGCCTCAAAATCACACTGCGCCGTGACATGAAACTAAGGGTGCAATGGCCAGGTTGAAAGAATTACACCAACGCATACAACTTGTCGATGTGCATGTTATTTTAACCATCGGATGAGCCTTTTCTGTTTCATTCTGACCTCTGCTGTAGCGTAGATTTGGCTGATTCGTCTCCACGGAGACGTGCTATTTTTAGCAACTTAAAGGTTACCGTAATTTGCATAACGAAAATGGCAAGTCGCAGTGACCGATTCGCGTAATGCCTGGAATATTTTGCAGTGCCGCGGAGTAATCTAATTTCTCATGCAGTTTTATGAGTATGTGGAAAATCGTGTATTTTATTTCACAGGATTGTGAACTAAAACTGGGCAATATGTGAAACTTTGTTGCACCAAAAATAAATATGCTCATTAAAACTTCAGAATCTTCGGTTGTCACAGATTTTCTATATCTATTTTATTCACATTCAGCACACACTGATCTCTTTTTTTGCTGACGAGATTTCTAAATTAGTGGCTTTTCTGTGTAATCTCGGCTCCTACTTATTCCTTCTTCAGTGTTGTAAACATTGCTGTGTACTGCTAACTTGAGATGTTAGTTCTTATTGATCACAATATCTTTGAGTATCTGGTAATATTATCAATATTTTTCAGGATATCTTGTAGCACGTAGCAATCATTTGCTGTTATATAAAAACAGTAAGAAAAACAATCAACATTTACTGCTATATAAAGGTTAATTTTGGATTTAGCGTTGCTCTCACGGTGCTCCGTAATGCGTAATGCGTATCTTTTCATTTTTTCTGCAAAGTTTAAAATTAAATTCAGTTATTTAAGTACTAAAATAGGTTATCAAAGTTCAATGAATGGCACACGTCAAATGTCGAATTGTCGAAAAATGTGCTGAAGGGTCGTTGTTAATATATTCCCCACAGGGAATATATGCGATCGACAGCGTGTCGGTCTGTCGGTCGGTCTGTCATCAACAGCTTGTTAACACGATAACTTAAAAACTCCTGCAAGGATTTTAATGAAACTTGGTATGTAGCTTCTGTTGGAACAAACACAGATCGGTATTGTAAATGGGCCAGGTTCGTCGAAGGAAAATGGACCAGCTGGACTTGGGAACATTTCAGCTCTTGATTGACTATTGATGGCCGTGTTTAACTGATGGGGGGGGGGGGGGGGCATGCGGGGAATATGTGGGCTATGTTCTTGTTTCCACCTGCCCGACCGTCTGTGTGTCACACTTCCTGATACCACGATAATTCTCGGCAAACTTTAGGCCCCTCTAGCTGTTCCTTGGCATTCAAGGACTGTTATGACACGTTCCTCAAATTTTGATCCAGTATGGCTGTCTTTCAACCTTTTTAGGTTCAACCAAGAACGAGTCGGTTGATCGTAACTAAAATATATTTTACTGTTCATTGATATGAAGCTCGATCAATCACCTCAAAAAAATCTTTCAACGGGAAATGATTTAATAGTGCTTTTTTGCTCACCTGACATTTGGCTAAGAGAAATTATACTGCCCCTGACAGCTAATTTGTTTATCTTTTCATTTAAAGTAGATTTTTAAACGAAATAACAGAGCTTATCAACAGTACTTGAAGCTCTTCAATATACTGCCATTGTATAACATATACTATATGTTTGTATAAATTCTGAAAAATAAATGTTGAATTATATGGAAGTTCTGTTGATTTTCTCAGCTGTGTAAATTAAATGTGATTTTACCCATCTCCTTTTTTCTCCCTTTCACCCTTTTAGCAGCGAAGTTAGCACTCCAGAGCAGCCATCCGTTACACCCCAATCCGCTCCCCAAGAATCTAATTTTGTGTTTGATGCACCTATACAATTTGATATCATTACACCGAGTGACGATGATCGCTATGTTACGACGAAAGGCGGCCCGCAAAGGTGAGAGACCTCAGTGTACTGCTCTGCGCTCAGTCATATCGCCAGATTATGGTGTGTAAAATAGAGACTAGACAGTACATCCTAATTATAATGACATGGCTTGGGCCTAAATGTAAATTTTAACAGCTTTTTGGCAAAGACTGCTTATGTGCACTCTAGCTGGCTAAAACTTGGAGGTAAACTTTCCGTAGAAATTGCTTGCTGTGGCCACATAACAGAGGCGGACGTAACCGAGAACAAACGTGTATTCGTTTTGATTTTAAAATATTCTCCTCGGTATCTCCTAAGTTTGGCAAGGGTGTTTACAGGTAAAAGTATGTCATCAAGGGCTGAGTTATCTAGCCAGGTTGAGAATATTCGAGAAAGACATTTTTGCAGATCGCTGTTCGCCGTTGCGTAGTTCTGTGTAACAGTGACATCACTTAGATTTGTCTTAAAACATGCTCTAAATTACAATTGAAAGATGTCTGTACCCCCGCCCCCAATAAAAAAGAATGGGGAGGGGGGGAGGGGGTTCGGTGGGGCTGGGAGAGTTCCGCCGAACTACTCTTACTGAAGACAATTGTCACCTCGAGAAAATACCTTGTCATTGTGCGAGTTTGAACTTTCCCTTTGCTCAGATTTCAAATAGAGAGGTTTTAGACACAAGTAATCCGTAAGTATAATGTTCTCGTTTATGTATAACCTGGCTAGATTGCGCTTTTGATCTGAGAAATCAAGAGGCGTGGAAATAATTGCATTGTTCTGTGGCTTCTTGCTGGATCCTATAGTCTTCATCGCAACTGCAGTGTTGACCACTTGGTGACGACCTGTGGTGAATTATCCGTATAACTGGTATCTCTCGCCTGTCACCACCACTTTTTGAGCGAAGTTCGGGGGGGGGGGGGACGGGGGTCGAACTTGGGTCCTGTCGTGTTTTCGGTGAGCGTCAGAACCTTTTCTCTTGTTACAAACTTAACAGTAGAAATTATTAAATGTAAAGTTTAATTGAAGTTCATGCACGATCTCGCCCCCCCCCCCTGCTGCAAAAAAAATCAAAGTTTGTAAATAATTATCCGATAATGGCTTCCAATTTATGTGAACCCCAACAGTGGCAGATAAAACTCGAAACGTTTCAACGCCGGTCACAATGTTCGATTTGAATGTTGAAGCGTAGCCTAGACATTAGAATCACTCCAAACATTATCCGTATTTGAACTCCATAAGCTACATTTTAGCTGTTATTATTTATTAATTATTGACGAGACCGTTCCATAAAACCGATTTTTTTCTTCAGGCGGATTAATCCGTTCGACCAATCGACTGATCACATTGTTGCCGAACAAGTGACCGACAATGCCGTGTTTTCACAAACTTTCGTTGTTAGATTCTTGGGTTCTATGGAAGTGAAAACAGATCGAGGTGAATTTTCCATTCTTTGTTTTTTTTTTTTTGCATAAAAATTACTGCATCGAAATTTTCAATTAGGTTTGGTATTTGTACTAGTACTGTAAACTTGTACATTCGGTACATAAGAAGCGCAAAAAAAAAAAAAAAGCCCAGGCCTTTAGTGTATGGCGATTAGAACGCTACTGTGTGCTTTGGTAATTGACCCAGAATTTCCTGGTTTGTTATAACCGGAAGTTTGTCATTTCCAGTGCCGCAGTAATAGCCCCAATTCAATGCTCTATTCTCATTCGCACGCCGCACCTCCTCCCACGCCCCCACCCCCGTCCCCCCCCCTACCCCCGCGACGCCCCCACCCAACTGTCTCTTTTTTCTGTTTCAGGAGAGAAGTTAATTTTAGACACTATTCAGCAAGTGATGGCCGCCAGAGCTATACACAACGTCTTCAAAACGAGCGAGTCTCACCTCGTCGTTTCCGTTTCCTTCATGAGGTGCCCTAAGTCCTTAGTTCTCTCAAATTAATAGTTCTTTCAAATTCGTTGTGCAGATAACTTTTACCATTTCATCTGCAGGTAGTTTTACTGGGCATGAAAACTGGTTTGATACATAGTGGCGATTCTGTACAGTGTGCTAGAGTCAATGGGTTTTTACGTGTTCTACTGGATCTACAAGTATTCTAACTGCAGATATTAAAAATACCCTGTGAAAGGTTTCACTGTAGTTATATTTTTCTCGTTGTAAAACTTCTTAACTTTGTCTTGAGCTGTTTCAAAATTAGCGGGCCTTAATTTTTAAGAGATTGTTTTGTGTTTTGTTTAAGGTTGTTGGATCCTTCAAACAACACGATTCGAATACAGTTTCCACTGGAAGACATATCATTTTGGGCTTCGCATCATGAAAATAAAAGGTTGGTGGCTCCAATATAGGACACGTGTGTTACCTGTTAAACTGCAACGACTTGATTTTGCTAAATTGTAAAATAATATACGACATCACGTTGTACTTAAATTGTCTCTAGTGTAGAAAGTTTTGAACGTTCAGCGACCTCAGGTGTTTGTTTCCTGTACTTGTCTATGGTGTTGACAGACTGCTGGGCTTTATCTCATGTTTGTTACCTGTCCTTGTCTGGGGTGTTGACAGGTTGCTGGGCTTTATCTCATGTTTGTTACCTGTCCTTGTCTGGGGTGTTGACAGGTTGCTGGGCTTTATCACATGTTTGTTATCTGTACTTGTCTGGGGTGTTGACAGGTTGCTGGGCTTTATCTCATGTTTGTTACCTGTACTTGTCTGGGGTGTTGACAGGTTGCTGGGCTTTATCTCATGTTTGTTACCTGTACTTGTCTGGGGTGTTTACAGGTTGCTGGGCTTTATCTCATGTTTGTTACCTTTACTTGTCTGAGGTGTTGACAGGTTGCTGGGCTTTATCTCATGTTTGTTACCTGTACTTGTCTGGGGTGTTGACAGGTTGCTGGGCTTTATCACATGTTTGTTACCTGTCCTTGTCTGGGGTGTTGACAGGTTGCTGGGATTTATCTCATGTTTGTTACCTGTCCTTGTCTGGGGTGTTTACAGGTTGCTGGGCTTTATCACATGTTTGTTACCTGTACTTGTCTGGGGTGTTGACAGGTTGCTGGGCTTTATCACATGTTTGTTACCTGTCCTTGTCTGGGGTGTTTACAGGTTGCTGGGCTTTATCTCATGTTTGTTACCTGTACTTGTCTGGGGTGTTGACAGGTTGCTGGGCTTTATCACATGTTTGTTACCTGTCCTTGTCTGGGGTGTTTACAGGTTGCTGGGCTTCATCACGCGTTTTAAAGGCACGACGGAGAAGGAGAGGGCAAAGTTCACATGTCACGTGTTCGAGTGTAACACTTCCGCCGATGAAGTAAGCTATGTTACCATGATGTCTCAATCCCTCGTTATTTTTCTTTATAAGAACGCTTACCCACAACAAAGTAAAGCTGATGTTTGCAAGGGAGAAATGGCGTTCAGTTTGAATACATGTTTGGGTTTAATCCCTTTCTGTATGAAGGCATATTTATAAGAATTAATAATAATAGACAATAGATATGTCCAGATGCTCAGGTAAGATTTTTGGTAATGATCTGATGCTACATGAACTAAATTATTGCAGTTAAGTTGGCTGATAAACCACATGATGACAAACGGAGCAAGTGTGGTGTGTTAAGTTATAAAATGTTGACTGAGCAAAGCATGGCTAAATAGTGCTGACTGGGCACTGAAAACATTCAAGCCTACATTTTTCCACCGATTGTTAAGATATTGTATACATGGGTACTGCTGGGACGAACAAAGATCGCTATTGTAAATGAGCCATGTCGGCCCAAGGACATTGGCCCAGCTGAACTTCACAAATTTTCCCAATCCTTACTCAGTCGAATGAGTTTGTTAACACACTCAAGCCTACATTTCTGGTTCGACTGTTGAAATCATTTAGATATAGGAAGTATTGGAACCAATAAAGGTCGGTTTTGTAAATGAGCCCTGTCGGCCCAAGGACATTGGCCCAGCTGAACTTCAGAAATTTTCACAACCCTTCCATACTGGAATGAGTTTGTTAACACACTCAAGCCTACATTTCTGCATCGATTGACAAGATATCTTAACTATGAGTAGTATTGGAACCAACAAGGTTTGGTATTGTAAATGAGCCATGTTGGCCAAAGGACATTGGCCCAGCTGAACTTCACAAATTTTCCCAATCCTTACTCAGTCGAATGAGTTTGTCAACACATTCAAGCCTACATTTCTAGTTCGATTGTTGAAATCTTTTAGATATAGGAAGTATTGGAACCAACAAAGGTCGGTATTGTAAATGAGCCCTGTAGGCCCAAGGACATTGGCCCAGCTGAACTTCAGAAATTTTCACAACCCTTAAATACTGGAATGAGTTTGTTAACACACTCAAGCCTACATTTTTTTTGACAATTGGCAAAATGTTATACACATAGGTAGTATGGGTGGTAACAAGAATTGGTATTGTAAATGAGCCATGTTGGCTCAAGGACATTGGCTGGAATTTTAAAATTCACGAATATGATACGAAGGGTTGTAGTGCGCCCTAACAAAATCAAATACTGGGATTGTACGTCGGCGGGGGACATAGTCAGTTTCACTGACCCACTTGTGTTGACATTTCAGATATGTCACGCGATAACAAATGCCACGAAGATGGCCTACCAAGCCTTACTGGTAAGTTCTTTTATTATCGCTCATTTTGAAAACAAAAATTGAATATGTTTCCGAGGAAAAATGTGGATTTCTGTTTTCGAAACCGGTTGTTTGGTTCCCTGTTTTTTGTACAGTTAAACCGGTGCTATGTATAGAGTTTAAGCACAGTGGGACTAACTTCTGTTGGAACGGCACAGTTTGGCAATCCGGAAAAAGCCGTTGTTTTTGTTCCTGTAAAAATGCATAGAAGAACACAAATTTGAAAGGTATTTCATGCCGCATATAATATCATAATTGTAACGGGTTGTGTCGCAAAATTCTCTTCATATGAAAAAAAATCTGTCTGTTTAGTCACTGTCTGATAAATAAATAACAAAAAAAAAAAAAAAAAAAGAAGTGAATGGATAAAAACAGTAATAATAAGAAATACAGAAAATCGCACTACAGGCGTCGTTCAGTGTTTGTTTGAAATTGAGCTGTTAAATCGTTAAATAAAAAAAGGCTTATTTATGAACGAAAAATCCGTAATTGAGAAAACTCCTTAATTTTCCTGAGCTTTAAATAGCTTTTCTTCTCTCGTTTTTCACTGCTATTTTGTTGTGTTTTTCCCCCTTACGAAATGCCACGCCAGGTTAATGCGGACGTGTGTATTCATTTTTTTCATGTTTTTTCTCCGTTTTTATTGTTGCACTATTTTATTGGTCGGAGCCACACTTACACCACCCCGCACATGTCTCAAAGTAGTTGATTGGTCTGCCATGAAACGTATATTGCCTTGATTGGCAGATGCCTTTAAACAGAACTGATGAATCCTTCATCAAGGTCTTTTATTATTATATTGGGTCCCATTTAAGATTTGTAAATAAGAAACACAAAGCTTTTGTAGAAAAAAAATAATAAAAGTAAAAAATAAATAAAAGATCAATAAATTAAATGAGTTGATTGATGTGCCCCGTTCACACATGATTATGATACGAGCAACGACGTTTGATTCCTTGATAAAACCAATGTTGCTCGTATTTGCGTTCACCGTTTGCGGGTCGGGGAGGTTTGGGGGGGGCGGTGGGGTGGGGGTGCAGCAGAGCTACTACATATAGCTGACTTACAGCACCTCCCCCCCCCCCCCCCCCCCGCCCCTCCCTCCAACACTCTTCTACGCCGTGCCCCGTTCCTTACACAGACTTCTTCGTCACACCAGCCTCAAGCTCTTTTCGAGAAAATTCTCAGACCGTGACTCACGGTAGTTCGTGACTAGCCTTAAGCGCGTGATATGAACGGGGCACGACAGTATATGAACAGTATGTGAACGGGCTTTTCTGGTGGGCTTTCAGCACTGTTATGCTTAGCTTGTGTGGAACTGAATAGCTTGATTTTCTGTATATGTGTTAGCAATGCATTTTATTAGCTTCCGTGTTACATTTATCAAAGTTTACGCACTCGTTGGGAATTCTGAGCAGGGATGCAATTGCGATGTGTTTTATTAAATTTAGAAGAAAAAATGGAATAAAAATCGGTGACTAGAAGCTGAACAGATTTAGAATTAGCAATATCAGCTTGAGTCAAATACAATAAAAACTGCAGTAAACTTTTAATCTGCACGTATTTCGCTAAGTACAAATTTGAAAGTTTTGTTGTATTTGAGACAAGGTGTTGTCCCAGCGGCGTTTTTGTGGCACTCCTCTTTGCTGAGCTAATTCCGACGCCAAAAAAAGTTTTATTTATTGTTTTTTTTTTCAGGTAACATGATTCTACGAAAATTATTTTGACGAAAGATGTTTTTTAGTTTATAAGCAAGTGGTGAAAGTATTTGTCTTCATTTGCCACTTGTTCTAAAAAATGTAAAGAAACACATGTGCTATTTAGAATTCCTTGAAATTCCCAGGCTCCTTGAATCCTCGTTTTCCATTTCCAAAATCAGATTGTATGCTCTATCCCATAATGCCATTCTGAGGTGGCGGCCGTTTCTCTGTCTGTTTTGTTTCAAACTCACTTTTTTGCCTAAGTTCTGAAACTCAAATATACTGGAACTTTTCGGCGTAGATACCTGGAAATCAGATCAATTTTACTGCAGTAGTTCCACTTGCGGCCATATTTTGGCACTTCCGGTGTGCGTCGGTGAAGTTGATGTCCAGACCGAACTGAAAGGGGAGTGCCTCTTTGACGTCACCATATTGCAGTTGTATGTGTATATACATAGGAAGCACAAGCCCGGGCTAAAATGGCTCAAGTATCCGCCAGTGATTCCAATCAAACGCCAAGTGTAGACAAAGTACCGAGCAGTACTCAAAGCGGCGTGGCGCAAAGTGCGCCTCAAACCGGTGCCCAATGCGAGGCGCCAGAGAGCGCGCAAAGCGAAGCGCCAAGCCAATCACAAAATCAGTGTAAGTATGCACGGTCCGACGCTTTCTAAAATACATTGATTTCCGTTTTGATTTTCCTGCACAGGAATAAGTACGTGACGTCATACACCCGAAGCACCTGCACTAAACCATCTCATCTCCTAATGCATGCGAAATCATTTACATGATTTTTCTAATGAGTATTTTTCTAATGAATATACGTTATTTACTTCGTGTGTGTGTGTGGAGGGGGGAGGGGGGGGGGGGTTGTACTGGACGGGTCATGTTCATCATGTCTGTCTGCCTGTCCGTAATTTCGACGGTAACACTTTGAATGAACCCTCATATCTTGTTGGTAGCCAGAACGGACCTGCCCCACGTAGAAAACATTGCACCAAGCTGAAAAAAAGTAGTTTTCGCTGGGAGATTTAACATGAGGGGAAATAATTGGTACCATTCTTTAGCTGTTACTGCTCGATCGATTATTCATATTTTATAGGCATCTTTGCCATAACAAAAGGAAGTTTCCAAGATTTGTCAGAGAACATTTCAATCTGTTCGCTTCTGGTGTGTTGACAAGTTGTGACCCGACCTAGAATTTTAAACTTGAAAATTTTAAGCAAAAATAAACAAGACAAGAAAAACTTCTTGAATTCTTATTACAACAGAAAATCCACTGTCTATGTTCTAATCATGTGATCGGACCGATTTGCCATCAATTTTCAACGGGCCCACCCACGCCCCCCCCCATAAAAAAAGTGAAATAAGTGAAAAAAATAAACTAAAATAACATGCCGTTCGATTTAAGAATATGCCAAAAACAAGGTTTTAGTTCTGTCTTTTTTTCTGGTTTTGTCGATTACGGAATCAGTATACCCTGCAAAAACGATTATGTTTCTTTTTAAGTGTAGTGCCATCTGAGTGGTAGTTTCATTTTATTGCAAAATTTCCGTTTTCCTTATATTTTAGTTCGTGTGTTTCGTCTATATGAAGTCAATGTTTTGTTGTCGCAGAGCAATGCTAAACGCACTAACCAGGGTATACGGCTTGTGCAGAGGGAATCGGGTAATCGAAAAAAAAAAGCCCCGGTTAATTGCGAATTCCTTTGTCTTGTTTTTACGCTCACAGTCGAAACCGATTAATTGCATATTTTCAAAGATATTTCTGGCTTTTATCGGGTTTGTGCCATTAACAGGTTTATTTTCAGCGTGAAACAAGGATAAGGGATTTAAAATACTATGCAGTTAACCGATGTCGTCTGACGGAATAATCACAGAAAATGGAAAACGCGCTATGCAAATAACCAGCTTCGACTGTCGCTCCCACAAGCAGTGAACTATAGATGTTTTTATTTATTAGCCCAGCTTACGTTACACGTAAGCTGGGGTATTCCTATCGGTTTGCGGGCGGTGTCCGTTAGTTAGTTAGTTAGTTAGTTAGTTAGTTAGTTAGTTAGTTAGTTAGTTAGTTAGTTGTTTATTTAGTAAACTTTGGTTCAAAATGCATCTCCTCCTACAATTTTGATCCGATGTCATTTATTTTTGGTGTGAGGTATCCCTAAGGGGTCGTGCATACGGCTTGTGCTTTTCTAGTCGATCGGGTGATTTTTGAATTTTTGGCGAATTTTTAAAGAAAAAATTTTAAAATGTATCTCCTCCTACAATTTTGATCCGATGTCCTTTATTTTTGGTGTGAGGTATCCCTAAGGGGTCGTGCATACGGCTTGTGCTTTTTTAGTCGATTGCGCAATTTTTGTATTTTTGGGGAATTTTTAAAGCAAAATTTTCGAAAATAATTCAAAATGCATCTACTCCTACAATTTTGATTCGATGTCATTTATTTTTGGTGTGAGGCATCCCTAAGGAGTCGTGCATACGGCTTGTGCTTTTTTAGTCGATCGGGTGATTTTTGAATTTTAGGGGAATTTTTAAAGAAAAAAATTTAAAATGTGTCTCCTCCTACATTTTTGACCCGATGTGATTTATTTTTGGTATGAGGCATCCCTAAAGTGTCGTGCATACGGCTTGTGCTTTTCTAGTCGATCGGGTGATTTTTTAATTTTTGGGGAATTTTTGAAGAAAAAATTTAAAATGTATCTCGTCCTACATTTTTTATCCGATGTCTTTTTTTTTAGCCCAGTTTGCTTTTTAGCCAACAGGGCTATACAGATGGGGGCAAATATCGTCCGTCTGTCCGTCCCGCGACCGTTAAAAGTGGAATAAATTTTTTATTTTTTATTCGATTCTTACCAAATTTTAAACACGAGTTCCTAACCCTTTACTGCATTAGGAAATATTTTTATTTTTGCGGTTTAAACCATTTTTGGTGATTTTATTGCCAATTTGGGCAAAATACGAAAAAACCTATCTAGTCCCTCATTTTTCATCGGAAGATTCCGAAATTTTTTATGAAGAAACTAGGACTAAGGGGTAAAAAAAGTACTTTTTTCGATTTTTGAATTTCGCCTTATTTTTGAATCTACTGAGCTTCAAAGTTTGCAACTTCTGAAAATTGACAAATTTCCAATTTTTTTTCTGAACAAAGTAGTTAAAGTGGAATATCGTTTTTATTTTTTATCCGATTCGTACCAAATTTTTTACACGAGTTTTTAACCTTCTACTGCATTAGGATTTTTTTTATTTTTTGGTTTAAACCATTTTTGGCGATTTTATTGCCAATTTGGGCAAAATACGAAAAAACCTATCTAGTCCCTCATTTTTCATCGGAAGATTCCGAAATTTTTCATGAAGAAACTAGAACTAAGGGGTGAAAAAAGTTCTTTTTTCGATTTTTGAATTTCGCCTTATTTTTGAATCTACTGAGCTTCAAAGTTTGCAACTTCTGAAAATTGACAAATTTCCAATTTTTTTTCTGAACAAAGTAGTTAAAGTGGAATATCGTTTTTATTTTTTATCCGATTCGTACCAAATTTTTTACACGAGTTTTTAACCTTCTACTGCATTAGGATTTTTTTTATTTTTTGGTTTAAACCATTTTTGGCGATTTTATTGCCAATTTGGGCAAAATACGAAAAAACCTATCTAGTCCCTCATTTTTCATCGGAAGATTCCGAAATTTTTCATGAAGAAACTAGAACTAAGGGGTGAAAAAAGTTCTTTTTTCGAGTTTTGAATTTCGCCTTATTTTTGAATCTACTGAGCTTCAAAGTTTGCAACTTCTAAAAATTGGCAAATTTCCATTTTTTTTTTCTTAACAAAGTAGTTAAAGTGGAATATCTTTTTTATTTTTCATCCGATTCGTACCAAATTTTAAACGCGAGTTTTTAACCTTCTACTGCATTAGGAATTTTTTTTTATTTTTTGGTTTAAACCATTTTTGGCGATTTTATTGCCGATTTGGGCAAAATACGAAAAAATCTATCTAGTCCCTCATTTTTCATCGGAAGATTCCGAAATTTGTTATGAAGAGACTAGAACTAAGGGGTGAAAAAAGTACATTTTTCGATTTTTGAATTTCGCCTTATTTTTGAATCCACTGAGCTTCGAAGTTTGCAGCTTTTAAAAAATTGGAAATTTCCATTTTTCTTCTTAAAAAAGCAAAGTTTCAATTTGCAGAGGGGCACAATATGTTACATGCAAGTACTTTTGGTTGGACTTTTCAGTAATTTTGTTGTCAGTAGGTCATTTCTATGATATTTTCAAGTGGGCGATAATAGGGAACATTGGGCGATAAAGCAAGAAAGTTGTAATTTTCGCTTTAAAAGTGCAGGGATCAATTCTATGTCCCGAAATTATGATAAATATGATATTTTTCGGATGGGCGATAATAGGGAATATTGGTCGATACTGCAAGAAAGTTGTAATTTTCGCTTTTAATGTGCAGGAAACAATTCTAGGACCCGAAAATATGATAAATATAATATTTTTCGGCTGGGCGATAATAGGGAACATTTTGCGATAATGCAAGAAAGTTGTAATTTTCGCTTTAAAAGAGCAGGAATCAATTCTATGACCCGAAAATATGATAAATGTGATATTTTTCGTGTGGGCGATAATAGGGATCTTTGGGCGATAATGCAAGAAAGTTGTAATTTTCGCTTTAAAAGTGCAGGGATCAATTCTATGACCCGAAAATATGATAAAAGTGATATTTTTCGGGTAGGCGATAATAGGCAATATTGGGCAATAATGTAAAAAAAAATTGTAATTTTCGCTTTAAAAGTGCAGGAATCAATTCTATGACCCGAAAATATGATAAATGTGATATTTTTCGTGTTGGCGATAATAGGGAACATTGGGCGATAATGCAAGAAAGTTGTAATTTTCGCTTTAAAAGTGCAGGAATCAATTCTGTGACCCGAAAATATGATCAGTGTGATATTTTACGGGTGGGCGATAACAGGGAATATTGGGCGATAAAGCAAGAAAGTTGTAATTTTCGCTTTAAAAGTGCAGGAAACAATTCTAGGACCCGAAAATATCATAAATATAATATTTTTCGTGTGGGCGATAATAGGGAACATTGGGCGATAATGTAAGAAAGTTGTAATTTTCGCTTTAAAAGAGCAGGAATCAATTCTATGACCCGAAAATATGATAAATGTGATATTTTTCGTGTGGGCGATAATAGAGAACATTGGGCGATAATGTAAGAAAGTTGTAATTTTCGCTTTAAAAGTGCAGGAATCAATTCTGTGACCCGAAAATATGATCAATGTGATATTTTACGGGTGGGCGATAACAGGGAATATTGGGCGATAAAGCAAGAAAGTTGTAATTTTCGCTTTAAAAGAGCAGGAATCAATTCTATAACCCGAAAATATGATAAATATGATATTTGTCGGATGGGCGATAATAGGGAATATTGGGCGATAATGCAAGAAAGTTGTAATTTTCGCTTTAAAAGTGCAGGGATCAATTATATGTCCCGAAAATATGAAAAATATGATATTTTTTGGATGGGCGATAATAGGGAACATTGGGCGATAATGCAAGAAAGTTGTAATTTTCGCTTTAAAAGTGCAGGAATCAATTCTATGACCCGAAAATATGATAAATGTGATATTTTTCGTGTGGGCGATAATAGGGAGCATTGGGCGATAATGCAAGAAAGTTGTAATTTTCGCTTTTAAAGTGCAGGAATCAATTCTGTGACCCGAAAATATGATCAATGTGATATTTTTCGGGTGGGCGATAACAGGGAATATTGGGCGATAAAGCAAGAAAGTTGTAATTTTCGCTTTAAAAGTGCAGGAAACAATTCTATGACCCGAAAATATCATAAATATAATATTTTTCGTGTGGGCGATAATAGGTAACATTGGGCGATAATGTAAGAAAGTTGTAATTTTCGCTTTAAAAGAGCAGGAATCAATTCAATAGCCCGAAAATATGATAAATGTGATATTTTTCGGATGGTCGATAATAGGGAACATTGGGCGATAGTGCAAGAAAGTTGTAATTTTCGCTTTAAAAGTGCAGGAATCAATTCTGTGACCCGAAAATATGATCAGTGTGATATTTTACGGGTGGGCGATAACAGGGAATATTGGGCGATAAAGCAAGAAAGTTGTAATTTTCGCTTTAAAAGTGCAGGAAACAATTCTAGGACCCGAAAATATCATAAATATAATATTTTTCGTGTGGGCGATAATAGGGAGCATTGGGCGATAATGTAAGAAAGTTGTAATTTTCGCTTTAAAAGAGCAGGAATCAATTCTATGACCCGAAAATATGATAAATGTGATATTTTTCGTGTGGGCGATAATAGGGAACATTGGGCGATAATGCAAGAAAGTTGTAATTTTCGCTTTAAAAGTGCAGGAATCAATTCTGTGACCCGAAAATATGATCAATGTGATATTTTACGGGTGGGCGATAACAGGGAATATTGGGCGATAAAGCAAGAAAGTTGTAATTTTCGCTTTAAAAGTGCAGGAAACAATTCTAGGACCCGAAAATATCATAAATATAATATTTTTCGTGTGGGCGATAATAGGGAACATTGGGCGATAATGTAAGAAAGTTGTAATTTTCGCTTTAAAAGAGCAGGAATCAATTCTATAACCCGAAAATATGATAAATATGATATTTTTCGGATGGGCGATAATAGGGAATATTGGGCGATAATGCAAGAAAGTTGTAATTTTCGCTTTAAAAGTGCAGGGATCAATTATATGTCCCGAAAATATGAAAAATATGATATTTTTTGGATGGGCGATAATAGGTAACATTGGGCGATAATGCAAGAAAGTTGTAATTTTCGCTTTAAAAGTGCAGGAATCAATTCTATGACCCGAAAATATGATAAATGTGATATTTTTCCTGTGGGCGATTATAGGGAGCATTGGGCGATAATGCAAGAAAGTTGTAATTTTCGCTTTTATAGTGCAGGAATCAATTCTGTGACCCGAAAATATGATCAATGTGATATTTTACGGGTGGGCGATAACAGGGAATATTGGGCGATAAAGCAAGAAAGTTGTAATTTTCGCTTTAAAAGTGCAGGAAACAATTCTAGGACCCGAAAATATCATAAATATAATATTTTTCGTGTGGGCGATAATAGGTAACATTGGGCGATAATGTAAGAAAGTTGTAATTTTCGCTTTAAAAGAGCAGGAATCAATTCTATAACCCGAAAATATGATAAATGTGATATTTTTCGGATGGGCGATAATAGGGAACATTGGGCGATAATGCAAGAAAGTTGTAATTTTCGCTTTAAAAGTGCAGGGATCAATTCTATGACCCGAAAATATGATAAATGTGATATTTTTCGGGTGGGCGATAATAGGGAATATTGGGCGATAATGTAAGAAAATTGTAATTTTCGCTTTAAAAGTGCAGGAATCAATTCTGTGACCCGAAAATATGATAAATATGATATTTTTCGGATGGTCGATAATAGGGAACATTGGGCGATAGTGCAAGAAAGTTGTAATTTTCGCTTTAAAAGTGCAGGAAACAATTCTATGACCCGAAAATATGATAAATGTGATATTTTTCGTGTGGGCGATAATAGGGAACATTGGGCGATAATGTAAGAAAGTTGTAATTTTCGCTTTAAAAGTGCAATAATCAATTCTATGACCCGAAAATATGATATTTTTCGTGTCGGCGATAATAGGGAACATTGGGCGATAATGCAAGAAAGTTGTAATTTTCGCTTTAAAAGTGCAGGAATCCATTCTATGACCCGAAAATATGATAAATGTGATATTTTTCGGGTGGGCGATAATAGGGAATATTGGGCGATAATGCAAGAAAGTTGTAATTTTCGCTTTAAAAGTGCAGGAAACAATTCTAGGACCAGAAAATATGATAAATATAATATTTTTCGGGTGGGCTATAATAGGGAACATTGGGCGATAATGTACGAATGTTGTGACCCGCGCATCAAGACAACCTAAGGAAACTTGTGCACTTGTCCAAAATAAGTACGAAAGTAAAATAAACATGCGCATTGGTCTGGAATAAGAACCGCGCATTAATCTTTATTAAGTTAAATAAACATGTGCACTGTTCCAAAATGAGAGCCGCGCATTAACGCAAATTAAATAAACATGCGCACTTGTCTGAATTAGAACCGCGCATCGAGGCAAGTTACATAAATATGCGCACTGGTCCGAAATGCGAGCGTTGTTTGAAGGTATCTATGGCAATCTATCCAGTCTACCAGATAAACAAAAAATCTGTTCCCAATTTTTCTTGGAAAGAAATCTTTGTATGCATTTATCGGTCTATGTTCTGGTCCGGTGCTAAATTAATTATTGAGCTAGCTCTTTGCCGTCTCATCTTTTGAAGCTTGATATTTCAGGGAAATTCCTTCGCTCATGCACGCTGGAATGGGTCTTATTGCTTTTCGTAAGCTGGGACTTTGTCCTTGGACAAACTTGTTTATTTATTTATTTGCTTCGTCCATCGTTATTTCCTTGCACGAGCTATAACAAATACAATGAAATTTCTGTTAAAAGAACATTTTTAAATTAAGCCTTGGAGATGTCGGGGTGGGGGTGTGGGCGACTCTAAGTTTTCGATATTCTCGACATTGATTTTTCCCATGTACTTACTTTAAATTATATAAAATAAACAGATAAGT
Organism: Protula sp. h YS-2021; assembly: GCA_949752745.1. NCBI lineage: Eukaryota > Metazoa > Annelida > Polychaeta > Sabellida > Serpulidae > Protula > Protula sp. h YS-2021. Next base: position 26,227,587 of record OX457027.1, on the reverse strand, counting down.
CTTTAAGAACTTAAAAAAGAAGCCAAAGCCATCCTTTTGTTTGGTTTGGAGGATAGTTTTCAGGGGACGTTTATGGGCAGTTCGTTTTTTTTTTTTTTTTTGGCGTGGTGTGTGTTAGATATCTCCCTACTGTTGTGTATTCGATTTTTTGTTTCACTTACTGTTCTCTCGCACCGAACGAATCATGCAGATTCAGATATATGTCGTGTGTATAAACTGAACCCCAGCAACGTGTCAAGGTTATTATTTTTGTGCCTGATAAATTGAATCCATTTCACATAAAATTTGTTTTTAGGATGCAAAAAGCCAGGAAACTGAAGCCAAGAAAAAGGCGGAAAAGGTAAGGATCGTTTTTAAAGGTAGATGAAATGCCATAACAAACAAACAAAATAAAGACGCTTGGTGCATGGATCTCTCATATAAAGTGTAATTCCGTTTTGTTTCGAAGACCAAATTACGCCTTTGTTACTTTGAGATTTGCCCTCTCCATCGTACACACCACGGTCATTCTTTCTTTCTCTCATATGTTAAATTCTGTAGGATTTACTGTTAGCCAATATAAGTGAGTTAGATGACCTCGATGATGGGGAGGCCGAGAAAGAGGAACAAGCTCAAGCGGAACAGCGTCCGGTGGAACAAATTCAAACGGAACAAAAAGAAACAAAGGCGGTGCGTTTTGAAAGCGAAGCGGAAGAAACAGAAGAAATTCCGTTAAGTCCTGACGGAAAATTTGTTCTGCTCGACTTCAGCCAATCAGAAGCAACTCCTATGTCAGCTGGTTTAGCTGAACCAATGAGAGATGAACAAGACGAAGAACCAGAATCAGAGGCTTGATTTTGATTGGTTTAAAAAAAAATCAGCATTTTTATGTGTTTTCGTTTTAATTCAGATTTTTCTTTTGCACTTTTTATTTGTTCATGAAAGCTTTTTGGAACTTGAAAAAAAAATCCCCAAAATTATTTTTTAAATTAAGAAAAAAAAAGCAGAAATTTTGCAGTTGTTGATAATTTGCCAATATGGCGTTTCATAGCAGTATTACAGATAGCGGGAACTGTGGAATTCTTTGTAAATAATCAAAGAAATTGTTAAGTGCGAAATATTTTTCCCCCAAAACTTACTCGTATTAATAAAGCAGATAGTGCTGTAAAAAAAAAGTTCCAGTCGTACACAGATACGTGAATGAAATGACACAGTATTATTGACAATAAGAATTTTAAGGCAAATAAGAAACCAGGATGTTTTTGGTAAGCACTTCCGGAATAGAGTACTGAAAATTCCAATGTCCCTTAAATAAAAAATACTCTATCTTTCTCATGCAAAGGTGAGAAAATAAGTTGAAAAATATAAGCTCTGATCTTTTTTCGAAAGGAAATTAAAAATATTCGAAAATTGATTTCAAATTTGGCTGCTTAATGCAATGTCGCTGGTTCAGTATTAAATAGCATATAGAAATTTAGACTTTTTAAAATTACTTTTATTTTGAAATTTTTCAGGCAAGAAAATAATTTTTTATGTAGTTTACAACCTAGAATGATGAAATAATAGTAATAATAATAACGATTACGATTTCTGTGATATTCTGTTTTTCAGTAGTCTATTTCGGAATAACCTCCCTCCCAACAAACTACCTGGTTTTTTTTATTTGCTTCAGAATTCTTATTTTGAACAATGCGGTGTTTAATGAAGACTTGTTGAATGTTTGTGGAATGTGATAGTTTGCACAAAGACACCAGGCGCAGATTTTCTTTTTGTTGTTCCATGTTTTGTTGAGCGTTCGGCTATAACTGGTAACATTTATTGACTTTTAATGCGACTGATTTTTCAGCCACTGCTTCAATATTTCTAGAGTTTGCGATGCGATAAATACTTTTTTTGTTTTCTTTTTGGTTCGTGAGTGGCATACAACATTTTGCTTCTATTTTTTGAAGCCACACTATTGTTTTTTCAAGAATTTTGCTTGAGTAGGGTGTCTGCACAGTCCAAAAAACGCAAAATATATAATTCAAGTTTGATTAATAAATTGAACGTATGAGTTGAATATGCATGATTTGTTAGATTTTTCTGTAGAAACATCCATTAAAAAAGCTCAATGTGGTAGCTGTTAAGTTTTGGTTCAGTTTACCAACAATGTGTAGAGTGTATGTGTATATAACCGGCGCATGCGCACGAATGCAGGAGACATCTGACCTTTTCCCACAATGCAGCTGATGGAAAAAAAAAACAAAGAGTTCTTCGGCGCGGATGTGATAGGATGTGGAAGGTTTATTTGCTCCTATGCTATACGAAAGGAAAGTTTATAGATGTTGGCAAGTGCAGCACAAAATTAGAGGCCGGTGGTGGGTAGATTCACTGTTCAGGGGTACTAACAGGGTGATGGGGTGGCGAGATTTGCAGTTAGTGTAGAGGTGGTTGGGGGGGGGGGGGAGGGGGGTTGGGGGTGTAGGTGTGTAAAGCAAGTAAGCGGTTCCATCTACAAATGTATTGTCCTCACTTTCGGGTGCAAAATTGATGACATGTTTGTGCCTTAATGATCACCCATACCCATCCCCACAGTGGGTCACTCCCAAAGTAGGACCATCCATAGTACCTTGGTGTGGGTCAGTTCCAAATAGGATCATCCGCAGTGCGTTGATGTCGGTCAGTCCCGAGTAATGGTCACCCACGTCATGCTGGCATCGTGAAACATCGTGGTGGACAGTCCAAGGTATCCAGGGACGCATGAGTAAATAAACAAGCTAGTCATATTAATGTTTGTCATCATAACTGATTTTCTCGGGACAGTTTATTTTTTCCGGTTCACAACAGTTCATACGACATATAGGAGCTGTTTGGTCTGGTTGTGTTAGTTTTTATTGGCTTTGTTCAGTTACTGTCGTCACTGGCCGTATTCATAAAAGTTAACTGTGCAGTTAACCATTTCCGTTAACTGTTTATGTAACAAACAGAACTTTTAAAAATTAATTAATAAATTGTATTTTCATATAAAAACAAATTCTTGTAAAAACTCTTTGCGTAATTCAGCTAAATCAGCTGATATTTCATTTAACTGCACGTTAACTTTCGTGAACACCAGGACAGATGTTTAAGCCTGGCTTGGAAGTGACGATGATGCCAGACTTCAAGAGAAAAACGTAGCTGAGGACGAAACAGGTTTTATAGGCAAAGCAGGGGCGGGAAAGAGGGGGAGACAGGGGCCTGGGGTGGTTCGGGGAAGAGGGGAAAAGGGGGGGGGGGGTATTGGATGGGTAGTAGAGTGTTGAGTAATAGGTGGACATGTAGCTATTTGATTGTAATTTATTACTATTTTGTATATCTTATGTGATTTCCATTATGTAAAATAGCCCTATGATTTGTAAGGCCCTTAAACAGCAGGTGTTTAGTTTATTCGTAGCATAACTCCGGCTGAAAAATTAGCATGAGATATGCAAATTAATGGAAAGAACGAGCTGTAGTGTAGTTAAAAATGAAATTGTAGATATCCAAGTAGTTATGAGCGGTTTGCATAATTATCCCAGCCAATGACAGTAACTTGCATAATCAGTCGAAATTAAGCCGCCATTTTGGATCTTTAAAATGGAGAATTCTTGTGATATGCCAAGTTGTTACCCCCCAGGCTTCTTCATACATCCAGTGACCTAAGGCCAGTGGATGCCGAAACTGAGGCGCCTATGTATTTTATGGTGTATAAACTTAAAATTTGTTCACGTGATTTTTGTATTCAAGTTTTTTTAAGAGAGCAATGTCATTTTTATCCGTAAACAAAATTGCAGAAAATAACCCTGTATGCACAGAACCCCTTTTTGTAGATGTATAGTTTATCTGAAGTCGGTACTAGGTGACTTACCTGCATATCATATAGGTGGGGCCTGCTCCAATATGTTTCTTGACATATATGTACCTTCACGTGTGTTTATTTCCATCCTTTTACTTTTCAAAGTATGAACTGAACATTTTTTAATTTTTATTCGAAGACATACCCAGTCTAATTATGTACACGACTATAAATTTTCTTGTAGGAAATTCAAAATGATGCAATGCCAGACTCTGTCGTAGTTTTTCGTGTTTTCTTCCTTGGTTGTCACATAAAAGTCACCTGATTTATGGTTAAATCTTTCGGTTAAGATCATTTCAAGAACTATTTTATCCCCATGTTGAATGCGTAGTTATTGGTCACTTCCGTCACGACTTTTCACGATTACCCACGCACACGCACACCCACTGGTTTTAGTTACATCAAGCCTGATAGCCCACCCACGTTGATTTATTTGTCCATAGTCTTGATTACTGTTTATCCCATCTATACACATGTGAAACATTTCAAACTGGGAAGGATTGTGTTACGGGTTATATGGCAAGCTTTTCAGAAGCCTGAAACCGGTCAGCTGGGTACAATGTCCCTGGTCGTTGTAGTTCATTTACTGTTTATAATACGGTGGTTTTAAAACCCTAATGTGTGCACAACATTGACGATAAGTGATTTTAGAAGGTTGTTAAAATAATGCAGTTGAAAAGTAAAACTTATGAACCGAATGCTGCGGTGACTGTTTAGTGATAAAGCTTTTGTGAACAAAGATGTGTAAGTTGTTGGCTCAAGCACGTCTTGAAATATGCTGTGCAAATCTCTGATTGCATTCTGTCTTTTCACATGCTCAGATTGTATATTTGGCATAAACAGATGTACATTCTGGTTTGTATACAGGTGTAAATACAGGTATGCATGCGGGGTTACCTAAAGAGGTACTTGCAATTGTATGTACAGGTGCTTGTTTTCCTTGTACAGGTGCTTGTTTTCCTTGTTATCCAGTTATCATAAAAAAATATTCAATTTTTTTCGTGAGTGTGTACGCGAACATTTCAATAAATCTGGACACAATTTTGTGGCGTTTTAATCTTCTGTTTTTAGCCCAGCTTACGTTACACGTAAGCTGGGGTATTCCTATCGGTTTGCGGGCGGTGTCCGTTAGTTAGTTAGTTAGTTAGTTAGTTAGTTAGTTAGTTAGTTAGTTAGTTAGTTGTTTATTTAGTAAACTTTGGTTCAAAATGCATCTTCTCCTACAATTTTGATCCGATGTCATTTATTTTTGGTGTGAGGCATCCCTAAGGGGTCGTGCATACGGCTTGTGCTTTTCTAGTCGATCGGGTGATTTTTGAATTTTTGGCGAATTTTTAAAGAAAAAATTTTAAAATGTATCTCCTCCTACATTTTTGACCCGATGTCATTTATTTTTGGTATGAGGCACCCCTAAAGGGTCGTGCATACGGCTTGTGCTTTTTTAGTCGATCGCGCAATTTTTGTATTTTTGGGGAATTTTTAAAGCAAAATTTTCGAAAATAATTCAAAATGCATCTACTCCTACAATTTTGATTCGATGTCATTTATTTTTGGTGTGAGGCATCCCTAAGGAGTCGTGCATACGGCTTGTGCTTTTTTAGTCGATCGGGTGATTTTTGAATTTTAGGGGAATTTTTGAAGAAAAAAATTTAAAATGTGTCTCCTCCTACATTTTTGACCCGATGTGATTTATTTTTGGTATGAGGCACCCCTAAAGTGTCGTGCATACGGCTTGTGCTTTTCTAGTCGATCGGGTGATTTTTTAATTTTTGGGGAATTTTTGAAGAAAAAAATTTAAAATGTATCTCGTCCTACATTTTTGATCCGATGTCTTTTTTTTTAGCCCAGTTGGCTTTTTAGCCAACAGGGCTATACAGATGGGGGCAAGTGTCGTCCGTCTGTCCGTCCGTCCGTCCGTCCCGCGACCGTTAAAAATGGAATAACTTTTTTATTTTTTATCCGATTCTTACCAAATTTTAAACACGAGTTCCTAACCCTTTACTGCATTAGGAAATATTTTTATTTTTGCGGTTTAAACCATTTTTGGCGGTTTTATTGCCAATTTGGGCGAAATACGAAAAAACCTATCTAGTCCCTCATTTTTCATCGGAAGATTCCGAAATTTTTTATGAAGAAACTAGGACTAAGCGGTTAAAAAAGGACTTTTTTCGATTTTTGTATTTCGCCTTATTTTTGAATCTACTGAGCTTCAAAGTTTGCAACTTCTAAAAATTGGCAAATTTCCATTTTTTTTCTTAACAAAGTAGGTAAAGTGGAATATCTTTTTTATTTTTCATCCGATTCGTACCAAATTTTAAACGCGAGTTTTTAACCTTCTACTGCATGAGGAATTTTTTTTTATTTTTTTGGTTTAAACCATTTTTGGCGATTTTATTGCCAATTTGGGCAAAATACGAAAAAATCTATCTAGTCCCTCATTTTTCATCGGAAGATTCCGAAATTTGTTATGAAGAAACTAGAACTAAGGGGTGAAAAAAGTACATTTTTCGATTTTTGAATTTCGCCTTATTTTTGAATCTACTGAGCTTCGAAGTTTGCAGCTTTTGAAAAAATGGAAATTTCCACTTTTCTTCTTAAAAAAGCAGTTTCAATTTGCAGAGGGGCACAATATGTTACATGCAAGTACTTTTGGTTGGACTTTTCAGTAATTTTGTTGTCAGTAGGTCATTTCTATGATATTTTCAAGTGGGCGATAATAGGGAACATTGGGCGATAAAGCAAGAAAGTTGTAATTTTCGCTTTAAAAGTGCAGGGATCAATTCTATGTCCCGAAAATATGATAAATATGATATTTTTCGGATGGGCGATAATAGGGAACATTGGTCGATACTGCAAGAAAGTTGTAATTTTCGCTTTGAATGTGCAGGAAACAATTCTAGGACCCGAAAATATGATAAATATAATATTTTTCGGGTGGGCGATAATAGGGAACCTTTTGCGATAATGCAAGAAAGTTGTAATTTTCGCTTTAAAAGAGCAGGAATCAATTCTATGACCCGAAAATATGATAAATATGATATTTTTCGTGTGGGCGATAATAGGGAACATTGGGCGATAATGCAAGAAAGTTGTAATTTTCGCTTTAAAAGTGCAGGGATCAATTCTATGACCCGAAAATATGATAAATGTGATATTTTTCGGATAGGCGATAATAGGGAATATTGGGCGATAACGTAAGAAAATTGTAATTTTCGCTTAAAAAGTGCAGGAATCAATTCTATGACCCGAAAATATGATAAATGTGATATTTTTCGTGTGGGCGATAATAGGGAACATTGGGCGATAATGCAAGAAAGTTGTAATTTTCGCTTTTAAAGTGCAGGAATCAATTCTGTGACCCGAAAATATGATCAATGTGATATTTTACGGGTGGGCGATAACAGGGAATATTGGGCGATAAAGCAAGAAAGTTGTAATTTTCGCTTTAAAAGTGCAGGAAACAATTCTAGGACCCGATAATATGATAAATATAATATTTTTCGTGTGGGCGATAATAGGGTACATTGGGCGATTAAGTACGAAAGTTGTAATTTTCGTTTTAAAATAGCAGGAATCAATTCTATAACCCGAAAATATGATAAATATAATATTTTTCGGATGGGCGATAATAGGGAACATTTTGCGATAATGCAAGAAAGTTGTAATTTTCGCTTTAAAAGAACAAGAATTAATTCTATGACCCGAAAATATGATAAATATGATGTTTTTCGTGTAGGCGATAATAGGGAGCATTGGGCGATAATGCAAGAAAGTTGTAATTTTCGCTTTAAAAGTGCAGGGATCAATTCTATGACCCGAAAATATGATAAATGTGATATTTTTCGGGTAGGCGATAATAGGGAATATTGGGCGATAATGTAAGAAAATTGTAATTTTCGCTTTAAAAGTGCAGGAATCAATTTTATGACCCGATAATAAGATTAATGTGATATTTTACGAGTGGGCGATAACAGGGAATATTGGGCGATAAAGCAAGATAATTGTAATTTTCGCTTTAAAAGAGCATTAATCAATTCTATAACCCGAAAATATTATAAATATAATATTTTTCGGATGGGCGATAATAGGGAATATTGGGCGATAATGCAAGAAAGTTGTAATTTTCGCTTTAAAAGTGCAGGGATCAATTCTATGTCCCGAAAATATGATAAATATGATATTTTTTGGATGGGCGATAATAGGGAACATTGGGCGATAATGCAAGAAAGTTGTAATTTTCGCTATAAAAGTGCAGGAATCAATTCTATGACCCGAAAATATGATAAATGTGATATTTTTCGTGTGGGCGATAATAGGGAACATTGGGCGATAATGCAAGAAAGTTGTAATTTTCGCTTTAAAAGTGCAGGAATCAATTCTGTGACCCGAAAATATGATCAATGTGATATTTTACGGGTGGGCGATAACAGGGAATATTGGGCGATAAAGCAAGAAAGTTGTAATTTTCGCTTTATAAGTGCAGGAAACAATTCTAGGACCCGAAAATATGATAAATATAATATTTTTCGTGTGGGCGATAATAGGGAACATTGGGCGATAATGTAAGAAAGTTGTAATTTTCGCTTTAAAAGTGCAATAATCAATTCTATGACCCGAAAATATGATAAATATGATATTTTTCGTGTGGGCGATAATAGGGAGCATTGGGCGATAATGCAAGAAAGTTGTAATTTTCGCTTTAAAAGTGCAGGAAACAATTCTGTGACCCGAAAATATGATAAATATAATATTTTTTCGTGTGGGCGATAATAGGTAACATTGGGCGATAATGTACGAAAGTTGTAATTTTCGCTTTAAAAGAGCAGGAATCAATTCTATAACCCGAAAATATGATAAATGTGATATTTTTCGGATGGGCGATAATAGGGAATATTGGGCGATAATGCAAGAAAGTTGTAATTTTCGCTTTAAAAGTGCAGGAAACAATTGTAGGACCCGAAAATATGATAAATATAAAATTTTCGTGTGGGCGAGAATGGGAACATTGGGCGATAATGTAAGAAAGTTGTAATTTTCGCTTTAAAAGAGCAGGAATCAACTCTATAACCCGAAAATATGATAAATATGATATTTTTCGGATGGGCGATAATAGGATATATTGGGCGATAATGCAAGAAAGTTGTAATTTTCGCTTTAAAAGTGCAGGGATCAATTCTATGACCCGAAAATATGATAAATGTGATATTTTTCGGGTAGGCGATAATAGGGAATATTGGGCGATAATGTAAGAAAATTGTAATTTTCGCTTTAAAAGTGCAGGAATCAATTTTATGACCCGATAATAAGATCAATGTGATATTTTACGGGTGGGCGATAACAGGGAATATTGGGCGATAAAGCAAGATAATTGTAATTTTCGCTTTAAAAGAGCATTAATCAATTCTATAACCCGAAAATATGATAAATATAATATTTTTCGGATGGGCGATAATAGGGAATATTGGGCGATAATGCAAGAAAGTTGTAATTTTCGCTTTAAAAGTGCAGGGATCAATTCTATGTCCCGAAAATATGATAAATATGATATTTTTTGGATGGGCGATAATAGGGAACATTGGGCGATAATGCAAGAAAGTTGTAATTTTCGCTATAAAAGTGCAGGAATCAATTCTATGACCCGAAAATATGATAAATGTGATATTTTTCGTGTGGGCGATAATAGGGAACATTGGGCGATAATGCAAGAAAGTTGTAATTTTCGCTTTAAAAGTGCAGGAATCAATTCTGTGACCCGAAAATATGATCAATGTGATATTTTACGGGTGGGCGATAACAGGGAATATTGGGCGATAAAGCAAGAAAGTTGTAATTTTCGCTTTATAAGTGCAGGAAACAATTCTAGGACCCGAAAATATGATAAATATAATATTTTTCGTGTGGGCGATAATAGGGAACATTGGGCGATAATGTAAGAAAGTTGTAATTTTCGTTTTAAAAGTGCAATAATCAATTCTATGACCCGAAAATATGATAAATATGATATTTTTCGTGTGGGCGATAATAGGGAGCATTGGGCGATAATGCAAGAAAGTTGTAATTTTCGCTTTAAAAGTGCAGGAAACAATTCTGTGACCCGAAAATATGATAAATATAATATTTTTTCGTGTGGGCGATAATAGGTAACATTGGGCGATAATGTACGAAAGTTGTAATTTTCGCTTTAAAAGAGCAGGAATCAATTCTATAACCCGAAAATATGATACATGTGATATTTTTCGGATGGGCGATAATAGGGAATATTGGGCGATAATGCAAGAAAGTTGTAATTTTCGCTTAAAAAGTGCAGGAAACAATTGTAGGACCCGAAAATATGATAAATATAAAATTTTCGTGTGGGCGATAATGGGAACATTGGGCGATAATGTAAGAAAGTTGTAATTTTCGCTTTAAAAGAGCAGGAATCAACTCTATAACCCGAAAATATGATAAATATGATATTTTTCGGATTGGCGATAATAGGATATATTGGGCGATAATGCAAGAAAATTGTAATTTTCGCTTTAAAAGAGCAAGAATTAATTCTATGACCCGAAAATATGATAAATATGATGTTATTCGTGTAGGCGATAATAGGGAGCATTGGGCGATAATGCAAGAAAGTTGTAATTTTCGCTTTTAAAGTGCAGGAATCAATTCTGTGACCCGAAAATATGATCAATGTGATATTTTACGGGTGGGCGATAACAGGGAATATTGGGCGATAAAGCAAGAAAGTTGTAATTTTCGCTTTAAAAGTGCAGGAAACAATTCTAGGACCCGATAATATGATAAATATAATATTTTTCGTGTGGGCGATAATAGGGTACATTGGGCGATTAAGTACGAAAGTTGTAATTTTCGTTTTAAAATAGCAGGAATCAATTCTATAACCCGAAAATATGATAAATATAATATTTTTCGGATGGGCGATAATAGGGAACATTTTGCGATAATGCAAGAAAGTTGTAATTTTCGCTTTAAAAGAACAAGAATTAATTCTATGACCCGAAAATATGATAAATATGATGTTTTTCGTGTAGGCGATAATAGGGAGCATTGGGCGATAATGCAAGAAAGTTGTAATTTTCGCTTTAAAAGTGCAGGGATCAATTCTATGACCCGAAAATATGATAAATGTGATATTTTTCGGGTAGGCGATAATAGGGAATATTGGGCGATAATGTAAGAAAATTGTAATTTTCGCTTTAAAAGTGCAGGAATCAATTTTATGACCCGATAATAAGATTAATGTGATATTTTACGAGTGGGCGATAACAGGGAATATTGGGCGATAAAGCAAGATAATTGTAATTTTCGCTTTAAAAGAGCATTAATCAATTCTATAACCCGAAAATATGATAAATATAATATTTTTCGGATGGGCGATAATAGGGAATATTGGGCGATAATGCAAGAAAGTTGTAATTTTCGCTTTAAAAGTGCAGGGATCAATTCTATGTCCCGAAAATATGATAAATATGATATTTTTTGGATGGGCGATAATAGGGAACATTGGGCGATAATGCAAGAAAGTTGTAATTTTCGCTATAAAAGTGCAGGAATCAATTCTATGACCCGAAAATATGATAAATGTGATATTTTTCGTGTGGGCGATAATAGGGAACATTGGGCGATAATGCAAGAAAGTTGTAATTTTCGCTTTAAAAGTGCAGGAATCAATTCTGTGACCCGAAAATATGATCAATGTGATATTTTACGGGTGGGCGATAACAGGGAATATTGGGCGATAAAGCAAGAAAGTTGTAATTTTCGCTTTATAAGTGCAGGAAACAATTCTAGGACCCGAAAATATGATAAATATAATACTTTTCGTGTGGGCGATAATAGGGAACATTGGGCGATAATGTAAGAAAGTTGTAATTTTCGCTTTAAAAGTGCAATAATCAATTCTATGACCCGAAAATATGATAAATATGATATTTTTCGTGTGGGCGATAATAGGGAGCATTGGGCGATAATGCAAGAAAGTTGTAATTTTCGCTTTAAAAGTGCAGGAAACAATTCTGTGACCCGAAAATATGATAAATATAATATTTTTTCGTGTGGGCGATAATAGGTAACATTGGGCGATAATGTACGAAAGTTGTAATTTTCGCTTTAAAAGAGCAGGAATCAATTCTATAACCCGAAAATATGATAAATGTGATATTTTTCGGATGGGCGATAATAGGGAATATTGGGCGATAATGCAAGAAAGTTGTAATTTTCGCTTTAAAAGTGCAGGAAACAATTGTAGGACCCGAAAATATGATAAATATAAAATTTTCGTGTGGGCGAGAATGGGAACATTGGGCGATAATGTAAGAAAGTTGTAATTTTCGCTTTAAAAAAGCAGGAATCAACTCTATAACCCGAAAATATGATAAATATGATATTTTTCGTGTGGGCGATAATAGGATATATTGGGCGATAATGCAAGAAAGTTGTAATTTTCGCTTTAAAAGAGCAAGAATTAATTCTATGACCCGAAAATATGATAAATATGATGTTTTTCGTGTAGGCGATAATAGGGAGCATTGGGCGATAATGCAAGAAAGTTGTAATTTTCGCTTTAAAAGTGCAGGGATCAATTCTATGACCCGAAAATATGATAAATGTGATATTTTTCGGGTAGGCGATAATAGGGAATATTGGGCGATAATGTAAGAAAATTGTAATTTTCGCTTTAAAAGTGCAGGAATCAATTTTATGACCCGATAATAAGATCAATGTGATATTTTACGGGTGGGCGATAACAGGGAATATTGGGCGATAAAGCAAGATAATTGTAATTTTCGCTTTAAAAGAGCATTAATCAATTCTATAACCCGAAAATATGATAAATATAATATTTTTCGGATGGGCGATAATAGGGAATATTGGGCGATAATGCAAGAAAGTTGTAATTTTCGCTTTAAAAGTGCAGGGATCAATTCTATGTCCCGAAAATATGATAAATATGATATTTTTTGGATGGGCGATAATAGGGAACATTGGGCGATAATGCAAGAAAGTTGTAATTTTCGCTATAAAAGTGCAGGAATCAATTCTATGACCCGAAAATATGATAAATGTGATATTTTTCGTGTGGGCGATAATAGGGAACATTGGGCGATAATGCAAGAAAGTTGTAATTTTCGCTTTAAAAGTGCAGGAATCAATTCTGTGACCCGAAAATATGATCAATGTGATATTTTACGGGTGGGCGATAACAGGGAATATTGGGCGATAAAGCAAGAAAGTTGTAATTTTCGCTTTATAAGTGCAGGAAACAATTCTAGGACCCGAAAATATGATAAATATAATATTTTTCGTGTGGGCGATAATAGGGAACATTGGGCGATAATGTAAGAAAGTTGTAATTTTCGTTTTAAAAGTGCAATAATCAATTCTATGACCCGAAAATATGATAAATATGATATTTTTCGTGTGGGCGATAATAGGGAGCATTGGGCGATAATGCAAGAAAGTTGTAATTTTCGCTTTAAAAGTGCAGGAAACAATTCTGTGACCCGAAAATATGATAAATATAATATTTTTTCGTGTGGGCGATAATAGGTAACATTGGGCGATAATGTACGAAAGTTGTAATTTTCGCTTTAAAAGAGCAGGAATCAATTCTATAACCCGAAAATATGATAAATGTGATATTTTTCGGATGGGCGATAATAGGGAATATTGGGCGATAATGCAAGAAAGTTGTAATTTTCGCTTAAAAAGTGCAGGAAACAATTGTAGGACCCGAAAATATGATAAATATAAAATTTTCGTGTGGGCGATAATGGGAACATTGGGCGATAATGTAAGAAAGTTGTAATTTTCGCTTTAAAAGAGCAGGAATCAACTCTATAACCCGAAAATATGATAAATATGATATTTTTCGGATGGGCGATAATAGGATATATTGGGCGATAATGCAAGAAAATTGTAATTTTCGCTTTAAAAGAGCAAGAATTAATTCTATGACCCGAAAATATGATAAATATGATGTTTTTCGTGTAGGCGATAATAGGGAGCATTGGGCGATAATGCAAGAAAGTTGTAAGTTTCGCTTTAAAAGTGCAGGGATCAATTCTATGACCCGAAAATATGATAAATGTGATATTTTTCGGGTAGGCGATAATAGGGAATATTGGGCGATAATGTAAGAAAATTGTAATTTTCGCTTTAAAAGTGCAGGAATCAATTTTATGACCCGATAATAAGATCAATGTGATATTTTACGGGTGGGCGATAACAGGGAATATTGGGCGATAAAGCAAGATAATTGTAATTTTCGCTTTAAAAGAGCATTAATCAATTCTATAACCCGAAAATATGATAAATATAATATTTTTCGGATGGGCGATAATAGGGAATATTGGGCGATAATGCAAGAAAGTTGTAATTTTCGCTTTAAAAGTGCAGGGATCAATTCTATGTCCCGAAAATATGATAAATATGATATTTTTTGGATGGGCGATAATAGGGAACATTGGGCGATAATGCAAGAAAGTTGTAATTTTCGCTATAAAAGTGCAGGAATCAATTCTATGACCCGAAAATATGATAAATGTGATATTTTTCGTGTGGGCGATAATAGGGAACATTGGGCGATAATGCAAGAAAGTTGTAATTTTCGCTTTAAAAGTGCAGGAATCAATTCTGTGACCCGAAAATATGATCAATGTGATATTTTACGGGTGGGCGATAACAGGGAATATTGGGCGATAAAGCAAGAAAGTTGTAATTTTCGCTTTAAAAGTGCAGGAAACAATTCTAGGACCCGAAAATATGATAAATATAATATTTTTCGTGTGGGCGATAATAGGGAACATTGGGCGATAATGTAAGAAAGTTGTAATTTTCGCTTTAAAAGTGCAATAATCAATTCTATGACCCGAAAATATGATAAATATGATATTTTTCGTGTGGGCGATAATAGGGAGCATTGGGCGATAATGCAAGAAAGTTGTAATTTTCGCTTTTAAAGTGCAGGAAACAATTCTGTGACCCGAAAATATGATAAATATAATATTTTTTCGTGTGGGCGATAATAGGTAATATTGGGCGATAATGTACGAAAGTTGTAATTTTCGCTTTAAAAGAGCAGGAATCAATTCTATAACCCGAAAATATGATAAATGTGATATTTTTCGGATGGGCGATAATAGGGAATATTGGGCGATAATGCAAGAAAGTTGTAATTTTCGCTTAAAAAGTGCAGGAAACAATTGTAGGACCCGAAAATATGATAAATATAAAATTTTCGTGTGGGCGATAATGGGAACATTGGGCGATAATGTAAGAAAGTTGTAATTTTCGCTTTAAAAGAGCAGGAATCAACTCTATAACCCGAAAATATGATAAATATGATATTTTTCGGATGGGCGATAATAGGATATATTGGGCGATAATGCAAGAAAGTTGTAATTTTCGCTTTAAAAGTGCAGGGATCAATTCTATGTCCCGAAAATATGATAAATATGATATTTTTTGGATGGGCGATAATAGGGAACATTGGGCGATAATGCAAGAAAGTTGTAATTTTCGCTATAAAAGTGCAGGAATCAATTCTATGACCCGAAAATATGATAAATGTGATATTTTTCGTGTGGGCGATAATAGGGAACATTGGGCGATAATGCAAGAAAGTTGTAATTTTCGCTTTAAAAGTGCAGGAATCAGTTCTGTGAGCCGAAAATATGATCAATGTGATATTTTACGGGTGGGCGATAACAGGGAATATTGGGTGATAAAGCAAGAAAGTTGTATTTTTCGCTTTAAAAGTGCAGGAAACAATTCTAGGACCCGAAAATATGATAAATATAATATTTTTCGTGTGGGCGATAATGGGAACATTGGGCGATAATGTAAGAAAGTTATAATTTTCGCTTTAAAAGAGCAGAATACAACTCTATAACCCGAAAATATGATAAATATGATATTTTTCGGATGGGCGATAATAGGGAATATTGGGCGATAATGCAAGAAAGTTGTAATTTTCGCTTTAAAAGTGCAGGGATCAATTCTATGTCCCGAAAATATGATAAATATGATATTTTTTGGATGGGCGTTAATAGGGAACATTGGGCGATAATGCAAGAAAGTTGTAATTTTCGCTTTAAAAGTGCAGGAATCAATTCTATGACCCGAAAATATGATAAATGTGATATTTTTCGTGTGGGCGATAATAGGGAACATTGGACGATAATGCAAGAAAGTTGTAATTTTCGCTTTAAAAGTGCAGAAATCAATTCTGTGACCCGAAAATATGATCAATGTGATATTTTACGGGTGGGCGATAACAGGGAATATTGGGCGATAAAGCAAGAAAGTTGTATTTTTCGCTTTAAAAGTGCAGGAAACAATTCCAGGACCCGAAAATATGATAAATATAATATTTTTCGTGTGGGCGATAATGGGAACATTGGGCGATAATGTAAGAAAGTTGTAATTTTCGCTTTAAAAGAGCAGGAATCAATTCTATGACCTGAAAATATGATAAATGTGATATTTTTCGTGTGGGCGATAATAGGGAACATTGGGCGATAATGCAAGAAAGTTGTAATTTTTGCTTTAAAAGTGCAGGAATCAATTCTATGACCCGAAAATATGATAAATGTGATATTTTACGGGTGGGCGATAACAGGGAATATTGGGCGATAAAGCAAGAAAGTTGTAATTTTCGCTTTAAAAGTGCAGGAAACAATTCTAGGACCCGAAAATATGATAAATATAATGTTTTTCGTGTGGGCGATAATAGGTAACATTGGGCGATAATGTAAGAAAGTTGTAATTTTCGCTTTAAAAGAGCAGGAATCAATTCTATAACCCGAAAATATGATAAATATGATATTTTTCGGATGGGCGATAATAGGGAACATTGGGCGATAATGCAAGAAAGTTGTAATTTTCGCTTTAAAAGTGCAGGGATCAATTCTATGTCCCGAAAATATGATAAATATGATATTTTTTGGATGGGCGTTAATAGGGAACATTGGGCGATAATGCAAGAAAGTTGTAATTTTCGCTTTAAAAGTGCAGGAATCAATTCTATGACCCGAAAATATGATAAATGTGATATTTTTCGTGTGGGCGATAATAGGGAACATTGGGCGATAATGCAAGAAAGTTGTAATTTTCGCTTTAAATGTGCAGAAATCAATTCTGTGACCCGAAAATATGATCAATGTGATATTTTACGGGTGGGCGATAACAGGGAATATTGGGCGATAAAGCAAGAAAGTTGTATTTTTCGCTTTAAAAGTGCAGGAAACAATTCCAGGACCCGAAAATATGATAAATATAATATTTTTCGTGTGGGCGATAATGGGAACATTGGGCGATAATGTAAGAAAGTTGTAATTTTCGCTTTAAAAGAGCAGGAATCAATTCTATGACCTGAAAATATGATAAATGTGATATTTTTCGTGTGGGCGATAATAGGGAACATTGGGCGATAATGCAAGAAAGTTGTAATTTTTGCTTTAAAAGTGCAGGAATCAATTCTATGACCCGAAAATATGATAAATGTGATATTTTACGGGTGGGCGATAACAGGGAATATTGGGCGATAAAGCAAGAAAGTTGTAATTTTCGCTTTAAAAGTGCAGGAAACAATTCTAGGACCCGAAAATATGATAAATATAATGTTTTTCGTGTGGGCGATAATAGGTAACATTGGGCGATAATGTAAGAAAGTTGTAATTTTCGCTTTAAAAGAGCAGGAATCAATTCTATAACCCGAAAATATGATAAATATGATATTTTTCGGATGGGCGATAATAGGGAACATTGGGCGATAATGCAAGAAAGTTGTAATTTTCGCTTTAAAAGTGCAGGAATCAATTCTATGACCCGAAAATATGATAAATGTGATATTTTTCGGGTGGGCGATAATAGGGAATATTGGGCGATAATGTAAGAAAATTGTAATTTTCGCTTTAAAAGTGCAGGAATCAATTCTGTGACCCGAAAATATGATAAATATGATATTTTTCGGGTGGTCGATAATAGGGAACATTGGGCGATAGTGCAAGAAAGTTGTAATTTTCGCTTTAAAAGTGCAGGAAACAATTCTATGACCCGAAAATATGATAAATGTGATATTTTTCGTGTGGGCGATAATAGGGAACATTTGGCGATAATGTAAGAAAGTTGTAATTTTTGCTTTAAAAGTGCAGGAATCAATTCTATGACCCGAAAATATGATAAATATGATATTTTTCGTGTCGGCGATAATAGGGAACATTGGGCGATAATGCAAGAAAGTTGTAATTTTCGCTTTTAAAGTGCAGGAATCAATTCTATGACCCGAAAATATGATAAATGTGATATTTTTCGGGTAAGCGATAATAGGGAATATTGGGCGATAATGCAAGAAAGTTGTAATTTTCGCTTTAAAAGTGCAGGAAACAATTCTAGGACCCGATAATATGATAAATATAATATTTTTCGTGTGGGCGATAATAGGGAACATTGGGCGATAATGTACGAAATTTGTGACCCGCGCATCAAGACAACCTAAGGAAACTTGAGCACTTGTCCAAAATAAGTACGAAAGTAAAATAAACATGCGCATTGGTCTGGAATAAGAACCGCGCATTAATCTTTATTAAGTTAAATAAACATGTGCACTGTTCCAAAATGAGAGCCGCGCTTCAACGCAAATTAAATAAACATGCGCACTTGTCTGAATTAGAACCGCGCCTCGAGGCAAGTTACATAAATATGCGCACTGGTCCGAAATGCGAGCGTTGTTTGAAGGCATCTATGGCAAACTATCCGGTCTACCAGATATACAAAAAATCTGTTCCCCATTTTTCTGGGAAAGAAATCTTTGTATGCATTTATCGGTCTATGTTCTGGTCCGGTGCTAAATTAATTATTGAGCTAGCTCTTTGCCGTCTCATCTTTTGAAGCTTGATATTTCTGGGAAATTCCTTCGCTCATGCACGCTGGAATGGGTCTTATTGCTTTTCGTAAGCTGGGACTTTGTCCTTGGACAAACTTGTTTTTAAATAAAACCGGTATTAACCAGGTAATCACAAATTTGGATACGTACTTATATGGCATCACTACGTGTACCTTTTTGAGATCGTATTGACTGACAACGCTAGTGCTCTCAACTGCACGTTATGAATATGGACCCTGAAGTCACATCCAAATTAACACTCCGAAGTATGAGCTACCTGTAGAAATGGTACTTCGATATGTGCCGTAACCATAGAGACAAGAAATGAAAACAAAATCGACCCCGTCTTTAAATGTTTCAGATATAACACAGGTCATGCGACCTTTGACCTTGAAAATTGAGTTCACAAAATTATTAATTACGGGTCTACATGAACATGGCTGAGTAAAAATAACAGCCAAAATCTCTAACGCTTTACGAGGTAACAGGTCAGGTGAATTTTAACCTTGAAAATCAAGGTTTTGAATTCCGAAAATGAGGTCAAAGTCGTTCTAACTCGATAGAAGGTTTCGAGATAGAACAGTTCACATGAAAGTACCAGCGCAGTAAGAAGTTACCCTTCGTTGTTATAAAACAACTGACCTCTGTTATGTATTAAAAAAAAACAGCGGATGGACATTTCAAAAGTAGTTCCTCTATTTATGAGTACTAGTTACGCAGAATCCCAGTGGGCCTTCCCAGTGAAAAGTATATACACGACTGATGGAACCGCCATTTAGGTTGGCTGTTGGATAACAACGGTTACCAATGATTAAAATCCGAAAATGACTCCGTATAATGGATATTATCGAAATTTTTATGTGAGAACTTGACCCAAGGCCATGTTCTAAATTTATTGCTGCTGCGTTATGTATAGATCTATCAGTTGCGTCTCTCTGTCTGTCTGTCTGTCTGTCTCTCTCTCTCTCTCTCTGTCTCTCTCTCTCTCTCTCTCTGGCTCCCTCTCTTTGGCTCTCTCTTTCTCTCTGTCCCTCTCTGTGCCCCTTCCCTCCCTCCTCCTCCTCTCTCTCTCTCTCTCTCTCTCTCTCTCTCTCTCTCTCTCTCTCTCTCTCTCTCTCTCTCTCTCTCTCTCTCTGTGTCTCACTCTGGCTCTCCCTCCCTCCCTCTTTTTCTCTCTGCCTCTCTCTCTCTCTTTCTCTCTCTCTCTCTCTCTCTCTCTCTCTCTCTCTCTCTTTCTTTTGCTGTCTCTCTCTCATTGTGTATATCTCTGGCTCCCTGTTTCTCTCTCTCTCTCTCTCTCTCTCTCTCTCTCTCTCTCTCTCTCTCTCTCTCTCTCTCTCTCTCTCTGTCTCTGTCTCTAGTTCTCTCTCTTTGGCTCCCCCCTCCCCCCTCTCTCCCTCCCTCCCTCCCTCCCTCCCTCCCTCCCTCCCTCCCTCCCTCCCTCCCTCCCTCCCTCCCTCCCTCCCTCCCTCCTTTTTCGCTCTTTCTCTCTGCCTCTTCTCTCTCTCTCTCTCTCTCTCTCTCTCTCTCTCTCTCTCTCTCTCTCTCTCTCTCTGTGAAAATTTGAGCATTACCGAAAGGGGAAGCTTTCCAAAGTAAGATACCGTTCACTAAAATAAGCATAAGACGCATTTTTTACTGACTTAAAAACCCTCTCTGGTCATTGTGACATTACAGATTGGGATAAGCGTGTTTCCGATTCCATTGCCGTGCAGATCCGCCTAAAGAAATAGATACCAGTTCCATGGACTTTTTCTTTCACATCCGTTCCGTTCCAGATAAGTGTGGAATGACCTTGAACTGTTTCGTTATGTTGGACTATGTTATCGTTCATTTTAGCAGTAATCTCGAACGCATTTTGCATAATATAATATCATAAAATATATTCGGTTGTATACAAAGATCAAGGTTTTCAAAGGGTAGAAGTTCCGATATCAATAGATCACACAATAAGAATGTTTATAAAAAGTTTCGTATTTCACATGCCCCGTCTTCTTTTCCACTTAGATCTGACATCTTGTTTTCATATACTTATTCTCTGGGCTAAATGAATTTGATAAAATTATGACGATAACTTCATGATTTAGTTATCCGCTCTATATAAAGGGTGATCATTCAGGCATTATGATTTAATGTCAGGGCTCTTTGAAATGATCTTGTCAGCTAACAGAGGTTACCCTCTCCCTTACCCAAATTTGTCTATCTTGTTTTATTTAGAGAGTGTCCACACTCTCCCAACCTTCCACGTGACTCGATTCACATACACAATGTTTCCCAAAACTTTGAGCCCTCCCCTCCCCCAACTTATGCAAAAAGTTTCCCAACATTTTGAGGTCTCACTCATACAAAAAGTTTCCCAACATTTTGAGCCCCCCCCCCCCCCCCATCCCCCACTCATACAAAAAGTTTCCCAACATTTTGAGCCCTCCATCCCCCCACTCATACAAAAAGTTTCCCAACATTTTGGGCTCCTCATCCCCCTCTGGTGCAAAAATTTCCCAACATTTTGAATCCCCCATCCCCCACTCATACAAAAAGTTTCCCGACAAACAATCGACAGTGAGAAGTTAGTACAAGATGCACACAAATACCATTACTTATAAGCTTTTGAATTTTGAAAAGAGAAAATAATTTAACAGTTATTTTTACAAACCGTTATTTTTACAAACCTGAGACGTTAATTTTAATATTGTGATCACTCGTGTTTTCGATAAAATTCACTTGCTGACCTCGTCGGTTTTCATTAAAAATTATTTGGCTTGTAATCGTAAAATATTTTTTATCTCGTTAGCACGTTACTGATCTATTTATTTATTTATTTATTTTTCTTGTTTTTTAATCTCGAATTTAGCCGGTAAATTATTGGCGGCTTGAGATATACTAAATAATTTCTTGAGCACCCTAATCCAATAAACATGTTGTTGTTTATGGTGATAAATTGAGTGTCAGCAGTTGTTATCATTGCGTAATATCACAAATTATCGTACACAGAGAACGATAGGCTGGCAATAAAAAAGTCGAATGCTGAGCCATTTTGTTCCATGGTTGATTAAGCTCCATTTGTAAGGTGTTGAGAGCATAAAGCTCAATCCACTTAGGCGGAGAGAATACACCAAAAATCGTTGATCTAAAACATAAATAGGCTTACGTGTTATATATATATCATTCTGGATTGAAAGAGATCCCCTAGGGAACAAAAATGTAACGGACGTACGTCAAGATCCAGATCTCTAATTGTGCTACATTGATTTCTAACGTCAATGTGTGTTGATCCATAGGGGTTGGAAAATGGCTCAAGTAAAAAAGATTTTAAAAGCTTATATATTTTCAATAAAAGACATCAATGCATAAACAAATACAGAGTTGAAGATATTAACGAAGGAAATGACCAATAAAAAGACCTTAGCATAGATAACAGTTATTTTCAAATATCTGGAATATCAATCAATCAACGTCTGAATTAGCTGCAAAAAATAATAATAAAATAAATAAATAAATTATGCGACACATAATTTACGGCAAGCTCAACATATGCGAGTTTTAACCGCATAATGTTAAGCACTAAATCGTAACCTTACAGTGACATTCATGGATATCTGTCTGCGGGAAAAATAATGAAATAATTTGAAAAGAAATGATATGGAATAGTAGTTCTGCTATATAAATAAATACAGCCAATTTTTTTAATTGTATTTATAAAATGGGAGATCATGATAGGCATAAGGTATACTGGGACGATTATTCCGGTCGATTTTACTTCGATACGAAAGTCGAATCGCTGGAGCGAACCAGTCGTCAAAAACTGCGACATGCGGAAATCATGAACCGAAGTAGCAGTAAAGTGTTAGAAACGGATACGAAATTAATCCAGAGCGCAAGAGATATTGTTGACAATAAATTTTCACGCGAAATAGACAGTGCAAGAGTGAGCTTGAAGGATATGGTATCGTATCGTTTGGTATTGCAGAAAATAGAACAGCGCAACGCTGCGGACCCTTGGCATGATGGAAATTTAGGTAAATACGGTATGGGGGCGTCATATTTTGAAGTGTCAGATCAAAGGGATACAGCGAAAGTTGAAATGGATCCGGCGTGGAAGAGACGCATGAGGAGCAAGCAGTTACTCTCTCAGCGTAAACCTATGGAAGTGATTGATCGAACTCTAGATACGGATGATTTATTCCTTGCTTGGCAGAAGAGATCGCGCTCATTTTCGCCGGAAGGGCTAGCTAAAAAGAAGAAGGGCTCAAACGGAGGTTTAAAATTACCACCAATCACAGCCTCAAAGATAAACAAACAGACCACAGAAACTGGCAAGCCAGTCTTTGTCACTCAGTCTGAATTTTACGAATAGGGTTCGCACTGTTCCGGAGTCCCTACACTATCATTCTGTCAACAAGAACATTCCTATTTGACAAGAGCACATTATGGTTGTATTACCGAAGTTGTACATTTGCAGCAGGCGGGTTTTTCCCCGAGGCCCGACAACACTATGTTGTTTTTTTTCTCCCCCGATCTTCTTTCATCAGTGCACAGCTGCAATCTACACTCTCATTAATTTTTTCGGCAGAGTATTTCTACAAAATTTCTACAAACGAATTAGAATGATGACTTGCATGGTTTCAGACCTAGCTTTGCTTCTTTTGCAAATTACAGAATTTTGTTATCTACATACTGTTTTTTTTTTTTTTTTTTTTTTTTTTTTTTTTGCTCAATCGTTTTGAAAGTTCACAGGTATTTTGCTGTTTATATTTTTTATGGTTGTTTTTACACTGAAATAACTTTGTTTTTGTTTTGGCAATTCTCATCTTTTTTTGTTCAAGGTGGGCCATTGCCACCTGACATTTGATCTATTTTATTGATTTTTCTTTTCTTTATTTTCTGTTTATTTTTTATAGAAAATTAGATGCATCATTGTTCTGTTCATGGGTTCTTTTTTTGTAACCCGCTACCTGTTGCCTTGACCTTAAGATCCATTTTTTAAGCACTGGTGTAAAGCTTTTGAGAATTAAGGATGATATTTATTTTTCGCAATAAATAATATCATAAAAACATAATCTTGTTTCACGTAAAGCCACTTCCTATTGAAAGTTGTGATTGTAATTCACACCTGCCACTTAAGAATCGCGAAGCAGTGTGAAATGAAATAGTAAGTTGTTGCATGCTTGTATAGGCGGGGCGGTGGGGCGGGGGGTATATAATTTCCCTGCAGGTCGGACTGTCATGCTCCATCCGTCTTCCATTCGAAATGTGGGTCTTCGTCTATGAATGTCGATATATATATATATATATATATATATATATATATATATATATATATATATATATATATATATATATATATATATATATATATATATATATATATATATATTTGGTATGGCTCCAGTGATACCAGTAAAACCGCATAATTAAGAGAATACATAGATCGACCAGTTCTTTGGGACAACCACTATATCTTGCCCTCACTATCTTCTTCTTCATTTTGTTTCTTTTTTTATTCTATATATTATGTCAGTTCATAATATGTTGACGAGTGAAAACAAAATTAGAAGTTATTATGTGTTTGCATTTTAAATTATGAATGATTCTTCCACAAGTGATAAATACCTTGATAAAAAGATTTAATTGGTTCTACAGAAATTGTTGTCTACCAGGACTTGTTCTTGTTATCACTTGTCATTTGAATTATTGGCTTTTTTCACATAGCAGGAACAAGTGGGCTGGGGAAAAAGTGAAGGAGAAGTATTTAAGTGGTAATTGGTCCGTGTTAAAACTTTTCAAGCGGAAAGCTCTGTTTAAAAATTGACTCCATTTCAGTGTGTAACCTTTCAAACATTTATTCCGATTCTCCAAATATACCCGGGAATGGTTAACGGTGCACCCGGAAGCTTAACACCTCAACATCTTCACGCAATTGTTGAATATTTGATCATTTTAAATTTGAATTGAGTTTGATAACTGTACAAAACTTAATCCGAGGTACTTTTAACTCGTCCAAGCATAGAAATCTTTTGCATTATTACACATTTTCTGCTACTTTCATTGATGGGTGTTCGTCTGAAACAACAGCCCAGCAAACATTAAGACGTCAGAATGACGTCGGGTCGACGTCGTAACCCGACGTTTCCGACGTCGGACTGACGTGCCGGTTTTGGTTGTATATGAAATGGAACCGACGTCGGGTTTTCAACGTCAGAATGACGTCGGGTTCCGATCTAAATCCGACGTCGGAATTAAGTCGGTTTTAGGTTGTATATGAAATTGGAACTGACTAGAGTTATATAAATAAGAGATAATTAATCATTCAACTGCTGTTGTGAAATACATACGAAAGCATTTTCCATGTACATTTTTACAATCTAGGAAGAAAAATATCGACGCGCCATCAAAATTCTAAAATTTTCGTGTAAAAATTACGTTTTTTTCCCTCTTTTTCAAAATAACTTCCATTTCCGGTGAGCGATAATAATGTTCATCGCTTTTTGGTCGCTTTTGCAACGTCGGAATGACGTCAGAAAACCGACGTCGCTCGACGTCGGAATAAAGTCGGGTTTTCGGGGTAATAGGTCAGAATATGGTTGTGAAGTCGTCGCGACCAAAATCCAACCTTTTTTCAACCAAAAAAAACGTCGGTTGTTTGCTGGGAGATTGAAGTTGTGTGTGGGGGGGGGGGGTTGGGAGGGGGTGGGGAGGGGGATGTAGCAATGACCTTAGTCGTTCTTTGCACTGTAGTAATATGAATTTCTGCTACGATACTTTCAATTTAAGATTCTTTTATCGCTTACTACAGGAGTATATGTAAGTAGCACAATCTTCATACTGTGCCGAGAATATTCACAACTGCTGAGTAGCTGAGAAAATTGTAACAGAAGTGGCCCGTTGTTGTCCAACAGCCTACCTCTACGGCGGTTTGGTCTGTTGTGTATGACACTTTTTACTCCACAGGCGCACTGGGGATTCAGCGAAAATAGTACTTATAAAAATAGGAACTACTTTTAAAGATATCCAACAGATAGATCTCCTCAGAGGTCAGCTGTTTTATAACAACGAAAACTGGCCCTTTCAACAATGAAAAAACCCTAAATGTTTGCTAAATAATTTGTTAAATAATTTCATTTCGACACGAAATATATTCAGTCATTGAGGAGCTTTATATCTGCAAAAGTAGCAGATATCATACGAAAGATGCTAGGGGGTGGGGGTATCTTTTCTTCAGGCTTGAACAAAATTGCATGGGGATTCTGCCATGGGATGTTTCCTCCGTCGGGATTTTTTCCAGGGATTCATTCATTTTAAAACACATTGACCTGGCTTTCTAAAATATTTCTTTTAGCTTACTTGGTTACACACAAAAGAATTACGCCATGTTAAACATGGAAAGCCTGTACATTTCGAAACTGAATAAGTATTTGAATGCACTGTGAATTTCATACTCTTACTTCCGGTTGTCGCTTGTCTCGGTACAATAACACATGCAACTAGGCAGAATTCCGCTATATAGCGGAATTGGTCCACTTGTAGAAACCACTAAAGAAAATATTTGTGTTAAATTATGACCAAAAACCTCATACTCACGCAGTGCCCCTGCCTTATCGTCGCTTTGGCCCAACGGATCCAAAATGAACCTAAAATCTCTTTATCTCTAACCGTTTTCGAGATGATAGTAAACTTCCTGTTTTTGACCGTGAGCCAGAAGGTCAAGGTCACCGAGGCACATCTGATGTAACGTTGTTTAGGCCCAAAGGGTCGAAAATGGGCTCAAAATCGCTCTATCTCTAATCGTTCTCGAGATAAAAGCCAACTTCCGGTTTTTGACCTTGACCGTTTCCCAGAAGGTCAAGATCACCGAGGTACGTCTTATGTAACGTTGTTTAGGTCCAAGGGGTCGAAAATGAGCTCAAGTCGCTCTCTCACTAACCGTTTTCGAGATAATAGTCAACTTCCGGTTTTTGACCTTGACTGTGACCCAGAAGATCAAGGTCATCGAGGTACCTCTTATGTAACGTTGTTTAGGCCCAAGAGGTCGAAAATGAGCTCAAAATCGCTCTATCTCTAACCGTTTTCGAGATAAGTCGGTCTATTATTAAGGCACATGAGGTCACGTGATTTTTCACCTTGACCCTCAAGGTGAAGATTCATTATGAAAGTTTACCCCCACAGAGTACGTTTTATATGTTCAAACTGGGATTTGAACACGTTTATGGCTACTTTTCGTGATTAATAAGCGTTTTTTTTTTTTGAAAAATATTCTGACCTCACTTTGATCTTGACCTATGAGGTCAGGGTCAAAAATATTTCACCAAAAATGTTTCACCAAAACCTGATGATTGTCTGTAAGTGTGCGAAATATAAAGCTCCGCTGACTCAAACGCTAGGAGGATTTTTCTGGAAACCATTTTATGGAAAAAATAACTTTGACCTCAATTTGACCTTGATCTTGACCTCTGAGGTCAAAAAATGTGCTGATTCACCGAGACCTCGTCACCCCTACACGTGTACCAAATTTTATCTCCCTCTGAAAAATACTGAAGGAGGAGTTTTCTGCAAACCATCAAAAGGAAAAAAAGAAAAAAAATAGAAAAAGGATCGAAAAGGGCCAGAAAAACTGTAAACTTATACCAATTTGCAAGTGGGAAATATTTTCTTATTATATCTGGTAGACCCAATGCAAAATTGTACTGAGCTAATTGATAGCCGCAAGTGGAAAGGGTCACAAGAATTTCTGATTTCAGCAATGATGGTAATTCCCTGATGTATTCAGTTTCAGTAACAATATAACATTAACTATGAAACCAGTTCACGGTTTCGATTGCACATGCTCGGTAAGGGAAACTCGCAGGATTCCAGTGAACAAAACATGAAGAAACAAATGAGAAGAATATGCTAAAATTTGATTTTCTGTGCAATATCTGTGTCTATAAGGTGTCAAAACTTTATTGGAATGTGGCACAATTCACTAATGACTTTATTGTAATGGATTTCTCTCAGAAAAAAGCGCTGTATATATTTCAGAGTGATTTTGTGTATTTCTCCACTGACTTCTATGTTTCTAAGCTTCTCTGCTTCTGTGTTTATTCCAAAAGCTGGAGTCCTGTGAATCCGATTATTTTGTATCTGCAGTGGGACTTCTAGAGAAACATTGGCTGGAACGGAATTTAACCAATGATATTATAAGGAGACACTCTACAGCAAGACCATCCCCTTAAAGGACGAAGCAACACTTTTTCGTAGGGATGAGTCGCGGCCAGAATTTTGGACTCGGGGCCCCGTGACATGAAACTCGCACTGAACCCGGGGCCCCGACCTTTTGGTATTGCCAATATGGTTCGAGATACAGTGCTTGATAGCCTAGCCTTCTACAGACGTGATAGATTATGCCACGATTAAAAGATTCAAAACAGTGTATTCTGTCAGAAAATCCCGAGCTTCGTAGCAACGATAGCTTTATGATAAGAGAATTCACTGTTTTGAATGTTTTAACTGACTTAAAACACTCTTCTATGGTAAAAATTGTTTTATGAGCTACGAATCCACGCTAATTATTTTACGAATCCACACAAAATATAGCAATAGACCGCTCATAACTATGCTATGAGATCCACAGAATGCTTATTGTGTGTCATAAAATCATGTTATTGCAGTCAATTCACAATTAAGAATTTTGTGTAAATAAACTTGGACACTCCACGAAAAGATTAATGAACACTTGCTGTTTGGCCTTTCTGTCTTAAAACCCAATCCACACCGCAAACAATCAGTTATCACTGGAAAGGTTTTCAGACTTGTTCTGGATACTGTTTAGATTTTTGGAAATGTGCACAAGATTCATTAACTGTTTTATTCTTTCAATTCACCTGCGTCCTGTAGCGATTAAGACGCTGATCAGCTAAAGAGCCCCAGTTTGAATGCTATTCACTTTGATGCAAGCTTACGCATGTTCACCAATCCTTAAGCCAAGGGCCTCCTGAATTTGAATAACAAAATATATAGCTGGGACGAAGAAATTCAAAATTAGATAATAATAATAATAATAATAATAATAATAATAATAATAATAATAATAATAATAATAATAATAATAATAATAATAATAATAATAATAATAATAATAATAATAATAACAATAATAATAATAATAATAATAATAATAATAATAATAATAATAATAATAATAATAATAATAATAATAATAATAATAATAATAATAATAATAAGAAGAAGAAGAAGAACAACAACAACAACAACAACAACAACAAAATAACAATATAAAATACTTCTTCAGATATAATTCCTTCTTAAAACATACTTAATTTTTGTGGAGTTTCACGGTAACTTTTTGAATTCCTAGCTTTCGATTTGTAAAACAGACATTTATGTGATTGATCTTAACAATTCTTTCAATGCAATACGTTGATGTATTTCCTACAAAAGATCAACCTTGTTTATCGTCCTACGCACGATTTGATTCATGACCACTCCCCCCTCCCCATGTGAGATTTGGTTCTTGACCTCTCCACCCTCCCCATGTGAGATTTGGTTCTTGACCTCTCCACCCTCCCCATGTGTGATTTGGTTCATGACCTCTCCACCCTCCCCATGTGAGACTGGTTCATGACCTCTCCACCCTCCCCTTGTGAGACTGGTTCATGACCTCTCCACCCTCCCCATGTGTGATTTGGTTCATGAACTCTCCACCCTCCCCATGTAAAATTTCGTTCATGACCTCTCCCCCCTCCCCATGTGCGATTTGGTTCTTGACCTCTCCACACTCCCCATGTGAAATTTGGTTCATGACCTCTCCACCCTCCCTGTAGTGAAGTAAATACGAGCGCCCATTTATTTAACTGAACAACAGTCTGCTAGCAAGCTGAAAAGGTCCCGGACTAAATGTTTCCAATGCCAATAAATACTAGCTCCTTAAATATGAAAAGTTTATTCACACTTCATCCAGATAAAAAAAATACCATAAAAAATACCAATACACAGATACCAACACAAAAACCCCTTATTATTTTTCACACTAATTGTTTGTCCCAGCTAAATAACCCAACACACAGTGACCTCGATTAGGTCACAACAGACGAGCGATGTTAAGCAGATCCCACACAGGCGTATGACGTCATCACCAAGTCCCATGCAGACTAGTGATGGCATCAGAAGAAGTCACACGCCGACGAGTATTGTCATCAAAAGGGTCACACGCTGACGGGTGACGTCATCAAGAAGGTCACACGTGACCTGTAACCTTATCAACGGTCAGACGGCGAATGGCTTGAATGCGCGACGCTCATTACATCCCGTAATGTCACACCAGATGGAGATATTCATAAGATCACACAGGCGACGATATCAATAGAATCTTGTTCCCAGTCCCACTCAAAAGACCGCCATCAAGAGGTCACACAGGCAAACTCAGATGACCGACCTCACGAAGTCACAGAGATGATAGACATCACGAGGTCACACAGACGAACTCAGGTGACTGACGTTACAAGATCACACAGCCGACATCGGTCAAATCTTGTCCCCGGCCCCACTCATCAACACGGTGCAAAAACTGTGGGAATAAATATCCACCATAATTATTCACTTAAAATTGAATTCTATCCAACCTTGTTTTACACATGTCCAAAATTCCCCATTTCCTCAGTTTATAAATAGCTAGATTCTCCTCCCCTTCCAGCAGATATTTACTTATCACATGCACAAAAAAATCTATGACACTCCCTCACAAAATACTCATATTTATATAAAGAAATAAATATATTACTAAATGACATACCTAAATTAAATTAACTCGATATAAAATTAAGTTAACCCGATATCAAATTGACTTAACCCAATATAAAGTCAACTCACCCAGTGAATCGTATACACGTCCGTAAATTACTAACCAGCGATCAACACATATTTACACGAGGCTTTTTCCGTAGCCAATATACATTTTATTTAATACAACAGGCATTTAGCCCAACACATCACAAAAGGCTGCTTTGACCAGCACATCACAAAGAGCTGCCTTAGCCCAACAAGCCACACCGGCACGTCTTATGCCTTTGCCATCGCTGCACAGAATGAAATCAAAATGACCGCGACCCGCGAAGGAAAAATAACATTTGACCAATGCTCAATAAAATGTTCAACACAGGTCAAACATTGAACCCACGTGTGCCTTTCAAACATTAGTCACAATGTTTTTCAAACATTGAAACAATGGGTACACGTACTGAACGTACACATGCACTATGGGACACAGCCAGTATATTGTTGCACATCAAATCCATTTATAGAAATTTCAGATAAACACATTTAAATGCATAGAATTCATGGGCCCGGTCAACAAAGGTGACCTCACGCGTCAACTGGTGACCCACAGCCCATTCCATACCTGTACATTAATTGTCATCACAACATATATCACCCTTCCAAGGCAATTAATGTAACGACATAACTATTCAAGTACATTTTTATTATTTTAAACACTTTTATACATAGACTAGCTTCATACTTCTTGAACATTCCGGCTCAAGAAATCAGCGCCCAGATTGTCCTCACCCTTTATATACTCAACTCTGTAGCTGTAGGGTTGGAGGGCCAGGGCCCAACGCATCACACGCTGGTTGTTGAACTTAGCCTTGTTCAGGTAAGCCAAAGACTGATGGTCAGTTTGTAACACAAACTCTTTGCCATACAGGTAAACTCTGAATTTGTTGATTGCCCACACAATTGCTAAGCACTCCTTCTCCATAACAGAGTAATTGCTTTCGCGTGGCAACAATTTCTTGCTTATATATGCTATTGGAAATAGCATGTCCTGGTGTTCTTGCAGGAGCACAGCCCCAAGTCCAGTATCGGATGCATCTGTTCGCAACACGAACGGTTTTTGAACATCAGGAAGCTTGAGTACTGGGTCTTGACTAAGTTCTATTTTAAGATCTACAAAGGCTTTCTCGTGTTCAGCCGTCCACTTCAGGCGATCTGGTTGATTCTTTCTTGTTAGATCGGTAAGGGATTTGACTTTGGTTGCGTAGTTTGGAATAAATTTCCGATAATATCCAGTCAGTCCCAACAGGGATCTCAATTGTTTCTTGGTTTTAGGTGCATGTGCCTCCTGAATCTTCTGAACTTTGTCTTCTTGTGTCATCAGCAAGCCTTCTTTGATACGATGGCCAGTGAATTCAATGTCGCTGTATCCGAAAAAACACTTGGAAGGTTTCACTGTAAGTCGAGCACCTCTAATCCTTTCAAACAAGGCTCTGAGAGAACTAAGTTGTTCTTTCCAAGTAACTGTGTGACTGAGAACATCGTCGACAAAATTGTCTATGTTTTTCAAATGCCGAATAAGCTCTCTCATCACTCTAGAGTAGGTTGCACCAGAATTTATGAGTCCAAATGTCATCATGCAGTACTGGTAATGTCCAAACGGTGTTGAGAATGCGGTGATCTCCTTCGAGCTATCTTCCAGTGGGATTTGCCAATACCCTTTGCAGAAATCAAGCTTTGAAAAGTATTTGTCGTTTGCGCATTTTGCGTATATTGCATCAATGTCTGGCATAGGTTCGCAATCGAACTTTGTCACTTTGTTAACCTGTCGCATGTCTTGACAGTAACGCACGGATCCATCTTTCTTTTTAACGATTACTATTGGAGAGCAATACGGAGAATCTGAAGGTTCAATAATCCCCATCTCTAACATTCCTCTTATTTCTTTCTCCATGTCGTTGTACATAGCGTATGGTACAGGGTATGGTTTACATCGGATTGGCTCTTTATCTGTAAGAGTTATTTTGTGTTCACCCAAGTTGGTTACTCCTGGTCTTGAAGAAAATATATCGCTGAATTCTTTGATAAGGGCTGAGATTTCTTGCTTTTGTTTTGTCGTGAGTTCAGGATTGATACTGACGTCCTTATAAGTTTCCTCTTGTTTGCTGTTGCTGATACCAACGATGTCAGGATGTTCGCTGTCCACCTGGTCGTCTTCAAAAGTAATAGCTGCTACTGAAACCACGTTTGTTTCTGGCGTTGGGCGTAAGTATTGTTTGAGCATGTTGATGTGAAAAATTTTCACTCTTTCAGGCAGCTGTATGGCGTAGTTTTTAATTCCAACTCGATCCTTGACGACGTAAGGTCCCTTCCATTTCATAAGAAGTTTGTTGTTATCGGTTGGGAGTAAGATGAGAACTTCATCACCAGTCTTGAGTACTCGCGGTTTAGCCTTCTTGTCGAAGTAGCCTTTCTGTTTGACTTGCGATTTCCGAAGTTCTTCGGCTGCAAGTTTGCAAGTTTCTTGAAGTCGTTCGCGTAGATCAAGCACATACTCATAAGTGTCTTTGACCTCCTCTTCTATCTGCTCCTTTGACCAGATTTCCTTCAGAATGGACATTGGCCCGCGCACTGTTCTCCCATATAACAACTCAAAGGGCGAAAATCCTGCTAAACTGTCCAGAGGTGCTTCGCGATATGCAAATAGCAGTGGTTCAATGAAGCGATCCCATTCCTTTGGTTGATCTTGTATCATTCTCTTTATCATTTGTTTTAATGTACCATTATATTTCTCGCAAAGACCGTTACACTGAGCATGATACGGTGTTGTATAAATGGCTTTGACTGACAGTAGGCGGTGGACTTCTTTCATCACATCCGATGTAAATTGAGTTCCACGGTCGCTCAGAATTTCCTGAGGAATTCCTATGTCACTGAACATCTTCAGCAATGCTTCAGCTACTGTAACCGTGTCGATATTTGTCAATGGTATTGCCTTTGGATACCTTGTTGCCATGTCAACCATAGTTAGAATGTACCTATGCTTTCTTGCAGAAGGTGGAAACAATGGTCCAACTAAGTCGATCGCTACTCGCTGAAAAGGCGTTGTAATAATTGGCAAATTCACTAGTGGCGCTTTTGATATCATACCACGAGGTACTGTACGTTGGCAAATGTCACAAGATTTACAAAATCTAGAAATGTCGTCATACATATTTGGCCAGTAAAAGTTCGATTGTATCCTTTCAGTTGTTTTATGAATACCCATATGTCCTGCCATGATTGATTCGTGACCACATTTCATCACGGTTTGTCTGTACTTCTTTGGTACCACGAGTTGTTTTCCCCTCACGTCGTTGCCGGTTTCTATGGAATACGTTGTGCGATACAACAATCCTTGAAACTTCTTAAAGGTTGTGGCTTCCTTTGTCTCTTCATTCACTTTTGACTTCTTGATCTCACACCATTTCCTTGCTTGGTGTAGTGTTGGATCTTTGTCTTGACATGTCTTGAATTGATGATTATCACCCAGTTCTGGAAGAATAGGAATCTTCAATAACTTTGGTGGCTTATTTTGCTCCGCAGCTTGGCTCCTTGTTGTGACAGCCAGTGTGCTTTCTTCAGTTTTAGTTGTAGATTGACTGTCTGCTTTTACCATTGAATGTTTGTCTATTTGCTGTGCTTTGTTGAACATGAAGTCGTTAGGCTGCTCTATAATCTTTGGGAGATTTCCAAGAATCACATCACAAAGCGGTTCATCCAGACACAAAAATTCCAAAACACCTGTGTAGAATACAGACTCGATATGCAATTCAGCAAACTGTGCGATGCGAGCTGTTTGATCTACTGAAATATATCGTCCCTTTTTGTTAATAAACTGTTGTGGTTTCACTAAATCTTTACGGATGATAGCGGTAGTGCAACCTGTATCACGCAGAACTTGAACCTCTGTGTTGTTGACTGTGCCTTTAACAATTGGTAGAAGTTGCATGAAGTGTTTATCTTCCGGTAAAGTGTTAGCACATCCCATGCTTGGTAATCGATCCAATGGTTTTCTCTTCCAACTCTTACACTGGTGGCCGTTTGACGTTGCTATGCAAGTTGATAGCGTGTGCTTCTCTAGTTCTGGCTCCGAACTGTCATCTTCTTGCACGTTAACAGCGGCTGAGGCATTCATGGCTTTTTGCTTTGCACGACATTCATTTGCTTTATGTCCCTTTTGCTGGCAGTAAAAGCATGTGATGTATTGTTGACTTTTGATACTGTCGTTGGTTTGTGCCTTTGACGAATTGTTGTCTTTGCCAAATGTCTCCTTTGGTTTACTCTGTATCTTCTTATCTGCTGGTTTGGGTTGAATACGATGGGCTTCCATGTATACTTCTGCAGCATGAGATATTTCACTCAAGTCGTGAAGCTCCTTCTCTCTGATGTACATTGAAACTTCAGTAGGACAAGCGTGTAAAAATTTCTCAGCTATCATGAAGTTCCTCAATCCCTCAAAATTCTTTGGAATTCCAGCAAGCTCAATCCAATTGTCGAAGCAGTCAGACAGCTTTGATATAAACTGGCTTGCATTTTCTCCACGTTCCATTTTTGTCGAATGAAAACGTTTTCTGTATCCTTCTTCTGTCATTTGATACTTCTTTAAAAGTTCCGCTTTAAGCTTTTGGTAATTGTTGACGTCACAAGCTGGCATCTGAGCGTACACTTCCAAAGCTTTTCCTCGTAATAAAGCGCTAAGATATGTCGCTAAGTGTTCTTCTTGCCATTCGTTAGATGTGGCGAAGCGCTCAAATCGTCGAATGTATGCATCCATGTTGTCTTTGTTGTCATCAAAGTATGGAAGCTTAGGTCCTTTTTGCCCGTGATTGTGTCCAGTAGACATCAACGACTGATTCTGTTCACCAGCGGCCTTTTTACTTTGTAATTCCAATTGCAATTTCATCATTTGTAATTCGTGCTCCTGTTCTTCTTTCTTCATATGTAATTCTCTTTCAAATTTTTCTTGTTCAAGTTGTCGATTTCTTTCAAAGTTTTCACGTTCCATTTGGGCCTGAAGTTGTAACTTTTCCCTTTCCAGTAATTCTTTCTTTTCTTCCCGAGCGATTGACCTCTCATCCCTTTCGATGTCTTTCTGTTCCCGGCTGTATGCAAAATCCCACAAATCTTTGTCCTTTAATCCAAGCTTCTCTCCCATTTCGAGATATTTTGCAAAATCCATGACGTTGCTGTAAATTTATCCGCATCCAAGTTGTAAGTTTTTCAAATAAAATGAATGGTTATATAAATGTTTGTGGTTTGTGACTAATGTAATTGTTTATCAAGAATTTAAATATTTGAGTATATAGTAATTTTGCAAGTATAACTTTTGTGTTGAATTCAAAATTTAAATGTGCATTTTTTAACTGTAGATCTATGAGTTCATAGAAAGAAATAATTTAATCGACGGACAATGAAACCAGTAACAGACGGACCGTATAACTACACTTGATGCTGTTTATTTTAGATTCCTGTGATTTAGAATAATGATAAGATTTGAGGCAGTTGATTGTTCAATGTAATTGGAAGAAGTTCAGGTGCAACCCCAGCAATACCTTTTCTGTCTTATATAACTAACCATAAGACACTTCACGTTGAAAAGGCTTGTATGGGTGCACTGTATATTGAAGACTGTAATCATGAGTCTACGGACCGACAGACAGACTCACATTATGGTACCTGTTTACTTGTTGTAAAGAGGTAACGAACTGACATACCGACGGACTGACAACGGACAAACAGGACACACTCTGCACTCGTTCTCTTGTCTTAATAACTAACCTAAGACACTTCACGGCAAGAACAGTACAGTCTCCACGTTCTTTACGATACTACGCAACTTCTGCATGTATCTTTCCTTCAGATACCTGTCAAAATCCAATTTTTCTTAGATTCTACAGATATGAATTTGAATTCTGCAAATCGAATTCAACACACAATTCCAACTGGTTTTTCACACAAGACTAAACAAGATATATCTCCTCAATAAGTATTTCTTGTCACTCGATTTACCCAACGAGTTTGTTTCATTAGACAAGCAAATATCTTATTGAATGCAAAAGCAGAAGACAAAACCGGGTACCTGCGATCACATTTGTCTTTCAATCTATGCAGAGAACTTGCTATCTTAAGTGCAACTCACTAATGCGATGGAGATACACTATTGAGAAGCTAAGACAGTCTTGCTAAAGTGCTGATGAGTACCTTTCTTTTCTTTATTCGACCCTTTACAATTATGAAACAATTTTGTAACACCTCATCATAATTTACACATGAAAAAAATAAAGAATACCCTTTTTGATTTAAAGTCTACATCACATCCCGTTTCACATCGATAATATCTAATACGATATTAAATCAGTTTAACGAATTACTAAATTATTTACTCAATCCATATTAGAACAATTTACCTTCCCATCCAATCCCTATCAAAACCATTTAACTTTCCATCCAATCCATATCAAAACAAGTTACCTTCCCATCCCGGACGAGCCCCCATTTATTTAACTGAACAACAGTCTGCTAGCAAGCTGAAAAGGTCCCGGACTAAATGTTTCGAATGCCAATAAATACTAGCTCCTTAAATATGAAAAGTTTATTCACACTTCATCCAGATAAAAAAATACCATAAAAAATACCAATACACAGATACCAACACAAAAACCCCTTATTATTTTTCACACTAATTGTTTGTCCCAGCTAAATAACCCAACACACAGTGACCTCGATTAGGTCACAACAAACGAGCGATGTTAAGCAGATCCCACACAGGCTATGACGTCATCACCAAGTCCCATGCAGACTAGTGATGGCATCAGAAGAAGTCACACGCCGACGAGTAATGTCATCAAAAGGGTCACACGCTGACGGGTGACGTCATCAAGAAGGTCACACGTGACCTGTAACCTTATCAACGGTCAGACGGCGAATGGCTTGAATGCGCGACGCTCATTACATCCCGTAATGTCACACCAGATGGAGATATTCATAAGATCACACAGGCGACGATATCAATAGAATCTTGTTCCCAGTCCCACTCAAAAGACCGCCATCAAGAGGTCACACAGGCAAACTCAGATGACCGACCTCACGAAGTCACAGAGATGATCGACATCACGAGGTCACACAGACGAACTCAGGTGACTGACGTTACAAGATCACACAGCCGACATCGGTCAAATCTTGTCCCCGGCCCCACTCATCAACACGGTGCAAAAACTGTGGGAATAAATATCCACCATAATTATTCACTTAAAATTGAATTCTATCCAACCTTGTTTTACACATGTCCAAAATTCCCCATTTCCTCAGTTTATAAATAGCTAGATTCTCCTCCCCTTCCAGCAGATATTTACTTATCACATGCA
The DNA here is from genome assembly GCA_949752745.1 of Protula sp. h YS-2021. Taxonomy (NCBI): domain Eukaryota; kingdom Metazoa; phylum Annelida; class Polychaeta; order Sabellida; family Serpulidae; genus Protula; species Protula sp. h YS-2021. The sequence goes on along the minus strand of OX457027.1, from coordinate 26,189,687 downwards.
CAGAAAAATCTATTACACTCCCTCACAAAATACTCATATTTATATAAAGAAATAAATATATTACTAAATGACATACCTAAATTAAATTAACTCGATATAAAATTAAGTTAACCCGATATCAAATTGACTTAACCCAATATAAAGTCAACTCACCCAGTGAATCGTATACACGTCCGTAAATTACTAACCAGCGATCAACACATATTTACACGAGGCTTTTTCCGTAGCCAATATACATTTTATTTAATACAACAGGCATTTAGCCCAACACATCACAAAAGGCTGCTTTGACCAGCACATCACAAAGAGCTGCCTTAGCCCAACAAGCCACACCGGCACGTCTTATGCCTTTGCCATCGCTGCACAGAATGAAATCAAAATGACCGCGACCCGCGAAGGAAAAATAACATTTGACCAATGCTCAATAAAATGTTCAACACAGGTCAAACATTGAACCCACGTGTGCCTTTCAAACATTAGTCACAATGTTTTTCAAACATTGAAACAATGGGTACACGTACTGAACGTACACATGCACTATGGGACACAGCCAGTATATTGTTGCACATCAAATCCATTTATAGAAATTTCAGATAAACACATTTAAATGCATAGAATTCATGGGCCCGGTCAACAAAGGTGACCTCACGCGTCAACTGGTGACCCACAGCCCATTCCATACCTGTACATTAATTGTCATCACAACACTCCCCATGTGAGACTGGTTCATGACCTCTCCACCCTCCCCATGTGAGATTTGGTTCTTGACCTCTCCACCCTCCCCATGTGAAATTTGGTTCATGACCTCTCCACCCTCCCCATGTGAGACTGGTTCATGACCTCTCCACCCCCCCCCCCATGTGAGACTGGTTCATGACCTCTCCACCCTCCCCATGTGAGATTTGGTTCTTGACCTCTCCACCCTCCCCATGTAAAATTTGGTTCATGACCTCTCCATCCTCCCCATGTGAGATTGGTTCATGACCTCTCCAACCTCCCCATGTGAGATTTGGTTCTTGACCTCTCCACCCTCCCCATGTGAGATTTGTTTCATGACCTCTCCACCTTCCCCATGTGAGATTTGGTTCATGACCTCTCCACCCTCCCCATGTGAGATTTGGTTCTTGACCTCTCCACCCTCCCCATGTGAAATTTGGTTCAAGACCTCTCCACCCTCCCCACGTGAGACTGGTTCATGACCTCTCCACCCTCCCCATGTGAGATTTGGTTCTTGACCTCTCCACCCTCCCCATGTGAAATTTGGTTCATGACCTCTCCACCCTCCCCATGTGAGACTGGTTCATGACCTCTCCACCCTCCCCTTGTGAGACTGGTTCATGACCTCTCCACCCTCCCCATGTAAGATTTGGTTCATGAACTCTCCACCCTCCCCATGTAAAATTTGGTTCATGACCTCTCCACCCTCCCCATGTAAGATTTGGGTTAAGACCTCTCCACCCTCCCCATGTAAAATTTGGTTCATGACCTCTCAACCCTCCCCATGTGAGATTTGGGTTATGACCTCTCCACCCTAACCATGTGAGATTTGGTTCTTGACCTCTCCACCCTCCCCATGTGAAATTTTGTTCATGACCTCTCCACCCTCCCTATGTGAGACTGGTTCATGACCTCTCCACCTTCCCCATGTGAGATTTGGTTCTTGACCTCTCCACCCTCCCCATGTGAAATTTGGTTCATGGCCTCTCCACCCTCCCCATGTGGGACTGGTTCATGACCTCTCCACCCTCCCCTTGTGAGACTGGTTCATGACCTCTCCACCTTCCCCATGTGAGATTTGGTTAATGAACTCTCCACCCTCCCCATGTAAAATTTGGTTCATGTCCTCTCCACCCTCCCAATTTGAGATTTGGGTTAAAACCTCTCCACCCTCCTCATGTGAAATTTGGTTCATGACCTCTCCACCCTCTCCATGTCAGACTGGTTCATGAGCTCTCCACCCTCCCCATTAAAAATTTGGTTCATGACCTCTCCACCCTCCCTATGTGAGACTGGTTCATGACCTCTCCACCCTCCCCATGTGAGATTTCGTTCTTGACCTCTCCACCCTTCCCATGTGAGATTTGGTTCATGAACTCTCCACCCTCCCCATGTAAAATTTGGTTCATGACCTCTCCACCTTCCCCATGTGAGATTTGGGTTATGACCTCTCCACCCTCCCCAAGTGAGATTTGATTCATGACCTCTCCACCTTCCCCATGTGAGATTTGGGTTATGACTTCTCCACCCTCCCCAAGTGAGATTTGGTTCATGGCCTCTCCCCCAGTCCCCATATTAGCTTTGGTTCATTTTTTAGAATATGTGAACAACATTTTTCAATTTTTCTGATTATAGAGCAGCCTAGAAAAAAATGAGCACTCTTTCTGGGTGGTGTTTTGTACCCTTTGAAAGAGCACTATATCTGAAGAAGATCATTTTCCAAGTTTTATAGATTACTTGTCTGGGTTAGTACAATGCTTGCTTGGATTCTTTTATGTGTGAAAATTTGTTTAATTTTATACACAATTAAACATGGCACCCACGTTCATCTTCAACCCCGGGGTTGAATATGTGATCGCGAGTGCCCGGGATCCCGGCTTTCTCGATCTATCCGTATTTTGTTTCGACAATTACTTGAAAGAAAGCAAATTAAAACCCGTTTTATCCATATTTATTCAGTTTGAGATGTTTAAATGCTCATTTAGCTCAAATACGAGTTCCGAAAGCAACACCTGGAATTATCAGTTGATGATAAAATTAATCTAATACATAAGAAATAATAATAATAATAATAATAATTATAATAATAATAATGCAACGTTTGTACAGATTGCAGAGGTTATGCTGTTTATCAAAATACAATCATTCAATTTATCCTTTGCATTACAAAAAATAGAGAATTTTGATTCCGTTATACAATATGAAGTGTGTTTCATTTATCTTCTCATGCGTTATGTGCTTAACTAATTCACCAACTGCACCAAAGAAAAGTGTTTCCACATTTTGTCAGCTGGATTAAGAAATGTCAAGAAGATCAGTCATGTGAGATTTGTTTGCATGACGGCAAAAGGAAGACAGTCAAGCACACACCAACATTTATTCATTTGTTGAAAAAAGTTTTCCAGGTATTACAGAACGAACAAACATAAAGAATTAGAACGAAATGAATTCATGTGAATGTCTATTATATTCACATAAAACAGTTGTTTAAATAATTAAAACATTATTTCAACTTTGTACTTTGGCATCATTTTTTAAGGAAGAGCTGTATTAGCTGAAAGGAATTTAAATTCCAAATATGTTTTGGAATTATGAAGGTGGACCTTCATGCATGCCTTAATTATACCCATGCTCACTTCACAATATCTGTTGACAAACTTGCCTTTTTTCCCTGAAAAAATGTCACTGTGCATTTTGCCTTCTCCCCATTTATATACCTTTATGTTAACATTTATGGATTGACCTGTTCCATAGCTATTTGTCTTCGATTTTTATATATTTAGTAATGTATCAGAAGTTGAGTAAAAGAAAAACAGTATTTTTATCTGAAAATACTTTCAATTCTTAGCTGTAGCTTAGGCATAATACATTTAGGTCCATAGAATGTTTTCTCTTATGGTGAAACATTTTGCTTTGATTATTTTCCAAAAAGGAGTTTCACTACCTTATGAGCTATTACAAAGTGTAAAAACTACAACAAAGCACATCACTGTCGCCGCATAAAGTCCCATTGTTCAACAGCTGTCGTGGTCTCAAGTATTAACGGGTTCCATTGTTTCATTCTAGGTTTTTTACACGTATTGTGTCAGCCGTTACAAAAAGTGATTCTGGTTATGCATCTTGCTGCAAACTTGTGTTTTATATGTACAGTTCACGCCACATAGGGTTGAAATTTTAAACTAACAGAATTAAACATTTAGCAATTTATTGCTTTGAGCTCCGCTTATTGTACGGTGGGCAGTAGGCAGGTTTTATAGAAGTATTGATTGTACTTTTTAAGTTCTAACTAATAACACTTGACAATTTTAGTAAATCGCTCAGCTCTCTTTAATTAAGGTGGCATTCCATTTACTTTCCTTTCTTCTCCAAGAATAAGGTTTGGAGCCGTTATTGTTAATAACACAACTTTTGGCATGTCTACTTTGTATGGCTAGTTGATCGTGGTCTACGTTTTTGCTATTCTTGTTTTAATTTTTCTTGTTTTTATTTTTATTTTCAAGAAAGAAAGGAACACCACTAGAGGTACACACAGTAGGCTTTAATTCAATTCAGTATGAGGGAGCCCTTTATGTCCTTCTAATTTCTTGGTTATCTTGTCTCTTCGTAAAACTATCAATTGAACAGACTGACAACAGCAAGTAATCATTACTGAAATGTGACTGAAAACAAAATGTAGCAGCTGTGCATTGTTATTTGGAATAAGCATAGGTTGATACAGCAGTGTTGGAACTTTTGAATCTCTGGTTTCATCAAATTTGGTTCTCATGGAAAATATTAATAAAAATAAAAAAATGTCATATTTTACACTTTGTTTTTATTTCCTTCAAGAATAAGTTGCTAGTACAGAAGTATACATTGTATAACAAGCCGCAAAAGTGCTTTTTGCTGTAAAGTATTTCACAAGAGTTTCATGGACTGTTACTCGATTAACATAAGGTACATTAAACTTATATATAATTTCAAACCTTTTTTCTTTTTTTTCTTTATTTCTTTTTTTTTTAAATGACGCAGTCTAAAGTCTCTATTTTTTTGTTTTCTGTGCATCTTTTTTCAATTGTTACTTTATGTTTTAAATATTAAAAAAAACGGTAGAAATAAACCTCTTCATTGGCGTTATTACATTTTTAGCAACCCTAGTATTTTTATTCTAGTATTTAAGCTAACCTGATGAGAGTTCTAAATAAGTTTTATTCAATCATTTTCCGAGGATTGCTCAAAAAGGTTTTAACTATAGCATGTTGCAAAGAGGTGAATTAAATCTCGTGCTTCATTACATTGTCTGCACATCTGTGATACAGATAACGATGTAATCAGAAGCATAATTTTTGTGTATTATTTTGTATAAAAACATGCTATTTTTGGTGTTTCTTGTTAGGTGCTTGGTCTTTAAAAATATTTCTTTCCATTCCAGCTCTTGGAGATTTATAAGTGACTTTTGCCATCGTCGTATACAGCTAGGTTCAACTTGCTTTTGTTTTATAAAATACCAGTAGAGCGACTTCGAGTTACACTTAATTATATCAACACTTAAGATATCTGTCATCAAATCATTCATTTTGCCAAATTTCATGTATTTCCTTTTTATGTTATGATATCATAGATTTTCATTCGCTAGGAATAGCATTAGTAAGGCCCATAATTGTTATAATATTTAGTTCAAGTTTATACTGGTATTTAATTTTAAACTGATTCATAAAGGTACCCTGTTCTGTTATTAGATTACCTGCATAGGATATTTTTTTCTTCCTTTTCAATGTAAAAAAACAGACTTATTCTGTATTAAGATATATTGATTGTGCCAAAGGCACTGTTTCAATATACTGTGAACGTTAAATGGAGGGTTTTTCAGCAAATATCATCTGTAAAATATTTCTCTATAAAAGGCTGGTATGTCTTTCGATAGTTTATCTACATTAAGGGATAAATTGAGAACCTTCCGCAAGCTAAGGTTGGGCAAACTTATTTTAAAAAAAATTTATACTAATAGAATTTTCATGTTCAATTAATCTTTTGACCAAAGTTAACCTTTGGGTGTTCAAAAATCATATCTAGTCCAAGCTAAGGAGGTCGCCATCTTTGTAATCTTGAATTAATACGTTGGCTTGTATGCGTTGTGGTTTTTATCCCATATAAAGTTATTAAATTCATTAATAATTTCCGTGATGAACCAATCTGGGGTTTCCATTACATTCATTACATATAATAACGCCGGCAGCAAAAGGTTTTTATGGTGATTTTTCCTTTAAGTGAGAGATAACATTTCGACCAAGCACATAATGAGTTTTTAATTTCTTTTAGTTAATCTCTCAGGTTTACCTCAGTTGTTTTAGCTATATTATTAAAATATCTAATACCTAGCGAGACCACATCTCCTTCAGACCACTTTATGTGGTAGGGTTTTTCCCAGGTACTTAATTCTTTGCTTGCCATCTTGTAAGATTTCAGTCTTACCCAGATTCACCTTCAAGCCTGATGTGAAATAAAATAGCACAAACCAATTTAAAGCATTTTGGATTGAGAGCACATCAGCCAATAGTAACGTCGTATCAGCGGCTAATAAGCTAATTTTAGTTTCAATGCAACCTTTTTTTACTCTTTTTATATGACTGTTACTGTTAACTGCACGCTAAAATTTCAACCACTGTTATAAAGAGTAACACTGAGAGGGGATCACCCTGTCTCACACAATTTGAAATATTGAACGCCCCACTTGTGGTCCCATTGTTGATTATACAACTTTCGATGTCAGTGCAAAATATCTTCATCCAGTACCTAATATTGGGGCCGAAATTAAAACATTCTAAATATTTGTCTAAAAATTTCCAATCTAATTTATCAAAAGCCTTTTCAAAATCTATGACTAAGAGGAATCCTCCTTTTTGTTCTCTATTTAAATGATCTATACAATCTATTAGTGTTCTTTTATCTATTTTTGATAAAGCCGTTTTGTTCAGGTCCGATAATTTTTGAGAGAACTTTTTGAAATCTATGCGCTAAAGTTTGTGTTGCAATCTTCATGTCCATATTTAATAGACTTGTCCAGTTTTTTTAATTTGTCAAATCTTTGTTCTTTTTGGGATTAAGCGTATAATACCTCTTTTTTGTTCAACACTCAGATGGCCTTGTAATAACATGTCCAATACATCTTCCCAAAAGTATTCATAAAATTCTTTAGACAACCCGTCTGATCCGGGGGTTTTATTAACGCCAATGTTTTTAACTGTTTTATATAATTCTTCTTTAGTAAATTCAGAGTTTAAATAAAGTTGATCGCTAGTGGATATTTATTCTTCACATTCTTTATGAAAAGAAAAACCAATTGTCACTGTTTATTTCTTTTTAATAAAATGATTAATCGTCACAAAACGCTTTCAATTGAAATTTAAGTCTGAAAAGTCTTTGTGTTATTGAAATGTTCCCGCTATTTTCTACAATTTAAGTCTGAAAAGTCTTTGTGTAATTTAAATGTTCCCGCTTTCTTCTACAATTTCTCTTCTGAATCACCAGCAATGTTGGTCGTTACCTCAATATCGTATTCTTCTATTTGTGAATGGCAATACTGGGGACGCCTCCGCAGTTTTATTACCGATACTGGGACACATATTTCACTTGGGTCATATACCATATTCATTATGGGCATATGTTCAAAATTTAAAAGTTGCTGTTGGCCTTCTGTAATGAAAATAAGCTGCAGAAAAAAGAGCTTTTTAATTTGGTGTTTGAGCCAAGTATAGAAAACATCAATTCCTTTTTTGATCCTAGTTCACTTGAAGTCTTTCACTTTGCTTTGATGGGCACTTTTACACATGGTTCATTTCAATGGATTTTTGTGAAAGTCCGTTTTGCGTAACACTCTCATATGGTATCAAAATACAACTGTGCAAAACATTTTTGTGCTTTACGACGCTGACTCCGTGAAAAAAAGAACACAGAAACTGCGGAACATCTTTCTCCTGTTCCTCACGCAGACAAGTGACGCGGCTGTTTTACTGATTGATAATCTCGGTTGCTCTACTCATACTTTTTCCTTTTCTTTCGTCATCTCTAGGTGCTTAACGCCCTAAAAAGTGGTACTGTTTGTTCCAATTTCCGACAATGGTGTTTTATGAGACCACGTGTAATTTTCCGAATTAAGCTTGCTTAATTTTTCCTTACACAACCTTTCCATAAGTGGGGGGGGGGGGCAGAGAAGTTCAGTTGAAAATAATGAAATGTTGAGAGAGAGAATAGATCATCAACCGGATGACCAGTTTGAGAAATTTAGTCGTTAATGTCAAATTTTGATTGTCATTGACCATCGGCCGTCTAGCTTCGTTAAATAGCTCACTTGTGAGGATTTAGTTATAGTTTGTTTCAAATAAGTTTGTTTTACATTATTAAGCTCGTGATTAAAAATAAATTGACCTTGTTTTATTTCAGGCTTTAATAGGTATGTCCGAAATAGGAAAGGCAAGTTTAATTAAATTTAAAAAATGTGCTTCCATGCTTTTGAGAAACTGTTTACATCGTTTATTTATTTTTTATTAGTTTGTGAGATTAATGTTGTCCCTATTTTGTAGTATAGTGCAAGGAATTATCTAAGAGGAAATGTGACAGGAAGTGGCACTGTGCTTCAGAATAACCACATGTGGTTGTGTATTATAGATTTTTTCCTTCATGTGGCAGTCCGATTCAGAATTAATTACGGTTGTGACTTATGACAATTCACGCTATAATATTCATAACGGCATGTTAATCAGATATATTTCTTGTTTGAGGCATTATTCCAAGACAGAGATGACAGGGCACAGCCAACTTATATATAAATGAACATACAACTCCTTGTGCGGTTATAGCAAGATCAGCTCAGATTCAAACCAGCATCCTTCAGGCCGCTCCTAAATACCACGTTTGCCTGCTGAAGTAAATTGAAACGGCCCTCCAAAATATTTCTAATTTTTTGGTGTCTTATTCTAAACACCATTTGCCACATATTTTTAAATAATATCCATGCAGTTTTATCTAGAACCTTTAATTTTCCTAAAAAGTCCAGTTGATTTTAATAACCAATGCTTCTGTCCTGAACTGTAGAAATATGGCTTTTAGATATCTGTCAAGACATGCGGCATCTACTCAGTGCCAACATCCATGTCTTACTGTCTTTTTAGAGCTCGATGCACAGTTTATAAGCTACAGGAAATCGAGGGTATAATATAATACAATATAATTTATAATATTGAAAAAAAAAAGAAAACAAAAATATCATAGTACAATAAAACACAGGCAGTTAATATTAATTATGTTAATATTTATATTCATTATGATTAGATGGTAATGAATCTAATATAGCACAACTTTCTTATGATTTATCTCCATGGGTACTTGGCTCTCCATGAAATATGATGTGTTACCGGTGAATTTTGAAGAAGTTAGATACACTTTAGTCACTTTGAGTGAAGCTGCACTAATTAAAATTCCTGTACAAACTCCTCGCCCTTGGCCCTCCCCAAACACAAAATAAAATTTGAATGTAGTTATCAGTTTGGGATCAGTGTGCATTAAGCATCAACACACCCTCCCGCTCGGTATAAAGACGTCGATGTGAGACAGGATCGTTATTCCACAGACTACCTCGCGGTCGGGTATTCTGATACACGTAATATCTCAGCGAAGTAACCAAGAAAACCTGTTCGAGCGGGAGGGTGTTTTGATACTTAATGCACACTGAACCCAAACTGATAACTGCATTCAAATTTAAATCATATTAAAAACCTTCAAATGAGTGCTGAAGTAAAACGTTGAAAGTGGGAACAATAGGTTGATAGATGTTCACAAGAGTTCTATTATTTTAAGCCACACCAGATGCAATGGAATATATCTGTGAAAAGAATAGAAAAGGTGCTATATGCTGCGGTCAAGTAATGGACGAAGCAGGCAAGTTCTGTTATTGCGTCGTCTATTCCCAGAGATATATGTGTGGTTGCTTGTGTAATATTTTAAAGTCTTCTCTTTTTTCGACCTTGTCCTTGACCGAGAAGGTTGAGTTCATTAAGATGTCTTCTGTGTGACGGCTTTTAGGCCCATTGGGTAAAAATTGAGTTGAAATCATTTTTACTATTTTCGAGATAATGATCAATTTCCGTATTTTGACCTTGAACTTGGCCGAGAAGGTCAAATTGAGCTTAAAGACGTTCTATCGTTGACCATTTTCAAGATAATGGGCAACTTCAAATTTTCAACCTTGACCAAGAAGATTAAGGTTAGCGAGATACCACTTATATAACGTCTTTTGGCTTTTGGTCAACATTGAGCTCAGAGTCGCTTTGTCTCTTGCCGTTTTTAGATACATCCTATTATTACTTTCGATATACGATATACAAAGTTCATGACGTTTGACCTTGACCCTTGCAGTCAAGAACTGGGTTGCTATGGTACCCATACTGAAATCGCATGTGTTTAAACAGGTATTTAAACCTTACATCTAGAAATTTTTGGAAACAAAAAGGCATTTGAAAATAATTTGATCTCTTTCTGACCTTGAGGTAAAATTCGGTTTCAGTGAGACTTTAAGTGTACCAAATTTGAATAACATTACATAAGAGGCATCTTGACCTCGGTCACCATCAAGGTAAAAAATCGGAAGGTGATCATTATCTAGAAAGGTTAGAGACTAAGCGATTTTGAGTTCATTTTCGACATTTTCGCCCAAAACGACAACAAAGAACGGGTACCACGGTGACTTTGACCTTCTCGGCCATAATGTAATGCAAACATTTTCTTTTGTGGTTTCTGCAAATGGGTACTTCCGCGGAATTCGGTCTAGTTGAATAGTGTATTTTATACTAGAAAAGAGCAGAGACATTCAATAGAGGCAGATTAGAGACGCTTTCGATTTTGTTGTGAACATTCGAGTAGGATGTGTAGGAAAAATCCACCCGGAAAAAAGCGCCTCCGCACAAAATCCCCCTATTTCGCCAACTGCGGAGAAAATACCCACGTTTTTTTGCCATGCTCGGAGAAAATCCCCAAACTTCTTTCAGCCAATACTTCATTCTACGCGTGAAATGCATTAAATAATAAAATGTTGTTAATGGAATACTTCTGTGAATATTTACTCCACTTATCACACTCTGTGAGTATTTTGGTGCAGATCAGTATAAAGTGGCAGCACTATATCATTTCCCTTACACACTCCTGAACTTAAAAAAAAATACTATGGTTGGAAAATGTTCAGTTGACAAACAGCTGATAAAATGTCTAGCTGGAAAAACTCCTGTTTGCAAATGTCGGGTTGAAAATGGCCGGTTGGAAAATGTTCAGTTGTTAAGGGTACCAGATCCATTGTCAGAGCTGCCTTTCTGTTAAAACAAAAAAAAAATTGCAAGCCTTTTAAAAAGTCTCGGAAAGTAGACCCTTCACAAGCAGAGTTCTGCTGTTATTTGCGTTTCTCTTCAGTTACACTTTTGCAGGGACTTGCTTTCCTTTTTTATAATGTCGCAGAGTCTGTAAATAATGCCCTTTCCTAACATTTTGATCGAATCGAATAATCACCTCTGCTTCATTTGTCGTCTGAAAATTTTTTATAAGTTGTGTCTAAGAATTTTTTATTTTTCATGAAGGTTTGTGTTCTTTTAGTGATCTGCTATTTGCTTCTATTGATTTATTCTGATTTACATATAATAATAATAATAATAATAATAATAATAATAATAATAATAATAATAATAATAATAATAATAATAATAATAATAATAATAATAATAATAATAATAATAATAATAATAATAATAATAATAATAATAATAACAATAACAATAACAATAACAATAATAATAATAATAATAATAGAAGCTGACTTCTTTTCGACCAACTTTATCCAAGTCACCTCACAGTGATGCAGGGAAATGAAATCTGTCGCAGAGTGGTTGGGTCACGCTTGGACCTTCACGTAAACTTTGTGCTTCGCTGAAACAAAATGTTTTGACTTCGCTTAATCGTTGTGCGGCAGTCGGGACACTAAGCTCGGCAGAGCATATTATTCTCTCCATTTGCAAGATGACTCAGAGCCTTTCATATGCAGCTTGAAGTCAATTTATACAGCAGTGAGCTTCGAAATCATGCAAAGGGGAGGGGCGGGTGGAGGGGGGCGGTGAGGTAATCAATAACTTGCACATATAAATATCCCAAAGCTAGAAATCTATGAAATAGTCAAATCAATACATGCACCAAATGTAACTGTGGGCTTTAACATTTGTCAGATGAATGACCAAAAAAAAATTGCTTTCTGTTGCTCTCCGTTATACGCTCAGGGTATGCAAGTTGTTATATGTGTATATTTTCCTGTACTTTTGCATACTTTTCAGTAGATAATCACGCTACAAAACACTTTGAAATGACCTGCCATATATGGCGAAAATTCCCACGCAGTCTGTGCATAGATAGAATCGTATAGATATATAAGAGCACAAGTGCTTCGTTTGTAAACATACACACACAACACGCACATGCTCAGTTCGCTTTGTGACTTGTGGCCAATATGGCGTTCACTTTCATGTATCCAACAAGAAAACGTAAAAAATGACAACCATGCAATGACAACAAACGGTTGGAGAACCTAAAAACCTGCATTGGATTAATTAAATGTTTATTAAACGCGACGTTCAGAACATGACATCTGAAAACAAAACTGCTGCGCTGGAGGAGATTCGCCTTGATCAATGCACAAGTGGGGATACGGAAGTCAATTTAATTGACTTGGTGGATTGTTTTCAACCTCCTGGGCCTTGCAACCCAACAGCGGATAAAAATAATAAGCGTCAGTCTTCAAATCGCTTGTCAGAATGTCAGCCGGAAGTTGATGTCAATCAGAATTTTAATCCAATCACAAAAATTAGTGGAAAATCGAACGACGATGCTGCGATACATAAACGTCATCCAAGACCAGTCTTGTCAAATATAAGCCGAGCCATGTCGACGGAGAGCGATCCAGGGATTGCCGATATGATGGGCTGGAACGACCGGAAGTCGCGATCCATGGTAGACGAGCTGCTGTTCGATATTTACGATCGGTGGCATTACGGACAGCGGTGTAGCTTCGACAGCGATACCGTTACTGAGTGTTCTAGCACTTCGGATGCCTTCGCAGACAGGAGTGATCTATCCCATCTACAACTGGAAGAACAGAAAGAAGGCTCTAGACTTAATAAAACTTATTTGGCTACTAAAGGTAAGTTCAGGTGTGTGCACGTGTTGTGTACAACCATGTGTAAGAATGCACGAAGGGATACATTGTTCTCAGCAATACGAAAATGGGACGATTTTTCAGACAGTCATTTTTCGTCAAAGACGAAACTTATAATACATGTGATGGTCAGTTATTAAATTTAAATGACGTAAGTTTTGAAATACTACTAGGCTATGTCAACATTATTAAGGTTTAGATTCGTTCCATTTCGATATCACTGTGCCATTTCCCACATCGCCTTTCCTCGTATATGTGCACTGTACGGTGTATGGATGCCACTGGAGTGGTGCACTAGACCAGGTGCATTTGCACGTACAGTATGCCTTCGGTCTTGGCTATTTTCATGTGTGGAACAAGCGGGTTAGAGTTTTGTTTGGGTGGGTGCAGCATGCTTATTTTTTTGCCACAAAATTATGGAGTTTTGCATGTTTTTTAAATCGGACAACGGGATATTGAGACCTAATCTACCTATATAATATCCCGTTGACTTAATCCACCTAATCCACCTAATCCAATGCATTTGAAGGACCACAGTATGGGAGTGCCAGGGTTGGTACATCCGCTACCGTGTACACACAGATTATACTCAGGATACTCAGAGGTTCGAACCAATTGTACGATCCTGTATGCGCATTGCGCACACTTACGTAAAAAACTCGCTAGGGATTGACAAGGGGAGTACACTGTCATTTTTAAGGTTTTACTCTCAGTCCCTATTCAGTGACTATGGTCTAATGCTAAATAATGTTTGGGGTATGATTAGTTTTAGAATACCCCCCCCCCCCCCCCGCCCTCTGTTTCCCACCATTCTCCACAATGTATCATTTCAGATGGCAATTCTGTGTAAGTTTAATGCACTACGCCTTCGAAGTCGAATTGACGGCATTTGTGTTAATAAGTAAAATACCTTCACTATAAAATATGAGTCAAATGTGGCGATTGATTCTATAAAAATCTGCTTCGTAAGTAAAGCAATGCAGTTGTATTTTAATTGGTTTCACAGCTGCTGAGCCATATTAAGCTGACAAGAAAAAACGCTGCGTCTTTTAATCCGCATAACACGTTGAACTTCATATTTGAAAACTGAAAAAAAAGAGCCAATCTTTTGTTAATATTCAAAGTAAACTTGGTTTGTGTGTCAAGGCGGGAGTAATGCTTGGGTTGTTTATTAACTACGGAAACTGATATTTGGGATTTTCTAAATCCAGTTTGATTTTATATATATTTTAGTCTGCATTAATCAACATAAGGTAGCCAGGATGATTTATTTTTAGAACAATCTCTATATAAATATAGACGCTGTTCTAACGAGAATCGATGCTTCATTATTAGAGACAGAAAATGCTACATGAGAGACTGGAAACTTTGTTTTTTTTTTTTTTTTGTTTTTTTTGTTTTTTTTTTTTGCAAAGATAACATCAGAATTTGAATCAAGAATTATATTTTTTAAGCTGTTTCAAGCACCTGTAAGTAACTGTAGAAGAATTCAAAAGAGAGAGAGAGGGAAGGTCAAGAGTGGCGTTGTCCCTCTTTCGAGTTGGGGTGATGGACGAGGTTGAGCGCGAAACGCCCTTTTAGGGGCTCGTATTCTGCTCTGCCCTCTGGGGTACGTATTTTGCTGTGCATTCGTCTTGGTGTTGTTCTTGCTTTAATCATTATTATTCAAAGCCGCTTTGTCTGATTGTTCTTACGACATCAGTATCAAGTTTGAAAGTTCAATTTATGCAGCTTCGAATCGCGGAGGGAATTGTATACACGTCAGAATAAACCATATGGTTCTCTTTAACGCACCGCTGACCTTAAAATGGAACACAAATCTTGCATCCTGGTGCGTTGTCATTAAGCGATTGTTCCCCAACATAAACAATTTCATAAAAACACACAGAATGGGACCACAAAAAGAGTAAGGCGCGGAGTTAAGGAATTCGAAGTGGGTCACGTGCTTTGGTAGGGTATGGGGCATATACTATGGGCTTATCGATTCGAATTCTAGCTTTTATATGTACATTTTAGATGTGGAGATTTGTATGTATTGAGATTCTTATAGCGGCACAAATGGGTTGTCGGGGCGGGTTGGGGAAGGGGGGGGGGAGTAGAATAATGGCTGGTTAATGGCTCTTAGTTTGGGTGAAATAATTACTATATTCAGAGTGGGAAGGATTAAGAGGGTCGTTGTATAATCAAACCATGTGTTGTGAACATATTAAAAAGCATCCCTAGCTCTAAATCCTAACGTTGGTCTAGAGAAATTAACTGATTTGATATCCCCAAACAAACGGCTGAAATCCCAAATAAAAGCGAAGGCTAACAAATTGTGGGAAGTAAAATAAAAGGGAAAGAAAATCACCCTCAAACCAAAAGAGAAATGGAATTAGCACTACCACCACAACTACTGATACTATAATACCACAACTACTACTGCTACTCTTATTTTATTGCTACTACTACTACTACAAATATTAAATGAATAATAATAATAATACTAATAATAATAATATTAATAATAATAATAATAATGACAAGAACAACTAGAACCTCACGCATGCAGTGTATGCATATTCAGAACAGATAATACAACTATATTAAAACCTGCCTACACCGGACAACGGGGGGATTGGCGGAATATTGTGTCCGGTATATAAAGATGTCCTGTATTTCAGGGGTCATGTAAACCAATGGGGAAAAATGGGACTGAGAATTCTTGTCCGGTATTGGCAGTTGTCCGGTATTTCAGGGTTTGTCCAGAATGAGGTTTTCTGTATTTGCTAGAAATAATAACACAAGGATAAGAGTGATACAGAAGGGGTAGGGATTTGATCCTAAAGATCGCTGGAAAACTGGGTATTCGTTTTAAATAAATGAAGATAAGAAAGAATTTCCCCTGTAGTTATACACTTTGGTCATGGGTGTTAATATTTTAAATTAAAAAGAAGCTTTTGCACAAAACCGTGCATTCTTTCATTGCATTTATGATTCTCATATCGGCTTGGAAACATTTTAAAGATTTTAAAATATTTTCACTCATTTTAAGTCTTCCTTTATCGATTAAAAATGAAAAGAACACTTGTTCTGTCATTTTTCTTATAAATTAACGGTTACAATAGTCAGACTAATCCGATTTCACTACTGAAACATCAAAACATGGCAGAAAACAGCCACAGTGACTGTTAACTTAAAAATGCTAATTTGAAATCAAGATAAATGGATACATGACAAGGTCACTCTTTATCTCACTTTGAACAGAGTTTGCAAATGATATTAAAACCGCTCTATTTCAAACGGTTTCCGAAATGACACAAGTCACGTGACGTTTGACAATATGACCTTTAATTGGCCATAGTTCAGATGACGCAGTTGCCTCTTATATATATCCGTATAGGAGAGGGGTGGTTTAAGAACCAGAATGAGGTCAAAATTATCGGTTCCTTACGGTGATAACAAGCCCGTGTGACCTTTGACTCTTGCTACAAGGTCAAGATCAAATTTTATGTTTCTGTATCATGTATTTGTCAAGTGGTATTAATCCTTTTGTTGCTCTGAGTAGGGGATCGAATTCAAAAATGAGCTCTGTTGCCTTTTTGGGATAATTCGCTTGTCTCAAAAAAACTTTTTTCCCGACAAAAAATAACTTTAGATTCCCAATTGCCATTGCCCTCCACATGTATGCAAAGTTTTCCTAGACGAAGGCGCCTAAGAGCAGTAGTTCTAAAAAAAGTAAAACGTCTGGGAGTAGGTCAGACCGCTAAATTGGTCTCACAGAGGCATCTAAGTTTGTGACAAGGATATGCATATGCCTGGTGTGTTCTCTATTCACAGATACCTGTCTGGGTACACCATTAATTCTGTGACTAAATCATGTACAGCCAGTGATAAGAGCACTATAAAAACGCTGAATATGACGTCACCTTCTACTTCATCCAAACAGTTAATTTATAAAAAGTCAAGTAGACGTCTTATGGACAATTCTAAAGCTGTGCAGCATCGATAAGAACGTGCGAACATCTGTGCATGATGTAACTTTTAAGACCGCGACATATGACATCACACAATTTTGTTTAACTGAATGCAAAAGATAAGTTTTATTTCCGGTGTGAAAGTGTTTTGGAATGTTTAATAACGAGGCGATCCTGCAAAAAAAATTTCTTGAAATCAAATCAGT
Organism: Protula sp. h YS-2021; assembly: GCA_949752745.1. Classification (NCBI taxonomy): domain Eukaryota; kingdom Metazoa; phylum Annelida; class Polychaeta; order Sabellida; family Serpulidae; genus Protula; species Protula sp. h YS-2021. The sequence continues at coordinate 26,172,588 of OX457027.1, read as the reverse complement.
ATCTTTTAAAAAAATTTCTTTAAACTCTGTTCCTAAAAATTTGCCAACGCTACTTAACTTGGATGTAGTGGGAACCGCCCTAAACTGCTGCTCAAAGCCCTAGCCAGTAACGAGGGTCGTTGCAGCGCTACATAACTGAATGGGTGCTAGATAGTGACACGATCTTCAAGACGATCTTCAAGTCTGATTGGTCAGTGACTGGACCAATCAGACAGTTAGGCTGGAGGCCATTCTCGTAATGAGATTTTCGTTGTCATCAAATCGTGGCGAAAGCCAAGGATTAGCCTTGCAAGTACTGAGTGGGTGCCAATGCTGCTTAGTTCGAATATAAAGGCAAACGTTCTAAATCATCTTTAAGAGCGTGAGCCAGTAAGGAGGGAAGAAGGCCTAGATCTTGACAGTATTGATGATTTTCCCGATTAATGTGAGACGTCTCAGCAAAAACAAAAAAAAAAAAAAAAAGAAACAACAAACAAACAAACAAACAAAACAAAACAAAAAAAAAAAAATAAATAAAAAAAAAAAAAAAAAATAAACAAAAAAGCAAAAACTGCAGTTTTGCACAAAAAGTCCGCAAAACGATATCAGTTCAACAACAATTTCATGTCTAAATAAGATATCATGTACCTTTTTTTCCCATAAAATGTGTTAAGTTCTGCGTGCTGACTATTTTGTTGTCCATTTTCTTATACCCTTTGTATGTCTGAGCTCATGAGAGGCTGGGTATCAGAAAGAAAAACTTTTTTTTGCAGAAAAAAACACTCAATGGTTCTTTCGTCGATTCTGCAAAATCGGCAAACAAAAATGTCCAATTTGTTTCGCGTTTAGTTAAATTGAGAGAAAAACTCGGAAAACAACTGTTGATTGCTTACGCCTGACTTATATGACTATTTTAGTTGCTTATTTTTGACTTACACCTTTGACATGATTCTTTGAATAGTTTTATACAATTTTATCTGAGTGTTCAATTTCTTCTAAATTTAGTCTTTTATTTCAACAAGTTAGAAAAATGGTTAAATAAAATTAGAACTTTCTGGGCTATTTCTTTGGTTTTAAGCCTAAATGTTTTAAAAATATATTCCAATTATAATAAATACTTCAGTAGCACTATAGATGCATAAAACTGTCAAATAACTGCATCATTATACGAAGCTCTGATAAATCAAGACAAATGCATATCAAAGCTTTGCCACGTTGCTTTTAGACATAGAATTTGGGGATCGAATCGTTATGAAGTTAACAGCGGCGCCTCAGTGATGAGGAGAGAATAAAACAGTAGTGCGTTCCGCAGTTTCTGGATAAAAATTAACACTGATGTTATGACGGATGGATAAATCAAACCCCCCCTCCCCCTCCCCCCTCCCCCTTTTATTTTGAGTCCGTTTTAATTCGTTATTAATAGCCCCATAAATAAGACCGCCCCGGAATTAAAACCAGTTTCACCAGTCCCACAAAGGTTTCTTTTTTCGGGGTTTTGGTGTAGCTACGTTTTTGCAAAATGAAACAGCAACGTCCATATTATTCATTAACACGAAGGGTGAATTTGCTTGCAATTGCTCGTCATGGGACACCATTATATTCTTACTTGCTACTTACTATACTTGCAAAACTAATATTCAGCGTCGTCGTTGCGATGCGACTAAACAGCCTAAAAACGGGGTCATTTGGAGGTTGGACAACAACAAACGACATGGTCGCCAAATGACGCAGTCACAGCAATTGTTATAGAAGATTCTGCACAATACGCAAAAAGGCAGAAACTTTACAATAATGTGGAAATAAAAATATTTTGTAGAACATTTGAATAATTTAATATCGTATATATATATATATATATATATATATAAAGTTGTAATATATATATATATATATATATGTATGTACATTTGAATGTACATAGAACATTTGAATAATTTAATATCATGTATATATATATATATATATATATATATATATATATATATATATATATATATATATATGGTTCCTGGACGTTCCGTACCTTTTCCTTTCCGCACCCTGCCTTTCCGCACCTTTTTTATTGGACGTTCCGTACCTTGCCAAAAGACGTTCCGCAACCTATTTGGCCGAACCGTACCCTTTCTTATTTTCAGCCTTTTCTTCAAGTTGTATTTTTTTATATTTCACTTTCAACCTTGTTTTTCGGGACAACAGATTTGCAGCATGAACAGCTGTAACTTATCCGATAAATTTTCAAATTGAGTAGTGAAGAAACCAGCTAAGTTTGCGTTTTGATGACCAATATTGAGGCGAACGTGTGATCAGCTCATTTTTCAGCATTGATTGCAATTTTAATCTACTGAAGGACTTGATATTACAAGTTGAGTAATTCAGTCCAGAGTAAATGCTACCAGGAGTACAATGAACTGAATAAAACTTGAGAGTATGCTATTTACTCTGATGACGGAGACTATTAACGGAGATCATGGAAGCCATCATTTATACCTTGGGACAATAACTTAACGTCCAAAGACAGGGCTTACTCTCCTCAAAACGAATTTACTCGCCAGAGGCAGGCATTACATGTACTAAGACAGGCTATACACCACAGGCGGTATGTTGCGGTGCAGCGATCTCCGTTAAGATTAGCCCGGGGGATCACAGTGATCACAGTAAATTGCAATTTTTCAAAGTTTTATTCAGTGCAATGTACTGCTGGCAGCATAAGCTCGGACCGGACTGATTTACTCAAGTCAGAATATGAAATCCTTCAGTATATTGACATTGCATTCAATTCGGGAGTGATCACACGTTCGCCTGAATATTGTCGATTGCAGTCAGCTTGTTAAGTCATCGTATCGCAAACTTTGCTCTTTTCTTCAGACCACAATTTGAAATTTTATCGGATAATTTACAATTGATCGTGGTGCAATTTTATGTTACCGAAAAATAATAATGAAAATGAAATAGACAATATTTAAGTCAAAGCAAAACGCTGAAAATAAGAAAGGGTGCGGTTCGGCCAAATAGGGTGCGGAACGTCTTTTGGCAGGGTGCGGAACGTCCAAAAAAAGGGTACGGAACGGTTCAAAAAAGGTGCGGAAGGGCAGGGTACGGAAAGGAAAAGGTTCGGAACGTCCAGTCCCCATATATATATATATATATATATATATATATATATATATATATATATATATATATATATATATATATATATATATATATATATATATATATATATATATATATAATTACAACTTTAGCCGCTGTTTTAACAGCAAAGGGGTCTTATTTTAGGGCGTTGTTATCATGTTGAATTAAAACAGCATCATGCAATGCCCTGTTGGGTGAAATCTTATTGTATATACATATGCGTGAAAGTCAATGCAGCACTTGTGGAAAATTCAGAATTATAACTCTACACGCATGCAAATCAATGAAATTTGTCAGAAAAAATAATAATAATAATAATAATAATAATAATAATAATAATAATAATAATAACAATAATAATAATAATAATAATAATAATATGTTACGGTACTCCTATACTAACTGCTTTGGAGTGAGAGCAAAGTAATTTTTTGGAATGCCGTTTTCACATTTATTGCTGAAATGTAGATGTCAAGAATTATTTTAAAATATATAAAATTGAACTTTAGATATCTAAAATTCGATTTTAGATCTACAAAAATGGGATTTAATTTTTGACATCTATACTTTAATTCTAGATCTTATATTCAATTAGAGATATCTGAAATTCTATTTTAGATATCAAAAATTGAAAAATATTTGTTATATCCTATTTGTTTTTTTAGTGATTGTAAGAAAAAATTCTAATATACTTGCAAAACTAACGAGAACCTATTTCTCAAAGCAGAATATTAATCACTTTCTGTTTCGAGTAACTTCTCAGCCTTATTTTGTTTTGGTGTTCATTTACAGATAATTTATATGAACATTCAGTGTACTTAAAATAACCAGGTAAGATTCTGCAGCCAAGGATCGTTCTTATAAAACAAGCATTTCCACTATGATCAGCGTATTTGAATGTATAAATAAACTACACATCATTTATGTAATGCACAGTGTGGCTGTTGGGGAGATGCGAGAAGTTTCTGTGAATGCTAGCGCAGCTCCAACGCGTTGCATTTCTTGATAAAAAAATTGCTGTTTTTTGTTTGCTTCTCATTTTGATCGTGAAAATGAAAACACAGGCGAAAACTAGACCGTTTTCGCTACCGAGTAGAGCAAATTACACTTGGGAGTCACAAAAATACGATTCTAAATTCTTGACCCCTTACATATCGTCTTTTAGGCCCAAAGGGTCGAAAATAAGCTCAAAATCGTTCTATTTCTAACCGTTTTCGAGATTATGGTCAATTTCCGGTTTTTGGCTTTGACCATATCCGAGGAGGTCAAGGTCACCGAGACATCTCTTACATATCATTTTTAGGCCAAAAATCTCTAACCGTTTTCGAGATACTGGTCAACTTCCGGTTTTTTTACTTTGACCATGTCCGAGGAGGTCAAGATCACTGAGGTACCTCTTACATATGTCTTTTAGGGCCAAAGGGTCGAAAATAAGCTCAAAATCGGTCTATCTCTAACCGTTTTTGAGATAATGGCCCACTTCCGGTTTTTTTACTTTGAACATGGCCGAGGAGATCAAGGTCACCAAGGACCACTTACATGTCGTCTTTTAGGCCCAAAGGGTCGAAAATAAGCGCAAAATCGCTCTATCTCTAACCGTTTTCGAGATAATGGTCAACTTCCGATTTTTGACTTTGGCCGTGTCCGAGGAGGTCAAGGTCACTGAGGTACCTCTTACAGATCGTCTTTTAGGCTCAAAGAGTCGAAAATAAGCTCAAAATCGCTCTCTTTCGCTAACCGTTTTCGAGATAATGGTCAACTTCCGGTGTTTGACTTTGACCGTGTCCGAGGAGGTCAAGGTCACCGAGGTACCTCCTACTTATCCTCTTTTAGTCCAAAGGGTCGAAAAAAAGTTAAAATTCGCTCTATCTCTAACAGTTTTCGAGATAATGGTCAACTTCCGTCTTTAACTTTGACCATGTCCGAGGAGGTCATCGTGAAATTTCATCACTTTTTAATTGGGTAAAATCCAAAAGTTGCAGCCAACTTAAACTTGCACACGCATGCTGTGATGGCTTTCTTTGAGAGTTGGGCGATCAATACACCGAGGCTGATGTCATGCCAGTTTAAGCTACTGCTTGTTTCCGCATGTTTTACAAATTTGTTATGTCGTTTTTCAATAGAAAAATTAAGCGAATTTTTAAAAAAAATACAGAAGGATCAGCTAGACATAGTGAAGTTTATCATACCCGAATTTCATCTTTCTAAGCCTAACGGCCTCTGACTAGTTCCACGGACAACCTAAAAAACGAAAAAAAAACATGCCGTAACTGCGGCTAAAATTTTCGTACAAATTCAATACACTAGGGGATTTTGGCAAATCCCCAAGTGTAAAAATGCGAGGTATGCAGAACTTCAAATCGACCACTACATATGTGGCTGGGCCAGTATGGTTAGAGCGGTAGTAAAGACAACTGACGTACCAGTGAAGAGAAAAACGATTCGAAACAGTAGCCTTGGACTTGATATAAATAACGCTAGGCGAGGAAAGACATTTTTCTCACTCCCCTCATCCCCCTCCATCGGGCGAGTCACTACATTTGTAAATAAAAAACGGATCGATCCGGCTGGTTAAAAAAAATCGAATAAACAACAGGAGATTGACCGTGTGGCGAGTGTACAAAATTTTTAATTAAAAAGATTTTCCTGGAAATATTACAATGGCCCTTGAGGAGAACTTTATCCCAAGATTTGACGCATTCGGCAGCAGCGTTTCCAAACAAGTAAATGCCTCAAAATAGCAACTTCTATACTGATGCTGTAAGTAATATTTATATGTCTCCCCTAAGGGAGGCATATATAACATTTGGTGTGTCCGTCCATCCGTTCGTCTGTCCGCAGTGAGTTCTTATGAAATTAATGAGTCGACTTTTCTCAAAATATACATACATATTTGGGTACATGTCTAGATGATGCTCGTGTTATTTTTTTTCGTTCCTTCAAAAATTCTATTTTTGGCAATTTTTTTAGCATAGGGGATTTTCGTGCATTTGTTCACTTTGGCAGGCTAAATCTCCAAAACAGTTCTTTGGATAAGGCTTAGACTTTGCACGAAGAACACACATATAGCGCAAATGTATACTGCAAAGTTTTTCTTCATTTTTGGTGTAAATGTATTTTTGGCGATTTTTTAAATTCCTGATTTTTACGTTTGCGATTTCTCCGAAACAATTTGTTGGATTAGGCTCAAACGGGGCAAGAAGAATCCACATATAGTGCAAATGTTTACTGCGAAGGTTTTCTTCATTTTCTGTAAAAATGTATTTTGGGCGATGTTTAAATGTTTTTTTAGCTCGCCAATGTTGTACTTTTAAGCAAGGAATTTCTTTCCACGTGACTGATTGGGGGCAGGGAGACACATCCGTTTTGTTTTAGCAAAAATACTGGCCAGGCTAGTTCATTTAGCAATTTAGTTGGTCATTAAACGATATTTTGTGAATTAAAAACTAAACGAGACATTTGACCAGTGCCAGATGGGCCGGGGTGTTTCTAGAAAAAAATTAAGAAAAAAAGATCTCCAGCTGGCTGGGTCAAATAAAATATGGGATGAGATTCAGGACTTTGTGTTCGTCCTGGCCTAGCGTTTGTTTTGGATTTTAAAATAGGCTCGTCTGATATTTGTCAAATACTTGGACACATAAAATCTAACCAATAGGACAGGTGGACATTTTCATTCTACGGTCCAATGTAGTGAAAACACATACATCTTCTAAAGTACAATTGTCACCACATGGCTTGGATAAAAGCTGTTATCAGACTGGTCTATTCCCGGACCAATAATTTTTTCAGTGGCTAATAGTCGAAAAATTTGTAATAAAATACGCCATTTGTGTAACCAAACTTTGTCCGAGTCAACATGAAGGCATTTTTGAACGAAATTGTTGACCTAAAGGTCAACAATTTCTGTCTACTCCATAATACTTCATGTTGACTCAGAATCAATACGTACTAAGTGAGAGAAAAAATATTTCTCAACCTTCCCAGGAATGGAATGTTTCGAAAAACATACCTGGAAGTAAATGCATGCCCCCAGCTATCGCGTGAATGAACAAGATGTTCTTTTGCTTCGGAGAAAAAAATCATACATTTTTTTTTAAATTAACATATTTATAATTTTCAAGACTTTTTAAAATCCACAATGAAAAATAGACTTTCAACCCCTTACAATAACTGAAGAGGCTGTTACAACATCTCTGTACGAATTGCTTACAAAATACACTTGTATAGTGCAAAAAATGCAACACACAATTTGCGCGTTTTTGCATGCAACATATTGTAAACTGAAACACGAATAAAAACTATAAATAATGTTAACCTGGCTGTCTAGGAAATGGCTTCAGAAAATTAACACCATTTCGTTTCATTTTTTGTAAGCACGCTGCACATGAAACACCTGCTTTTAAAATTGTATTGAAATTACGTAGTGAACAACATGCATAAGTCACTGAGTGACTGATCATTTCGTATATTCCATCTGATTATCTGTCTTTACCCATATTCCATCTCAGTACCTGGCAATCAAGTTTCCCATATGTTCCATCTCACTATCAGGTCATGAGCCATGTTCGACCTCAGTACTTGGCAATCAGGTATCCATATGTTCCATCTCACTATCTGGTCATGTGTCATGTTCCACCTCAGTACTTGGCAATCTATTATCCATATGTTCCACCTCACTTTCTGGTCATTAGCTATATTCCACCTCAGTAACGTGCCATTACCTACATTCCATCTCAGTACCTAGCAAGCAAGTGTCCATGTTTCATCTCACTGTCTGGTCATTAGCCATATTCCATCTCAGCAACGTGGCATTGGCAACATTCTCAGTAGCATATCTCATCTTAGTACCTGGCCATTTGGCATATTCTAGCTCATTACCTTGCCATTAGGTATATTCCATCTCAGTACCTGACAAATCCAGTGTATTCCATCTAAAACCTCGCAGTCAATATGTTACCTTTCATTTTTGGTCATATTCCGTCTAAATTCCTAACCCTTTCGAATCTTACATCTAGGTACCCGGCCATTAGGCACACTCCGCCAGAGTACCTAGGCATTTGTCATATACTAGCTCAGTACTGGCTATTGGACAGGTTCCGCCACAGTTCCCAGGCATTTTGGCATACCTTATCTCAGTACCAGCCCATTAGATATATCCCAACCCATTATCTGACAAGTAATCATATTTGATCTGAGTGTGTCTCTGTTTTTCTACGCACTGTTTTTGGTCTATGAACAACGTAAGTGTTACTTTTAGTTTAAAAACACGAGTTTTTGCCTATGCATAAATTTGGCCTCCGTGTTTGTTTGCTAGTAATATTGTGATGTAGATTGAGAGAAAAAAAACAGGAAAGTTTTAAAAGTTTTACTCTCATGCGTCTGTTCAAATGCAGAAATCTCAAAGTTATTAAAAAGCCGCTCTCGCCTCAAATACTAATCAACATGTCTGTGGGCAATACTTTTTTTACCTACTGTATTCATTTCTTTTTCATTTCGTTAAGACAAACGAAGATATAAAAAAATCAGATGTCGCACTTTTGAAACACTGTGATGCGTGGATGGCGGTTGTGCTACTTGAAACCTTTTTACCTTTTACTAGTCTTAAAATGAAAAACATTTTTTTAATGTATTTCGTATGCGTTTTCTTAGAATTCGACTTGATAGTTGTTGCGTAAGCATAAACCAGGGCCGAATACCAGGTCACCACAAAGGGTGTGTGCAGTAGACATTTGAAAACATGGGGTGCGGTCTTTTGGTCCTCTGTGCCTGTACCGATTCTGGGTTGAGGTGTTTGGTTATGTAACTTCATCATCACACAGGCAGCTGGTTTTTAACGAGTCTTTTACTGTTTTATTTTTAACTATTAGATAGTAGATAAAGCTAGCTAAAAACTACACTATCTTTATGTGGATATAAAAACAATAGACTGTTGAAATAAATTGTTCTAACTTATATTTCATATCCGAACACTGCAACCATTTCCGTACATTAAAATATCGTGGCACTTCGGCAGTAGACCATATTTTATGTTCTTGATTGGAAAATTATATCGGCCATATGGAGAAAATAGAAGAGGCAAAGATTGATGCACACGACAGGCATTCTGTCCACAATATGGGTGTGTATTTAAGTTCTAATGGACAATTTTATTGTACAAAATCAGGTAGCTATTTATTTCCTAGCTGCATAGGTCTCAGTAAAACCAATCTGATGAGTATAAATCAGAAAATAATCTTTCTAAAGTAAGCTGATAATCCAGTGTTTTTGTTAATATCTTTATTCATATCTGTAAATAACTTAAAATAACCAGCATTTTGAAGTATGAGATAAAAAATGATTTCTACTCAAATAACGTTGTACATAAATACCTGTTTACAAAAATAACTTTAAGAACTAGTATGACTGAAAGCGTGACATGCATTGTTGTTTGCAGTTAAGTGTTGCTATATTTCTTTCAATGTTTACGTATTATTTTAAGACATGACACAAAACATTTTTTCTGTGTCCTAACATATGGTGGTGTAATAACCATTCCCTTGTCTCTAGGTACGCGTGCATATCTTACTAAACGATTGAAAATGGCACATTTTTATCGCTGCTTTTATGAGGCAACAGTCAGGTTTTATCGAAATAGTTTAAATGCGAACCTGGTTTATATTTATAAAAAAAAACAATCTAATGTGACCATATTTCACAGCAACAGCAAGACAATTGTCAACTCAAAAACAACATTTGTTTTTATTTCTTTTTGTGTGGCTATCGTTTTACTTTTTATCATTTGAATTACATCTGCTTGAATTCTAGAGCTATTTTGACAAATTTCATTGAAACATACCAAAATATCTGTACCCTTGCAAAAAATACAGAAGAATGACTGGAACATGGTCCCAGTAGATAATTCTTTTCTCCATATTAGGCTTCTTAGTTCTGGGAATCGTGTCATAAAGATGATCAGCTTTTGTAGGAAGTTTACTAAAAAGAGTATTCGATAAATAATTGCCCCAACCTGGGGATAAACCTGAGAGCTAACTGACAACACGAGCTGCCTGTCATCTACTGATATGTATTAAGAGTGAGGCCTGGTTAGTTGGATTTGTTTTATACTTCTAGATCGTATCTTAAGTAAGATAGGCCAAATGTTTGAATTTTGGAACACATAGCTATCACTCTCTAATGATGTTATTTCGTGACGTCATAGATGTGAATTATGATGTGTACTTCCATGCGACCTTCCTAAAATCCGAACACATAGTCCATCAGCTATCCACAGAATCCAAACACCTAGCTTATCTGCTATCCATAAAATTTGAAACACGTAGTCTGTCTACAATACAAAGTGTCATTTTTACGTCTTACTAATCAAATTTCAACAGTACGCAAAACAATTCAACTGCACTGAACAAGTCAACTGCACTGAACAAGTCATTGAAAGGTCCAATCGGATCGCCTTTTTTGCTCAATGTATCATCTTGCACCCCGAATGCACCTTTACAACTCAGTGATTGAAATTTCCGGAATATATGATTTAAAATTATAAAAACTTGTGTTCTTATAACATTTATTAGATTCTCGCGGATATGTTTCTGTAGCGTAGTTATATAGTTGAATAGGTATAAAAATGGATGGTAGAAAAATTAAATGTACAATGCGAGTGACTCGTATAAAATGGTTGTTGAGCTGCACATGGATTTCATGGCTCTTCACTATGCTTATTATGATTTGTATGTTTTATTTGTTGCTTTTTCGAACTATAAATAGTACCCGCTTTTTAACTTGTTCTTTAAAAAAATCCTTCTGTTAGAAACTGGGAACGGTATATTTTTAAAAGCAGTGCGATTTAGTGTTGTAGAGTGTAGCTCTCATTGGAAACAGCAAAACCAAAGAGAATTTAGCGACCCACTTATAAATCGGTACGACTTATCATGCCGCCACCATCACTAAAGATCATACGTCGGATGTCCGAAAACAGTAAAGAACGTAATGTTTCTACTGCATCTCAGCCAATTGCAGATATCAGGACTCCCCGCGCACCAAGTTAGTTCAATGATAAAGCCACACGTGCCGTTTGCAGTTTCTAAAAGTAGTTCGAAAAAGCGGGTAGACCGATCGAAGAACCCTGCCGCAGCCTGTGGCTCTGGATCAGTAGAAAACGCTAACAGATGTTTATTGAGCAGTCTAAAAAGGCGTGGATCGAGTTCATTTTAATGTCATTATTTTATGCTTAATTATAATGTCCCATAAATTAGAATGTCTTACACTAGTGATGTATATAAACTGCGATTAAAGCCTGGCGGTATCGCTGTAAGATCAGTCGTGTGACCTGTAGAAAACTTGTTGCCGACTGATATTACTCTAATCACTCGACTGTCGTTGTTATAACGTTCTCCACGCTCAAAGAACAGAGAATATGGCTCTAAGTATCGACTCGTCATATGTACTGCCAAATTACTGCTAACTATATGGGCCACTCATCTACATTACAAATATGTCGTTGGCATATATACCAACAGAAGGTACCATTTTGCCAAAATATCCCTACTCCATCGAGGCTTATATAACTTCTTTATATAACTTAAGGCTTATATAACTTCTTATTACTGACACATAAATGGCATGGTTTAGCTCTTCAGTTATTAAACACAACAGTAAAGGAAATTGTTTTATTTTGGTAAAGCCCTGTTTTTGGCCAGAGTGAATCCTTCGAAGCTTTAAACACAGTTGCATAGCCTCTCCATTTACAGTAACTACAAAAAACCTCACGCCAACTGTAATGCACGATACAGGTTAAATTACCACTGTTCTGATTACTTTTAAATAGAAAAAGGGGAAAAGAAAGAAAGAAAACACGCCGCAGAGTTGATGTCTGTTTTCAAAGAAGACGGTATTCGTGTCTACTCGTATATTTTCATAAAGATGCTGTTTTTTATAATTTAATCGTCTGCGCATGTGCGTGTGTACGGCGGCGCAAAGGCATATTGAGACACTAGCAGGGTGATGCATACAGTACGTTATCATTTTAACGTGTATGTGTGGAAACTCATGCATGCAATAAGCCATGTGTGAGTAGGCCCTCTGAAACCTAGGAATGCATTCATTCTTGTTAGCTCATATGATAGCTCTCAAGCCAAGTAATGCACTTGTTTTTGTGACCTCTAATGCACAGTCACGGATGGACGCTTGGGACCGCTCAACAATACAGCAGTGACTGTCAGTATTGAATGCATACTTGCAAGCATGCAGTTATTCGTCTATGCATAAACCTCTAGAAAATGCTGTCGTGCTCACCTATTGTATGGGAACTCGGAAGTCCAGTTCTGTATGCATGTATTGAACCTCTAAAGCAAGTCCAGAGTGTATTTTGAAAGGTGTGACACAGCACTTCGTGAATGTGTGGATTCCTGCATGCATGTGTGATACCCGTGAAATTCAGCTCTATAGACCTGTGTCGAACCTATGAAGCACTACCTTACATGCATGTTAGAATCTCTAGGGCATTGTCCTGCATTCTTTTGTGGTCCCTGAAGCACAGTCATACTATGTGTTGACTCTCTTGAGTATGGCATGGTTTTTTGTACAAAGTTAATTGAAAAATGTGCGTGTTTGTACGGCTAACAAAACAACAAGGCATGTGTAGACAGTTATAAAGACTATGCCCGAGTGCACTCAAGTTTCAGTTTATCTGGGTTTTGAAAACATGGGGCTTACTTTAGAAACCACCAAAGGGTTTCTTCACAGCTAAGGCAAATGCTCATCTCAGTTAGCAAAAGGGAGCTAACAGTTTAATGGATGAATATTTATGAAGCCACAACAACTGACAGACGCATGAAGTCAGGGATGTAGCTGCGACACAGAACTGCATTGCTGCACGCATTGAGACTCAAGTGCTATAGAGCATCTTTGTTTTTGTTGCTGAAACAAGCTGTTCTTCGGTTTACCGTTATGTTTTTAGGAGACTGCCTTGCCATTCTGTCACGGTTTTTTCAGATGTGTTTGATGTTAACTTCAGGCTTTTAAAAACAAATGCATTCATTCTTGTGTACGGTAAATGTTTATTACAGTTCCTTACGTACACGTCGATATATTGAATGTATTGAATTGATCCGTGACATTCTCCTTCTTAATGATAAAATGTAAGAAACTCAACTTTTTGGCAGATGCATATTTGACCATGTCTAGTTTAGCCACTTAAGTAAGTTGTGGGGGGGGGGGGGGGTGGGGGGGGGGTGGGGAGGTCTAGCTCTGCACACAGTATCAGTGCGTTACTGATTTTTCCATAGTAATTTTGGAAAAGATGGTACTTGAGGGAAACGTTTATTGTCACCATGATTCACATTTCAAACAAAAAATTAACTTTGCCATTGATGTAATGAATAAAATAGGAATGCAAATGCACCTTAATGGAAACATTAATTTGGAGAACAGTTTAGAGACAGTTCTTATGGCTTTGTTGCTTTGGTGATGCGCTTTTTGAGATTACTTGATCGACACATGAATTTCTTGCCACGGACAGATGAATTAAGAATGCTTCGGTTTGCATTGTGAGCCAATGGTTGATGAATTAAAAAACATTATAGAACATTTCCATAAATGAAGATTTGCCTGTATATGTGAGAGTCATTAGTTCATAAACAAAATCAAAGAACATAGACACTCTCAAAACAAAGCCGTTCCTTTGGACATTATAACTAGTATTTATGCTATGGTTGTACAAGATATTGTGTGAAATAGACTGAGATTCCACAGCGTCTTCGATCTAGTCTAAAAGTAGTAATAGAAATTGTCATGAATGCTCTCCTAGTACGAATTGCGAAACTGGTGAATAGTTAAAGTTGTCTAGTATGTCTGAAGGGGGGAAACATCATTCCGTAACCACGTTACGTTTGCTGTCAAAACATTGGTCTTAGTTATTATCCATAATGTTCTGTTTGATGAAGTAAAGGAGAAAATAGGTGAAATAAGGTGTAACATTTTACAACAAAACTTAACCACCGAACATTTAACAACATCAAAATTTAGATTTCAGGTTACGGGAGGTTGTCTTACTCTGTTTATTAATTTAGTAGATATTTGTTCTCCGACAAATCCAAAGTTGTTATATTGTCTTAAATCCCGCATAGGTCAACCGATGTTGGCAAAAAAGCTTTAGTAACTTTGCTATCGTACGTGACATGTATATGGCGACAGCCAGACAAGTACTGTATTTATTAGGGTTTCAACTCACGTCTCACATTCGACGAGAGGCGGTGTTCAAAACGAATATTCATCTGGTAATCGAACCAAAGCCAAACTTTTGCAAATTTATATTATTATGAATTTTCAAAATAGTCTTCTTCTAATATATTTGTGGTTGGTTTCGCAGCAAAGTGTCGTAATTCGTCCTTTTATAAGCTTATATTGTTTTGCCATTTGATTCAAAATTGAATAATTTACTTTGTCTGCATTTTCCATGTGTCCCCTCTCAGACTGTATCATAAAGCAATCACGAGCACAAGCTGAATGAGAGAAGATATTGCCTTTAATTTTCTTGATATTATTACATAACATAAAAAAAGCCCACATTTCGATTGAACACTTTCACGTTTGACATGAATGTTCTTTGAAGATTACCCACGAAGGTCATATTTTATTCGCGGATTTGGACAAGGATTTATGAACATTGCTGCTCATCAAACGGGCACATTTAACCTATTTACAGGCATTTACCATGTAATTCTTCAACACATGATGATATCTCACCAATATTTCGTGAAGAACTTAAATGGCGTTGTATGTGTTGTAAAAACGATCCGAAATGTTATTTTCGGTGATGTGTTTTCGCCCAACCGACTTTTACTCATTACTTGTGTGTCCATCGTCCGTTGTGTGTATGTGTGTGTAATGTTTCAAATGCAAATTTTCCTTCACTTCTGCTCCTTTTTTTTTTTTTTTTTTGTTTGATTTGCTGGGTAATCCTCCACTTAGCTTTATGTGTTTGCGATTTGGCCAAACTATTTGCCAAATTTAAGAAAAAAATGCTACTTTCCTACAAATCCAGTTGAATTGCATTGAAACTTGACAGGAGTGCTCCCATGAGGTTCCTGCAAAAGGTGCACATTTTGTATGTCAGTTTGACCAAATTGGCCACAATATTGGCGGAAAAAGATCAAATTACAAGAAAAAAAAACTTGACGCCTCTTCATAAATCGTAAGATGGGGACGCTGGATTGGTCTAGTGGTTATCGTATTCTCATTTTCTCCCTTTATAAGTTTTGTAGGCAATGTTAATGGTTCTGCCACCCATAGAAGCAGTGGTTTGGATTGTCTCCTGTGGAGCAAGAGGTCGTGAGTTCAAGCCCCGCTCAAGGCATATATTTTCATGGTCTGCCTTCTCAGGTTGTGCAGGCAACAGATGAAAAAAAATCAGTGTATAAGAACTCAGTTTCATTCATTATTGTCTTTATTTCTTTTCTTTTTTTTCTTTTATTCTTTCTTTCCTTCCGGCCCTCACTCCTCCTCAGCTGATCCCAGGTAAATCTCCAGTGAAGTTTTAGTATTGCTGTAATCGGTTCGCCAAAAAACTGGCAAGATAAACGGATAGCTTTAAGAGAAACATAAACATTTGTAGTTGTCTCACAGATACAGATCGTCTGACAAATCTAAATTTTACCAACATTAGTGGGTCATTTCTGAAGCGAACTCCACTCATGGTGAGCGATAATGAGTTCTGTCGGCGTCACAAATATGTTGGCTATTACCAGTTTTGGGGAAGGAGAGGGTGCTGGGGGTGGGATGAGGGGGGGGGGGGAGAAGTGGGGCTGGGAAACGGCGTTGCTGGAAAATGGTGTCGAATTATTGGAGCGGCATCTGGGGAGATCTGCCTTTGTTATTAGGAGATCTAACCGTCGAAGAGGCTCGCTCTTGGGCAACACCATGAGAACATTTTGTAAATATCTAGAAAATATTTAGATATTTAGAAAATATCTTTTGCAAGCCTAGGTCCTGTCGACGTCAGAATGACGACAGTTTCCGCACTTGAGTCTGCTTAGAAGATTGGTTCTCAATTAAAAAATAGGGTTTATTCAGTTGTCAGAAATCAGCTGTTTGCACAGGGGATGTTTTCTTGTGCGGCAGCTGTCGTCTTTCTCTATGTGAAACAGTGCTTGAAATGGTCTTGAATTCTAAACTGAGAAGCAATTCTGTTTCAGAATGATTCGATAATTTAAAAAAAAAACGAAAGCTGTGAGTCATCATCAGGTTGATACAGCCATCTATGTTAGGGCTGGGTAATTGCCATTAGCTGGAAAAAGGCCAAAAATGAATGTTTTTCTGCATTAATGAGAAAAAGATGTCAATTCGGGTGAAACCTTTATCGTTAATTTCTGTTTAGGACAGGGGAAGGTTTAAGCGCATTTGTTATATGAATACATTTCAGTTACTGATAGAATACCCAGCTTTATTTTTTTTAACAAAGCTGGACTAACCATATGTTTCACAGGTTTTAGCCACATGGTCACCATATGCTCATTTTATAATAGGGTAATAATAGTAAGAATGTCTTGAGCATGGGTAAAACGGGTGTAGGAAAAAATGGTAACGGAAATGGGGGTTACCGCTGGATCCGCTTCCGTGTCCCGGCAAAAATATGTTTATAGCTGTAACCACATGTAAAACAGAATAAGAAAGACCGAAAAAGACTATCGAACGCAGGGAGGGGGGTCCACTCCTGTACCAACTGGTTACCATCCATATCTATGACTTTTTGAAACGATCCCGAAACGCGGATCGCTAAGTTTGAAATAATACCCGTTTTTAACCAAAAGCGGAGTGAAATTCTGAAAGACCCCTTTTTGTGGAAAACGCGGACAAATGAATGAGAATTACGCCCCCTCCCCCTCATCTTTAGCGAAATTGGCACTCCCCGCGGACCCCGTCTGACCTCAAAATTACCCCCCATTCTCTGCATTTTTGTTTTTTTTCGACACGCATGGTAATACATATGATACCCAGTGACCCCCCTGAAGTAGTATTACAAATTAAATCCTGACTTGAAAACAGTTAATTCTCAGTTTCAGACAAATTTTAGAATGAAATTTAAGGAATTCAGCGACTCCATTCTACTCCTATCAAGCAGAATCCCGTCATGACTGATCCGAAAACCTTCCGTTAGCCTTGCGCACTGTTTGCGCTCGCCTTTCAGGTTCGTGCTACCAGTACTGCAGGCTGCGGGAGTGCTTTTGTCAAGAAAAAGCTGTCCCTGAATAAAACCAGGGTGGCATCGCATAACTCATCAACCAGTTTGTTGTCTTTCTTTTTTTTTTTCGTTTGCCTTCTGTGCTAAAATTAAAGAATTGATCGATACATCAAAATAGCCGATTTCAATGAACTCAACATATCTGTCTATTCAGATGCCACAGAACTGAAGCAGCTGAAACAAGAATTACAGCGTCACGTGGTCACAATTTCAGCGCGTTTGATTCGTCAGCTGAAGCGAAAAGACCGCCGATTGGCTAAAGCTACAAGAAACTGTGACGTCATTACAGCAATTCTACAAGCGTCCTCTTTAAAAAGAAGTAAGTTTGTTCAGGCGGAATACTGGGATTTTCCAGGTCCCAGTAGAGTAGGATTTTTATCGTAGTATTCTCTTGTTGTGTGTGTGTGTGTGGGGGGGGGGGGGGTTCAGGAGGCTTGGAGTCCATATTGTGATACTTCCTGGCCTTACGTTATTCAATGGAAACTACACTGAATCAGTTACTAAAACTATTGTCGTTCTACAACCAGGAATGCAGAAGACAATAGGAAATATAATAGAATACAGTACTTGAATAAACTTACATAATGCCGCGTGCAACTTCTCACTCTGGCTCTACCCCGGGGCTTTGCCGTGCTCGTCTTAACTATGCTGTTGCTGTTGCTGCTTGCGGTCAGGAGGTGAGAGAGAGAGCCCCCAGGAAGGGCACGGGGTTTTATACGGGTCAACGGGGTGAAACCAAAAAGAGGCCAAAATCGTTTTCAAGATAAAATGGTCCAACCTTTACAACACTACCCCCCGTTTTTTTTTTTTTTTTTTTTTTTTTTAATTTAACCCCCCGTTCACACTACACTCACACGAACATATATACATGCATGATCAATGAGAAGGAGAAAAGCACAGAATGAATACTTAAGAGCATTCAAAATAAGAAATCAATCCAATCTTCAGACATGTTACATGCCCTATTAGCTACAATACAGGCATGCCCGTCTGCGCTACTAATATTACCTGTTACAGCGATTGCTCGACTATAACAGACTCCCCGGTCAAGCACATCTACAAATGTAGATTTCTTAACTACCTTTACGACCATTGGTTAATAGCTCGAGCGCAATTAGAAATATCAACAGAATGCACGCAGATCTAAGGGCGTTTCTACGAACTTCTATCCCTTGGCCAACTTCTCGGCCAAATTAGTTAGCCAAGCAAAAGCGCGAATATAAATACATGCAAGTCGAACGATAATTCTACAAAAATTCATTATTTGGCCAATTTCTCGGCCAGGTTAATAAGCCAAGCAAAAGCGGGAATATAAACAGAATACATGCAAGTCTAACGGCAATTCTACAAATATTCACCATTTGGCCAATTTCTCGGCCAAGTTAATAAGCCAAGCAAAAGCGGGAATATAAACAGAATACATACAAACATTGATAGCGATCTCTCAGCGACAGATACAGTTCGGGTGATTTCTCGACCCATCTGCAATAATTCAATAATACACGTCTAATAATTCGTCAATCCGGTAACTAATAGCGATTTCTCAGCGATAGATACACTTCGGGTGATTTCTCAACCCAACTGCAATAATTCAAAAATGGTTCAACTCGGAATTTTGAAGAATTCTATTACGTTATTGAGGGTGCTCTGTAAGACAATTTTCACGTCGATTTTTAGAAGCTCTGCAATTTTGTCGGCAATAATAAAAATTGATGAAGGAAAATTTGTGTTCTGTTGACCGTAAGGGTGAAGATGTGGGGCGTCAGATTCTAAAACCATTCTACGGAGATTTCCCACTGTCAAGAACGTGCCAAGAGAATCAAAATAGGTCAAGTTCTTATAAAAGAGAATCCCATTGATGCCGAAAATAACGTTGGAGAATCTAGAGGTCCACAGGTTCGCTTCAATATTGTTGACTAAACTATGCTTGTAGATGGGATAATCCTGGGGCAGTATTTCCCATAGTATATTCAGACAATCCAAAGAGGCTTGAAGGGGATTGTATTTCGCATGTTCTCTACAATGTATGACTATAGGCAGTCCTCGTTGTTTTGCCAGAATACAAAGTTCTTTTAAAATTATCTGTTGCGCTTTCTTGTTTGACCCTTCTATTGAGTAATCTAAACCAATTTCCCCTATGGCAACGACTTTTGGACAGGTTTCAACGGCATCTACTATCGTTTGGATAATTTCCATGTTCGGATTCTGGGCTTTGACTAATTTTGGGTGGTAACCAATACAGGTAAAGAAACGGCAATTTCCGAGAATCTGTTCGCGCACTTCATGACACGGAAAACTAGTCGGATAGCAAAACGACGTGACTACGTATTGAAGCTCTCTGTTCGCTGGGGTCCCCCCTAAAAGCTGATCGAAAGGTATGGTTTTTCCCAATTTTTCAGCGAGTTTTTCTAGATGGCAGTGAGCGTCGGCACCATACACAACGTATTCATACGGATCGTCATACGTCAAGGAGTACGTTCCATCTTGATTTCGATTCAGCGTAGCGTCTACGTTGACGTCATTAATGGCAACTGGAAATGATACGTTATGATGGGAGGAATGACTCGTATTCTTATGATCCGAATTGCTGCCGGCCCCTTGATCTACGTAAACACAGGGTACGTCCTTAACGATGCACGAAGACGTGGACGTTGTGGTGGTGGGCTCTTGCTCTGCGTTGGCGCACGGTACGTCACTACCGATACACGAAGACGTAGATGTTGCGGTGATGGGCGCTTGCTCTGCGTTGGCGCACTGTACGTCACTACCGATATACGAGGACGTAGATGTTGTGGTAACGTCTCTCGGAAAATCCATATTAACGTCAGATGGTGGTTCATCAGTATGTACTAGATCGACTCGACGTTGAGAAGCATAATTTTCCGCTAAAAGTTCAAGATCAGTCGGAGATAGTTTCGAATAAAGTAAGAGTACGTTCTTGTACCACGCAAGAGCCGACAGACAATTCGACGTATGAAAGTCAATACTTTGACTAGGTAGTGGATCCGCCAGAAACAGGTGGAATTCTTCCACGATTGCTCGGTGTAATGGACCCACCTGCTCCGACGGAGCCACTGACAGATGATTTTGCCGCATGAAAAGAGGAAGGTCGCTAACGTCAAGTACGTTTAATAATGTCGCGATTTGCGTCAAGAATTTCAGGATTTGTTCGCAACGTTCCTTCACCGGGCCCAAATCGTCACGTTTAAAAAGATAAGGCGAACAATGCTGGCGAGAAAGATGACGTGTCACGTTGTTGGCACTCCAGTTGCACTGAGTAAATGAACGTAACGGACACACAGGCTTTTTCTTTTGACGGCTGGATCGAGACGACACGTTGATGGAGGAGGTAGCTGTTCTCGATAGCGTCGATACACGAGGCGCGTGCGTGGTGGAAACGTCAATCGTCGGTACGCAGGCAACATTCGAGGGCGTAACGGGCACAGTGGAGAGTTCAGATAACGTTGAAACACGAGGCGCGTGTGTGGTGGAAACGTCAATCGTCGGTACGCAGGCAACATTCGAAGGCGTAACATCAGGTGCAACAGGTGCGGCGGGGAGTTCAGAATCGTCACAAAGAGTCGTTACTGTTACGTTTCGTTCGTGTGGAGGGGCTGCGACAGTCGCATCTTCCGGAATGTTCAAGGAAGCGTTCGAATCACCAACGGTGCAGGGCGGAGCACCAGCACTGCTATACCCCAACTCACACTTGAGCTGTTCGCGCACCCTCATGTGAATTTGTCCCATTATGTTTTTCCCCGGCCACGACTGGACACGCGTCCACATCAGGTCACTCGCACTCAACCCGGCTGACCAAAAGTAAGCATTTGGGACGGCCTCCGCTATTATCGGCTCGGCAGCCAGTAGAGCATCTCGATACTCGGGCACGTTCCTCAACTTCACTTGTACTATCTCTTCCATTATTCCAACTTTCATGTTGTCCCACCTAGGGCTCCCTATGCCGTGCGTCAAGCGCTTTGCCTCCACAGGATCTTCCGTATCAAGCAGAATTTTATAGGCTATTTTATCCCGATTGAACTCCAGACATTTCCGGTACTGGTAGGCATGCTCAACGGACTTGAAACAATGTCCGTATATTAAAATTTTGCACGGATAGAGGTTGCTGAGAACACAGCTCGGTCCTTTAAAACTAGTTATAATCCCGATCTTGAAATGGGAGCGAGCGGGGCAATTTGTGTCTAAAAACTGATGACCACGACTGAAACAAACCTCACACACCACACCATCTTGCGGGAAGGAACGGGTATCAAATCGAGGATTTGCAATGCTGGGGACTTCCTTCCGATAACGCGCGGGACAATTTTCGTCCAAAAAATTATGATCGCAGGTGAAACAAACTTCGCAAACTTTATCGTTGTTAGGGAAGGAAAAGGGATCAAAATTGGGGTCCGTGATGCTGGGAGCTGTAGAATTCCTGAAAAGTAAATTCCTTAAGTACACTAAACAACTTAACTACTCCCTAGGTTATCTCGTCTTCAACTGGTGAATTCATCTAGATACTTAGGTTTCTTAGTTGCCCTTCCTGTACGTGTTTTTCGTTCAGGGATACTTATGTCTGGAATAACGGCACATTGTGAATTTTCTAATTGCTGCATTTCCGGTCTGTCATTACTACCGTTAAAGAGGAGGTCCAAATCATAACTGTCACTCCCGGATCCCTCATCATTGTCCCTATCGATTTCTTCCCCAGTTCCCTGCGCAAATAGGCTATGCCGAAGCTTTCTAAGCCATAAGGGTAGAGCTCTATCTTGGCATAACTTCACATTATTGTGATGTATTACCAATTCCCTCTTTCTGTCCTTAATTTTTATCAATGCTGGCGACAAAATCTCGACTACTAGGAAAGGGCCGCTCCAAGGAGCTTTCAATTTATTGCTTTGACCAACTTTCGATACGTTATTTAGTCTGTACACTGTGTCACCCACAGAAAATTTAGTCTGGTGTAATTTTAAGTCGTAATCTTTCTTCTGTCTCCTCTGGGTCATTTTCAAAGTGGTTCTGGCAGTTTCTTGTGCCTTAAGCATCTCTCTCCGCAACGTCTTGACATACTCCGGCTCGCTTAAATCCGATTTGACCCAACCTTGAAAATAAAGGTCAACGGGTTGCCAGACTTCCCTACCCAACATTAACATATTGGGTGTGAACCCAGTTTGTCGGTTAGGAGAAGCTCTAATGGCTCCCGCAAGCTGTTGCAAATGATCATCCCAAGTATTTTGTTTCTCATTCAAGAAACATCGAATCATCTGCAATATTGTTCTATTGTATCGTTCCACCTGCCCGTTTGAGGCAGGATGATATGGAGTGGTTCTCAATTTGGAGATTTGCAGGAGGTCACAAACTGCGCGGAAAAGCTTTCCATCAAAAGCTTTACCCTGATCTGTAAATATTTGCAGAGGACACCCGAACCTAGAAATGAATCCATCAACTGTGGTTTTCGCCACTGTTTCGGCTGATTGATCTGGGATAGGGTAACATTCAATCCACTTTGTAAACTGGTCAACCATCATTAGAATGTAAAGGTTGCCACGTTTGCTTGGGACGAAAGGGCCCAACACATCGATGTGAATCCTCTCCATTGGGGCTGATACGTGGTAGCTCTGCATTTCGGCTTTGGGTTTAACGGTAGATTTTTTCTGTTTGTTGCAAACACCACAGGATTTGACATAATCTTTACAATCTGTCGCCATGTGGTACCAAATAAAGGATTGCTTAATTTTGTGTAAAGTTTTATCAAAACCTAAATGACCAGCCAGAGTATTGTCATGGCAAAATCCAAGAATTTCGCTGACAATACTTTCTGGAACCATAAACAGATATTTCGGTGGATGCGGATCTTGATCCCATTGATAGTACAATAAACCGTTTCGAATCACCAACTGGGAGTTGCATTGCCAAAATTTCTTAACTCCCGGACTTGCTAAGGCAAACTCATCCTCGTCTATTGTCTGTTTGTCCATCCATTTCAGCAAAGTGCCAACTACTGGGTCATGTCTTTGCAACTCGGCTAATTCCGCTGCTGAATATCCAGGGAGCCAATGTTCTGACGAAATGTTTCCAGTTTCATCAGGAACTATTTGTCTCAGCATTAAAGATGCATTCCCTGGTGCTTTCGCGGCCAGAGGGATAACATCGTCAACGTCTTCCTCAAATCGGGCCCATTCGACATGGGCTCTTTGGCAAAATTTGCACGGGATCCCATTCTTAGCACAAGGCAAACTACTAAGATCCTTTCCGGCTTCATAGCAGTTACAAAATCGCAATTCATCGGGTATGCGTGAAAGAGCATCGGCATTCACATGTTTAACGCCAGCACGATGTAATATGACCATATCATACTGGCTTAACTCTTCAAGCCACCGCGCCAAAATACCCTGAATATTTTTAAATCTTGTTAGCCAGGTCAATGAATTGTGATCGGTCCGAACATAAAAAGAACGCCCTAAAAGATAATGCCTAAATTGTCTAGTAAATCGTACAACCGCCAGCAACTC
Source organism: Protula sp. h YS-2021 (assembly GCA_949752745.1). Lineage (NCBI taxonomy): Eukaryota > Metazoa > Annelida > Polychaeta > Sabellida > Serpulidae > Protula > Protula sp. h YS-2021. The sequence goes on along the minus strand of OX457027.1, from coordinate 26,148,732 downwards.
GCGTCTGGTTGCACAGTAATTTCTTTGGGCTGGATTGAGTACCAACGAACCGTAACTGATGACGACTTCCGATCCATCGGGCTTTATTTGACTGAGTTGACCGCCAATAGAGGTCAACGATGCATCGGTATCTAAAATAAATTTGGAAGTCTGGTCCGGAAACCCTAAAGTTGGCGCGTTTATCAGCATCTCTTTCAGAGTATCAAAGGATTCCTGATGTCTGTCTGTCCATATAAATTCCACATTCTTTTTCGTCAATTCATACAAACTTGATGAAACTTCTGCCAAATTTTTCAGGAAATCTCTGTGATAATTTACAAATCCTAAGAATTTTTCGACTTCATTGACCGTCTTCGGCTCAGGCCAATCCCTAACCTTTTCAATATGATTTGGGTGGACCGTGATTCCCTTCCTGTTCACTATTCTGCCTAAGAATTCGATCTCCGTTTTAAATAGGGCACATTTTCTGGGTTTCAGCTTCAAATCAAAAGTCTTGAATCGTGTAAAGACTTCGCGTAGATTGTCGATATGCTCATCGAAAGACTTTCCTAGAATCACGATATCATCTAAATAAGCAAGAACTACATTCCACGTTAGTCCTCTAAGGACTAACTGCATGGCCCTAGAGAAGGTCGCGGGTGCATTACATAAACCAAACGGAAGTCTAACATGTTCATACAACCCGTATTTGGTGATGAACGCAGTTTTGTGAATATCGTCTGGATGAACACCCAACTGCCAGTATCCCGATTGGAGGTCTATTGAACTCATAAATGCGTTTCCGCTTAGGGAGTCCAAACATTCTTGGATTCTAGGCAAAGGAAAAGCATCCTTTACAGTTACGTTGTTAAGTTTCCGATAGTCGATGCACCATCGCACCGACCCGTCCTTCTTCCGAACCAGCACCGGGGGACTAGCCCACTCAGAATTCGATTCACGAATGACTCCCATATCTAGCATCTTATTCAAATGCTTCTCCTCTTCCTCCTGAAAACCCAAAGGTGTTCGGCGCATTTGTTGTCGTATTGGAGTCGCATTTCCCGTATCGATTCGGTGAGTAACCCCTGAGAAAAACCCCAGGTCGTCATCATCCCTAGCAAACACTGATTGGAATTCTTTGAGGAATTTTGCAAGTTCCAAGCACTGTCCAATGTTTAAATCCTGACTGGAAGTCATAAATAACTCCTGTACATGACTTGGAAGTGTTCGCTTCCACTCGTCTAGGGTAAGCGTTCGAGGATCAGTGGACGCATCACCCCTTGTTCTCCGAATAACAGGTACTCCTGGGGGGGCTTCCGCAGGTTCACGCCTGCATGTCAAAACTTCAGAGCCATGAGTCTTACGGGACGATTTCTCGGTTTCACTGGCTTGCACAGCCAGTGTAGAGTACTGAGGACACAATTTCTCGATGTCCGAGGTTACTGTGAATAACCCATGGCACGATTTCTCAGTATCACCCACTTGAATAGCAGAGTCAGGACATGAGCTCTCGATGTCCGAGGTTACTGTGAATAACCCATGACACGATTTCTCAGTATCACCCACTTGAATAGCAGAGTCAGGACATGAGCTCTCGATGTCCGACTCAAACACTAGCAAACCGGCAGACGATTTCTCAGTCTCCGGCACGTTTAACCGAACGTCCGATCCTGCCAAATCACTAGACTCCAGGATTTCTCCCGACTGCATTGCTACTCCCAAAAAATGTCCTTTCTTCAGCAGTTTGGGATTATCACTGAGGTTGGTTAAAACTACCAGGATATTATTCGCGGACTTTGTCAAAATTCTCGGCATCAATAACCCTTTGTGGTTTGTAGTACCTTCCAAGACAACGTCCCCCTCTCCCGCAAGAGTGGTACTACCCAAGACCATAATGGAGGTATTAGCCGGTACCTTAACCCTCTTTATCAGGAAAACCCTGCTGACCTGGACTTCCTTCCCTGTAGAATTCTTCATCAATTTAATTGGAATTTCTTCATTTTTAATTTTGAAAACATTATTACCTAAATCAATTGTTATTTTGTATTTGTTCATGAAGTCTATACCCAGAATCAGATCGTCCGTGATTGGGGCTACATATATCCTGTCAAGGGCGAAGAATTGCGAACCAATTTTGAAACGAATACTCATTGCCAAATGGGCCCTAAAATATTGATTTTCGCCTGCACCTTTCAATCGAATAGCTTCTAATAATTTTGGTGGTGTAGCTAATGAATGGTAGAGCTTCTCACTCATTACAGTTACTTGTGCCGCGCTATCGACAACAGCCCTTACCTGCTGATGATTTAGACTGATGTCAATTACAGGTGTCAGATCGTTAGGCTCGGACTTCAGTAACGTTACTTCTCTCACTGTGTCATACCGTAAAGTCTCGTAATGTGACTCTGATATACCTTCCAAATTTGGACAACCTCTTACATCAACGTCACTTCTGGAGCCGAGGTCAATTAGGCCCTTTCTTATCGATTTCCGGGTCGACACCACAGGGCCTAAGAGTTCGACCCTCTCTCTTTTACCGGTTCTGTGAATGCTATGCGTTTGGAACGGGGTGAACTAAATCGTCCTCTAGGACTAATCTGAGTAGCACAGTCTCGGGCGAAATGTCCTCTACCGCCACATCGAATACATTCGATTTCATTCGCCCCAATATTTGAAAAACTTTGCGTCATTATTTTGCAAAGCTTATCAAGCTTTGAATCAATAGACGTCATTGAGCTTCGAGTGTCCTTGTCACTTGTATAAGGACCTTCTTCCCTACGGCTATACCTCTGTGAAGGGGCACTACCTAATGTCCTGTATTCGGGTCGCTCTACTTGTCCATAGTCCCTGCCGTTCTCAAACCTGGGGGAACGGTTGTAATTCCTATCGGGTGATCGGTAAGCAGATCTATAGGTATCAGGAGACCGCGAATCTCTCTCAAAATTTTGACGAGGGGACCTGGAATAACCCACATTTTTATTCCAGTGTTCTCCTTCGTTCCTGTATGGAGAACGTGAAAAAACATCACGTTCTTCCCACTCACGCTCATATCTGTAAGGGGAATGTCGGTATGAGGAATATCCGTCGTAACTATGGTCAGTCCGATAGGGGGAACGCGGTGAATATGCACTGGGCCCTTGGAAGCCCTTATCACGTCTATTGCTATGACGTTGTGAGTACACACTACGTTCTCCTTGAACCCTTCCATTTCTAGAAGGGGAGCGTGGTGAGTACTCAGTGCGTTTGAAATTGTTATCCCTCATCGGAGAACGTTGTTTTGAATCCATTCTTGACCGTTGCACGTTGATAGGCGACGTTCGGGTTTCATCAGCCAACTTAATTGTTTCGTGGTCATCTTTACGGACTACCCTTACGCTCGGAGAATCTAGTCCTGGCTGCCTAACACTTTTGTCCCCCAGAATAGTTTTTTGATTGGTTAATGCTACGTCTAAAAGACGCACGGCTTCTTCTAAAGAAGTAGGCATTTGATTGGCTACAGTCCAGGCAACCGCCTTATGCTGTACACCATCTAAGAAGGCGTCCGCTGCCATTTGATCCATCATTTCCTGACTAATACCTTCCATCCCCTCCATACCTAGCTTCCTAATTTTGTCCGCAAACTCATTAATAGTTTCTCCTGACTTCTGTTTTAAAGTCAAGAATTTTTTCCTGATTGACCTTGGGTCCTCCTTCTTGTAAAAGCGCTTTTCTAAGTTATTTTTAAGTACTTCGTAGTTCGTCTGTTGCTCTAGGGGTAACGAAGCAAAGTAATCAGCAGCATGGCTACTGAGGCAGTCCCCTAAATACTGTGCCTTGTCTTCATCAGAGCAATTGTTCCACTGGCACAACCGCTCGAAGTAATGGATAAATGTTATCCAGTTATTGTCTTCGGAAGAACCAGTGAACTTGTTAAGTTTTTGAAATTGTTGGTAAATTTGATATTTGCTCGGAAGAGATTTGTCTGATTTTTGTTGTGGTTTTTCTGTTTTATTTTCGCCTTGTGTTTGCCCTGAAATAACGGTATTTTGATCTTTGTCATCTGCGTTGTCGCCAGACGCTTTAAGGGCATTGACACTATTACTAGATGTCACTGTATGACCCTGTTCTAAATTATTGCTATCATCATTTGCGCCTGACACACATCCAATATGACTAGTTGGCGATGCATCACTAGCAATCTGATTCGTGTTTGCTGGAATGTGAACACTGTCAATATGCCTAGTTGACGGCGTTCTATTGTTGCACTGCTTATGTAGGGAAGTTGTGTTTGGTTGGTTATGAGACAAAGGATTTGTCGTGTCTGTTGGTGCGGTATCATTGGAAAATGGTTGGGGAAACGTTGCATTGAGAACTGACTGACTAATTCCAGAGTTATGAGTTCGTACATCCTGTGTCCCTACTCGTGTGATCGGAGGAGGAACTGGATAATCATGAGGTGTGTCGAGTGGATTAGTGATACTGTGTTCATTGTGGAGCAACGATGTATCTCGGTGCCTAAAGATTTCAGGTTGTCCTGCTCGATCCTGGTGTCTACTTAAGTAACGATTTTGCAACTCGTCACTCAAGTGCACCATGGCACGAATTTCTGATTGGCCTTCCAAAAGCCGTTCAACCTTGGCTAGGGTTTGTTCCATACTGGCTATTGTAATTTGCAAGGGTTCAATTTTTTCATCCAAATGTTCCCCCACCTTCTTGATTTCCGTAGCCACAAAAGTTTTTGTCTGGTCTATTTGAGACTGAAAATGACCAAGATCCGAGGCAACCTTATCGCTAAAGGTGTTCATCTGGGTCAGTACATTATTGCAATTCGACTCGACCTGTGTTAGCCTATCTCCAAATCTGTTCATCTTTTTGCTAAAATGTATTAAACATACCTGATCTCCTCTCCTATAATCGTCTTCAAACTTTTCAAAGCTAGTTTTTGTAATTTCAACATCTCTCCGAAGGTCAACTATGTTTTTTGTAATCTCAGGAATTGACCATGTTGATGGATTTTGGTTATCCCCCCTGGCTTTGAGTTCTGCACTGAAACAGGTTTGAGTTATGCTAGGTTTGACTTGAATTGTGCCTGCCGGTGAATTCGGCAACGTGGAGGTCTGGTTAAATGGTGGTGTGTACTGCATTGTAATTGATCTATGCTGATCAGTTGATAACTGTTGAAGTCGTGGTCGCCCGTCGGAAACCGTATCGTTTCCGATAGGTGATGAAAGTTGGTGTGAGGGTGACAAAGCACCCCGCAGGCTTACCAAATGTTCGGTGAGTCTTTGTATTTCACCAAGTGAAGGTGATATAGGTGTGGATGTTAACCCATCTGGTTTGAAACTAGTTCCCGTGTCTCCGCCTGTTGCCAAAGACATTGGAACTGTTTCAGGGGTACTCCCCAAGTCTTTGTGTTTATACACAAAACCGTTGTATTCAGAGTCCGATTCCATTTGTCCACAAACACCTCCTTTCAACTTAACTACCTTATCTAATCTTAAATCTATTTAAATCTACTCTACAGCTATGTGCAAACACGTACAGGAAGAAAACTAAGAAAAAGAAATACCTATACCTCTAGGCATACACATGATACCCACTATTCACATGCACAAAAGAAATAACCTATCACTAGGGTAATATCTATTGCTAGGATAAAAGCAGTGTTTGTAGGCACCACGAAACACATAGAATTTTAAGAATATATACTTATACTTGTTTATTTCTAGAACTCTAAACTGCCTATTTTCATGAGGCAGTACTAAATTCTATTTCTAGGAAAAGAAAAGGAAAATTTAATATTTACAAGAGGAAAATAGATATATATTGTTTATTTCTATAACTACACAGTACTTAAACTGTCTATTTTCATGAGACAGTACTAAATTCTGTTTATAAGGAAAGAGAAATATATATACTGTTTATTTCTAGAACTACACAATGCTTATTTTCATGAAGCAACAAGGAATCCTATTGCTAGGGAGAAAAATGCTTAGTTCATGCTACTATCAGCATTAACTAATGACTGTTACAGTGTTTTAAGCGTCTATTCAAATTTCTTTGAATATAAACTTAGATTACCAACAATAAGAGGATTAGTATAAGTATTAGACAAAGGAACGAAAAGAAATCATGGAGAGTTTTCCCCTCCCCTTGTTTTTTTTTTTTTGAAAGCCTATATGCTTTGGAAGAAATCAAATTCCGTGTGGTTTAACAGATAAAGAAATAAAGCAAGTAGTAATCACTAAATTTAGAAATTACGCTGTGGTAAAACAGCTAAATATATTGAAATAAAGAAATCAAATTTAACATAAATAGAATCAAAGGAGAAATCAAATTTGCTGTGGTATAACAGCTAAATAAATGAAGGAAATAACAAATAGAAAATTTAGAAATTACGCTGTGGTAAAACAGCTAAATATAGTGAAAGAATGAAATCAAATCAAGCATAAATAGAATCAAAAGAAAAATGAAATTCGCTGTGGTATAACAGCTAAATAAATGAAGCAAATAGCGAATAATATTCAGAAATTACGCTGTGGTATAGCAGCTAAATATATAGAAATAATGAAATTGATTTCCACACAGTATAAATCTATGAAGCACGATAAAAATAAAATAAGAAACACACAATCATTATTCCGTCACATTCATTCAGATTCGGCGGGCCCCTTGGACGACGGGATATGGAAATATTAGTTTATGTTGTTAGTACGATATTGTTGGTAACCTTGGGAATCGAATCTCATACATATATTACATAAAATGAATTGCTTCACCGAAATATAATCGTAACTTTAGATAGGATGTATAATGTTTCAGACTTTAGTTTAAGAGAGTCGAATCTGGCGAAGAGGTACTTGGAACCATTACTGTATAGTAAAAAATAATAAATTTATACGTATATATTTTTTATATATGAAACAGAAATAAAAACTGATGCTAAATTTGAAATGTGGTTTTGCGTATTAATGAGAGCTACTTGGAGCTGTGTTACCTATTCCTTTATACTATTTCCGCGCCCAAATAAAAAAATGATTTGCTTTTCGAAAATAACCGACCAAGTATACGATAAATACGCAAAAATTGCGGCAATTTCACAAAGGATTACGTGGAGCGATATATCAAAATAGAACTGCAACTCATATTCGTACTGCGACTCCCGTAGATTCTTAGTACGAAGTTCGAAGACTCAGGCTGGTGTTACGAAACTACGAGATTTCGCGGAAAATTGTTAAATTCTAATACCTTTCGCACAGGAACTATATAAAAGTATATATCTATGGACGCAGAAATTAGTGCTTTATTCCGTACTTAGTGTCATTTTCTACGAAAATGAAGTATAACGAGAATACGGTTAATTTTTTACCACGTGTGTTAATCTCCCGTTATGGAACAGCTTTTCAGCTTACCTTCGTATAAAAACGGTTATTACAGTTTTACTAAAACTTTTATCCTTTATTCGAAACTTATGGTTTTTAAAGAATATATTCAGTTACAAGGCCAAAATTTAAAAAAAATTAACTATTCTTTCAATTTCGAACAATAAAAACAAATATGGCCTTCACCTTCTTTTCCGGCTATTCGCGCAGAAGGATCATGCGCATAAATGCACGCGTAGAAATAATTATCGAGTACCCTGTCTTCAATGACAGTCAAGGTGACTTTGAATGTCCTCTTTCACTTTTTAATTATTTTTTCCCGTGAGATTCGATACCCACAAACACTTCTGGTACCATTTATTGTCGTTCTACAACCAGGAATGCAGAAGACAATAGGAAATATAATAGAATACAGTACTTGAATAAACTTACATAATGCCGCGTGCAACTTCTCACTCTGGCTCTACCCCGGGGCTTTGCCGTGCTCGTCTTAACTATGCTGTTGCTGTTGCTGCTTGCGGTCAGGAGGTGAGAGAGAGAGCCCCCAGGAAGGGCACGGGGTTTTATACGGGTCAACGGGGTGAAACCAAAAAGAGGCCAAAATCGTTTTCAAGATAAAATGGTCCAACCTTTACAACAAAACAGCAAGATAACAGTTACGTAGTTTATTATTTCCCTACCGGTCCATACGTAAAAAAAATGTTAGAAAAAACACGAAGGTTGCGGTATTTTCGAACACGTATTGCACGCGCCTCTTTTAAGCATATTTTCCAGACCTACAGCCGTATTTACTGTTAACTGTACAATTAAAGTAAATGACTAAATTTACCCTGTTTAACAAACAAAATTCCACGTAAAATTGTTTGCGGGATACAATTAGGAGCCTGTTGTGCCTGTTTTTGCTTGAAGAAAGACTCGAAAAGTTGGTCAGTCTATGACAAAAACATTGACTAAAAAGTTTTCACATTTATTAACTTGTTTATAAATACAGTTATTTCTAAAATGAACTAACAAGAAGAGGGTCTAATGGAAACCAACCATCAGAAGCATAGCTCATACCGCCTCCCTAAAGTGAGGCATATAATAAAAATAATATGTCATCCTGTATGGGCAGAATGTTATTTATTTAATTTTTGCTTTCAGCCTGCGGGCACGTACGGACCTCCAGCTTCAGGCAAAAAAATAAAAATAAATAACATTCTGCGCATATGGAATGAAGTAGTACTGTTATAATGCACCCGTGTTGTGCCTGCAAGACATACACAAAAAATGCAAGTAGAAATGAGTACACTATGAAGGGACTTGTGCGACATGTAAGAGGCTATCATGAAAACTGAAAGACGAGTACGTTTTGAAGACTGGCGGCTGTGGTACGTCCTGCAAGGGGTCATTGAGTCCCTGTTCTCTTTATTTGGCTTCCAGAGCACACCCGCCCAGATGACGCCAATGCAATCTGTTATTGTTTGGAAAAAATCGAACAGGTCATACAATATAGCATAGCCACAGCACTGCTTCATTCATTCATTCATTCATTCATTCATTGGAAGGGGGGGAGGGGAGTTGAGTGAAACAGAGTGATCAACACTGACCCCAATTTACAAATATGTATTTGGCATTTTTATTTTATTATTGTTGTTACGGAGTTATTGTAACAGAGGGATATAGTTTTGAGCTTTTCCGTCTGTTCGTCTCTCCATATGTGTGTCCGGACTACATCTCCGAAAGTATAGGTTGGGTTGTTCTGAAATTTCACACACGGATAGGGCATTTATTATAAGTATTCAACGGCCTATTTTACGTTCGGAATCAGGAAAAATTCTCAAAATAACAGTATTTTGAATTGTGGTAAAACTTCGCGTTTTCATATAATTTTGTCTGCATGTAGTCTGTGTCTCCAAAACTATTTTTCTGGGTTTTTTTTTTTAATTTACACATGGATAAAACAGGCACTGCAAATTATCAAAATATTTTTAATATAAAACTTAGCTTTTGTCGAAATTTAAAAATGTAAACTGTTAGCGTTGTGAAAAACGTGGTGAACATGGCAGTAGGTGGCACTTTGAAAACCGACTTCAGAAGCGATTTCATGGGTCACCATATTTAAGTTTAACAATGCTTTGGACAAAAAAGATAAAAAAAAAATAATTTCAATTCATTCATTTTCAAAATTTTAAAAAACCCTTGGAGCAAGCCGTATCGATTTAACTGAATAAATAACTACAGAATCAGATAAGTAAAGCTTGATAGTGGACTGGGTCAGTTGTCTTTAAGGTATGGATGGGAAACGAGACGGTTTTTACCTGATCTTGTCGGTATCATTCAGATCATGACCTCCAGATGTAACTAACTTTGAATTTGTGACAAAGTACGCGAAGCGTGAATTTGAATTGGAAATTATCAAAAATCAACTTGTCGTTTAAAAACATCCTTGATTGGAAGGGGGGAGGGGTTGGTGAGACGGATACAAAAAGAAGGAAATTCCCATGTAGATCTTGTGATCAATTTTAACGAAGCTGTCAACTTGTCAGAAATAATGTCTCTTCAAAATCAGAGAATGCGTCATCAAAATTTTAAGGGATATATTAATATATACGTATAATTTAAAATCAGTATCTACACAAAATTATAGGCCGGTAGCTGAATTTTTTAAATGTTTTGATAACGCTTCGAGAAAGGGCACAAAGGAAGATGCCACGTTTTAGTGCATCCATGTCAAACACAGCAGGCAACCAACGGCGGTTAAAAAAACTGCCCATGCAACTGAGTTTGTACATTTTTTTGACAAAGAGACAAAGCTGAGACAATACGATACATTTCGAGAGTTCAAACGTGTTGAAAAGATTCCATGGTGAACAATGTAAGACACCGTCGTATTTTAGACCCCATGCAGCGTATTGTGTGGAGCGGGGGTTGGAAGAACATAATGTCACCCCAGAAGATGTGGGACTGTGGACGTCGTCTCACAATAAGTACACTGCGCTTAGTTTATTCCCCACAGAGGGAATATATGCGATCGACCGCGTGTCGGTCTGTCGGTCTGTCTGTTTGTCTGTCGGTTGGTCGGTCGGTCGGTCTGACGGTCTGTCATCAAGAGCTTGTTAACACGATAACTTAAAAACTGCTGCAAGGATTTTAATTAAACTTCGTATATAGCTTCTATGGGAACAAACAATGGGCCAGGTTCGTTCAAGGAAAATGGACCAGCTGGACTTAGGAATAATACTCCCTTTTTAACCAAACGCAAAATACATTTCTAAAAAAACACTCCTTTTTCATGGCCGCTCATGATCTCAAAATTACCCCTTTTTCGTTTTTTTTTTTTTACACGCATGATACCAAGTGCTACCCCACCCTGAGTTTTAAATATTAGCCAATCAGCGATTAGAATTCTCCCAAATGCACGTTCTCGCTGTGTATGAAAGTACCTTGTGTTTAGTGGTGTCTTTTAAACATCAGCTTGGAATTATTGGAAGTGCGCGTTCTCGCAAATGGGAAGGAAACTTTTGACGCCAAGTGCCTAATGTATCACATAGCCACCACACGACGCTCTTACGTTAGAAGTAGGGCTTGTTGACCCCTCACTAATACAGTTATTTACCCTATGACGTGGAGAGAGAAAAAATAGGTTTCCTTTAAAGGAGGGCGGGCATCCGGCTGAGTGTAGGAGGGCTGTGGCTGTTTTCGAGTGATACTCACAGGGTGTGAGGTTGTGCAGGAGAAAATCAATCGTGGCTGGTGCACAGGCAGATGCTGGTGTACAGTTGCTAAATTCCACAAAATGCACCTCATGCCTGGCAATCCGTTGCAGTCACCATAACTTCTCTCACTTACTGTATTAGTTACCTGTTGGTGACTGTTTTAAGGGAGGTGTCGAGTGTTAGGCGGATCTCCTAAAACAGCTCTGTATTTCTCGCGGTGCGTGGTATATGTGTAGAATTGCTCGCCTGAAAATGAAGGGGCATTACTGGGCTTTACATTAGTGTTGTAAACGAGTTTCCTGAGAAACTGCTAATTAACAGTTGCTGTGACACGGAGGCCTCAAGCAGCTGTCCACGTTGATGATCTGTGTGACGTGGAACCTTGACCAGTGGTCGCAGTCATGACGGTACAGTGACCGATGCGTTCATGATCTCGCCTGTTAAGATCATTGCACCCACTAATCCTGTCCAAATTCCTGAGGAATCCGCATATTATGAAATGACCAGTTCGCTATTTGGTGTTTAAAAAGAGTCAATTTTTACAAGACTGTTCAACCTCATAAATTGTCTCAGGCCAGCTACATTTACAATTGCTGTTCGGCGCACCCCCTCCCCTCACCACCCAACCGCTACCCTCCACCCTCACTCGGCCTTTGCAAATGGGATTACCTCGCAGATTAAAACACTTTTGGTAGTCCTGTTTTCAGTTGCCTTTTCGGATAAAAAGCTTCCCGAAAATCTTATATATTTAGATTGGAAGCACTTCAACTCATGCCAGTTGATGGTCAAAATACCAGTACCACACTGTACTTGGTACTCAGTTGCTTACCCCCATTACACGTTGGTGCATTCCCACCGCGAATGACTTGTGTAAGCATTCCAACAATACTCAGTCTATAAAAAGAACTGTCCTGGTGTTCACAAAAGTTAACTGTGCAGTTAACTATACACCTGCACAAGGAAAATCAGCTGATTTATCTAAATTACGCAAACAATTTTTACAAGAATTTGTTTTAATATCAAAGTAAAATTTATTAATTAACTTTCAAAAAGCTGTTTGCTGCATGAGCAATTAACAGAATTTGTTAACTGTACAGTTAACTTATGTGAATACGGCCACTAGGGATTTTTTTTTCAAATGATGGTGTCTGCCACATAATAAAATGTATGTTGAAAATCCGTTACATTCGAATCAAACTTCATGTGAAAACGACATTAAATCTCATGGCCCCTCTATAATTACGACTTGGTTTTTATTGCCAATAACATGATACATGAAATAACCTCACTGGGCATAAATCCAATAATTGTATTGATATTTACAAGTTCCATAAATGGCACAGCAACTATTTATAAGCTGAAACCATTCTCGATAACCAGTAACCATATTTTGATATAAAAAAAACCTTACAACAGAAAAAAAGTAAAACGAAAAAAAAAAAAACTGAAAATAAACGACGGCCTCTTTTAGATGTAATTATGCCCCCAATGCACAGGAGTAACAAAAAAAATCGATTTTACCCTTGAATCGACAGCTATTGAAAGAAGAGGGCAAGCCATCCTGGAAGTGAAGGGGCATTCGTGACGTCAGCATGCAAGCGCCTTTGCTCAGCAATCGATAGGGTAACACAAGGGGGCATCCACTACTGTTATTTTCGGTGTGAAAGACGCAGAGAACAGGGACCATTTTTTTCTGTAAGGCGAAGCAAATCGTGCGTCTATAGTGTCTGCTTGTGGTGTTGGCATCAAGAATCAAATTAGGGCAAAATTTCATGGAAAACTGATCAGTAAACTCGGCAACATATCAGACAGTTTTACTTAGTTGTTTTGAATATACAACGGGAAATGTTTCAGCTTGGTATTTTACTGTTTCATTATTGACGTCACATGTGGAATATTTAAAGTTATAAGCTTGTGCACTGAGTGAATCAACCAAGAACCAGGAACATTTCTATTGTGCGCTGCACTTTAAGGCAAAGCGTGTCACACAACCCACCCAAAACACGCTGAGCTGCAGTTCAATCACGACTCACACACAGCAAGCATTTGGCATGACTCGTTTTGGCTAAGAAAACAAAAACGACACAAATACAATACAGAAGTGTCCAGAAAACAGCGGCGTGTGGCAAAAAACTCTAAATAATTCTTGGATTGTAATAACAAATCTGAAGGGAATAACAGAAATTTATATGAAAGAATTTTTATGTCAGTACAACATAGTAGAACCTCTGTGCGAGTGGAAAGAATAGAAAACAAGGATTCGCCGTACTTTTATGTGGTTTTGGTTCAATGTTATTCTTTTGTTTGACAATAAAAGCTTCTCAAAATTGGATTATGACGTCACAAAAAGGAAGCACAGAAAAACACACCCATCAAATTCCTCTGTTGTGACTCTGTTATGTATTTCCGTACATGGAATGAATTGGGATAAATTGTGTTACTAGAACAGAAAAAGAAAAAAGAGAACTGGAATTGGAAAAGTAAAAAACTGGATAAATTATGACTGCAGTTTTTGATACAGTCTTTGGTACCCTTCTTGGATCTAAATCACAACAAACAAAGCTTAACAATGTAGAGCAAAATGGGAAACCGGGTAAGCTTCCGCTAAGGCCTTTTTGTTCCGGAAACCCCTTGCTATTTATAGAGCAGGGTCATTTTTTTTCCCTACCACACTGGCCCACACTGGCAAACGGACCATATGTTATCGACGTTATGAATAATATTTCGTTATCGTATAATACTCCAGCAATAGTATCCGAAGAATGTAAAAATACATGTATTTCGTAATCCGTTGCAACTATGACAGAATACCCACTTGTGAGAAAATGTTTCAGGCGAGACGTGTCAAGTGAGACGGTCTGGTGTTCTGTGCATCAGTGCACTGACCGTAGCGGATGTTTTTTTTTTTAAGATTTGTCCGACTGTAAGGGCAAACACCGAAAAATCAACTTGGATATTGTTGGCCTGTCCGGCAGGCGTGCTGGACGAGAGCGACAAGGCGGTGTTAGTCCAGTCGTCCACAGGACGGGGGGGGGGGGGGGGGTTGTTAGGGGCCACCCATCAAGTATGTACGCACAGACAAGGGGGCCATGGGAGGCCTGTGAATGGCCGTACATTAATGTTATAATCGAAGGATCACTCTACAAATTTTCGCGTAAAGGTTCAGATCCGAGGTCGGGAGGGGAGGGGGGTGCTAATATGCGTGTTTTTGGATGGCACCTCAGGGCACTATTGAGAGATGAGCTTGAGCGGCCTGTGATTCAGTTTGGGTCTGGAGCACACCACGGAGTCATAGCTCATGCCCACGAGGGCACATCCTCTGTCTTTATTCTCTCTTTTTTTTGCGCAGGTCAGGCTCAATACAGATTCTCTTACAAAAACAACCAAACCGATTACCAGGACAGGTTCGTGTTGGATAAACGGTTACATCGTTGTTATTCAACAGCCAACTTCTACGGCGATTTGGTCTGTTAGTGTATAGCACTTTTTTTACTCCACAGACTTGTTGGAGATTCCGTGAAAATACTACTTATGAAAGAAAGGAACCCATCTGCTCTGTGTTTATAAATAACAGAGAGATCTCCAGAGGTCCGCAGCTGTTTTATAACAATGTGGCAACATTGTATGCTAGGAATTACAAATCCCCTTTCGCGCCCACACATGCAATTTACTCCAGAGCTGATGTAATCGAATAAACATACAATAAGACCGAAATCTATGTGTGGACATGGGTTAGATCTTATTTAAACACGATCGAACAATATCTGCTGGATGCTCCACTGACAATAAAGACGGAAAAGAAAGATAGATTGGATGAACGAAAAAAAGGACGAACGGTCGAACAAAGGAGGACGAAAAGAAGAAAGAAAGAAAGAAAGAAAGAAAGAAAGAAAGGAGTTTCCGATAAAGCGACTCTTTTCGTCCGAACAACGCTCAGATCCGCTGCCTGAGTTTAGAGTGACGTCAAGTATTTGCATCATGGGTGTTTGCGACATTGCAAACACTCAATATGAAGTTGATTATACCAATTAAATAAGATACGTCATTCATTAATTTATATAATGTTAGCTTTGGCTGATGTTTCGGCATGTTTGTTTTTGCCGATTGGACCATATGACAGCAGAGTTCAGTGCCCTTAGACGTTCCAAGAAGTAACGGGGAACGGAAACTTCTCTTCTAAATCTGATTAGGAGCTGTTTTTCCCTGCCATATTGTGGAAATTGCGGTTGAGATTAGGTTCCCCTTTGCACCGTTCATTTGCAGACAGGATGATGGCTGGCGGGATAACAAATTCCGGAAATCCATGTAAAATACTTTCCGTTTTTCCTGAGATTTCAGCTTTAGGGCGGATGACAATTTTTTTAGAATCTTGGCTCTCTAATCAGTGCCTAGGATTGGGATTGAACCTTTTAGGCCCCGGAGGTGCAGGAAGGGGGAGGGGGGCCGTAGGTTTGGGCGTTGTCTAGCTGTTCGCCTGTCTGACTAGCCGTTTGTTTGTCCCGTGGTCAAGCTGTCTGCCCGTCCGTCTATCTCCGGCTGTTGCGCCCACCCCAACAATCCATTTCCTATAATATTTGGTGCATCAATGACCTATTGTATTGACCTTGACCCAATGTCTTGGATTTTCACCCGCAGTTTCTTGTCAGCGTTACAGCACAAAAAGTAACATTTGTTTTACTGATGGATGCCGTATAATGCCCACCTCCGGTTCGGGGCTGTGGTCTCTTCGATGCTTTGTTTAATCCAGAGTTACATCTGGCTGCTGGGTTGTTTTTTCTTGGGAAGCTGGATATTTGAATTGATTTTAAAGGTCTGCACTGTTGCTTATTCCTTTTCTCTAGCACATACTTAATGTCAATTCCTTTTTAAAAAGTATTTCAAGTGCAAGAAAGATCTGGTTGAAGTTATTTGCGTTAAGAGCTTGAGGCAAGTGTCAACGCATAAAGAATACTGAATAAATGCTGTACATACATACACACACATACAGACACACACACACACATAAATACACACGTTCATACATACATACATACACACATACGGACACACACATACACACATATACATACACACATACATACATAAACACGTACACACATACATACACACTCGCGCGTACACACACTCACATACACACATACATACATACATGAATAACACGTGAAAAATAGTTATGAATGCTTTCTGGGCAGAAATACATCGGTGTAATAAGCGAAGTTTAATAATGTAGAGCGAGAAGAATATTTGATACAGAGAGAATGTGGACACAAACGAAATCAAAGACAAGAAAATTGACATCATTAGCCTCGTTACGTCAGAGATTCCAAGGCAACCCCAATTTTCTTCTCCACTTGTCAGGTTGAGGATCTAAAATCAATGCTTTTACTTCGATCGGCCAATGCTTTGTAAAAAAACACAAATGGAAACTAATGAACTGTGAGTTGATGAAAGTTCTACATTTGTCATTGCACGAGTTTTATAACGTGTTCCTTCACTGCTGTCAAAAAGGACGATCAGGCCAACTTAGGATTCTGGTTTCCATGTCATAGTTAACGTTACAACGCCAATTCAACGTCCATTTGAGGTTACGACGTCGACTCGACTAAAACCAGAACATTAACTCTGGTTGTACTTCGGTTGTGATTGTTCTCAGCCACATGTCAACGTCTAACCAATGACATAGCGTTGATTAGACGTTGGGTAAACAACGTTATTTAAATGTTGCTTTAATTCATTACCAAAGTGTAACGTTTTCAGGCGTCTAATCAACATCTTTGGTGCAACGGTGATAGATGTTAAAAAATCGATGTTGAAGAGACGTGAAAAATTCGACGCTACACAGGGTTGGGCTAGAGAATTTTAAAAGCGCCCTTTCCTTAAGCACTTTTTCAATCTTTAACACTTGGTTGTCTTTCAAGTCCACTTTTCTGGAGCTCTGCTTGGTAGAAGCTGCCTGTTATAGGCTCATCATTATGGTCTTTTAGTCTATAAATAGGCACTTGTCCTCTTCTGAATCGTTGAGCCATAGTATCTACCGCGACGAGTATAGATTTAAACCCACTGTTGTCTTCGGAAAATTTTACCATATCTATTAGATCAACTGACCACTGGTCGTCTATCCCAGCCCACAATGGGAGTTCGTTCAAAATGAAGTCTATTTGGTCTCTGCAAACTGTAGCTTTCTTGTTGTTTTAACCATTTCCTAATTTTGTATTGGCTCAGGTTGAATTTATCATCATTTTTCACAAATTGATACAGTTTTTGGTGGTCCCGAGAAGCTAGCTGGTTTTGATGGATCAAAGTATATGTCTTTTAAATAATTTTCCCAAGGTGCCATTCCTTCAACGATGCATACACAATTGTCTAAAAACTAAACTAGTATTTACTTATATATCATCCTGGTCTTCGTCCTCACAATCCGATTCCTCTTCCTCCTCCTCACACTATCCCTTTCGTCCTTCTCTCGGACTCGTCCTTCTCCTGGTCATTCTTGTCATCGTCAGACTTTTCGTTCTCATCATTTAGCAAATTTTCTAAATGGTTTTCAAACTGTTTCACAGCCATTGATGCTGCATCTTTCTCACTGTAACCCATCTTTTGTAAATCTTCTATGGAGTGCATAATTTGATTGTGGGTTACACGATTGGCTGAGCGTAGTATATTCGTGATAAGTGTGCTATAGGCTCTTAGGAACACATTCATATCTAAGTGTTTGAGTTTTAACCTCGGCCTTTTCTCCTGCTTAACCTCCATTCCTTGGTCTAGGTATTTCTCAACTTTTTTCTCTGCCATTCTTCCTCATTCTGTTCTCGTGCATTTCTCATCAGGCTTTGGAAAACTGGAAGCTCGCCATCTGTGGTAAATTTGGTAGTTCCTCTTCTGTTTTAGCTTTTTAGGAGGCGGCTGACCTTCAGGACACCAGTTTTTTACATGTCTATGAAGATCGTGGACATTCTCAAACATTACTCCACAGTCGTCACAAAAGACATGTTTTCTGTTGATTCCACTGGATACTCACAAATATTTGGTTTGTGGTCAATGTGCTGACGCTCGTTGATTAAGTGTCCAGCCGTATCTTCTTTTATACTTTTTAGCTCTCTTTTAGAAAAGGCGGAGATGTGTTCACGTTGACGATCAATGACGAAATGATGCGGTAGGCATTTTTCTTCTTGTTTGTTTAGCATCTGTCATCAGATAACTATATGGTTGCTTAGTTGCTTCATATACACATTCATAAACTGCTGTAGGCGACCAGGAAACATAAACCGTCCGAGAGTTTGTACTTGGTCTTGGTCCATGATAGATTTGAAAATAGTCATGTGTATTGCGTCTCTGAGTAACTGCTCCTCCGCTTGAGGAAACGACTGCGTAACGTAACTGAACGGCCTGTGGTAGCTACCCTCAGTAAACAAATCAGCTATTCGCTGGTCTTTAGCTCATGTCATTCAGTGTAATCAAATTGGTCTTCTTAATGTCGAAAAAGTCATAATTATCGAGATTGAGTGGAACATCTTGTATGAATTGAATATTTGGAATTGTGCGCTGCATTTCTGTAAATTGTGGCTGCCATCTTTTGTACAGGTAAACGATCCTGTGTGGTCTTGGTAAAATATTCCACTTATGCAATACCTTCTTCACGAGGTAACTCTTCCCACTCTGGCTTGGACCGGAAATATTCATGGTGAATGGAGCTGGAGCGTGATGGGTGACTTCGAAATTTGAAGATGTTTACTTGTTGGTTCGACTATAGGCTTCATTTCTGTACAGAACTCCGAGCTTTGGTTTGACCTTCTATAACGCTTTTTTGACTCTTCATAGTCTGGTGCTCTGGTGCATCTGTCTTCTAATGTTGTTGGTTTAGCCATATTTATGTCTTCTATATCGCTGTACCGGTGCACTTGTGTTCTAATACGGTTAGTTTAGGCACATGTTTGTCTTCTATATCGGTGCACCGGTGCTCCGGTGTACCAACCAATACACGATTGTGGCATCTTTGCATGTGTTTCTTTAGTGTGTACCGAGTAGCAAGCGTCTGGTCACAAGTAGTACAGAAATACATCTTAACAGTTCTGCGTCTTGAAATCAAATAAGATTATATTGTGTGTTGTGAGCTATTTGTACTAATAACCGTAAGACAGAGTGTGGAAATTGTCAGAAATGACGCATTTAGCAAAGACAATCTTGTAGTCTTTGACCAGCCTCGGTGGCCTAGTGGTTAGAGTGTCTGCCTCGAGACTGGAAGATAGTGGGTTCAAATCCCGGTCGGGTCATACCTAAGACATTAAAATTGGGAATCCTCCTTGCTACCCTGTGAGGCACTCCACATGTAAGGGTTAGAAGGAGGGCTTGGATACCCCATTTCAGTAAAATGTGGCAGGGGGATCCCGATGTGACCATAGCAGTTGAAAGGGATCTAAAGAACAATATAACACTTGTAGTGTTTTGGTAGATAGATGGTAAGCAGTGCTTTAGTTTTGTTGTCTCCCAGAATGGACAAGTTCTTGGTGGTCATAAGTTTTGACGAGTTCATGATCAGGTTTTGGTATAATCAAAAATTTATTTCAAGACTGTTCTTATAGTTCAGTGTTATACCCGTGACCTTACAAACAGTTCTTCTGCATCTATTTTTTAAAAAGTTGCAGGCATAGTTCTTAGGCTCACTTGATACGAAATGTGTTATTTTTCTGCTAGGCACTTCGTCGGTTAGGGTACATAATTAGTCTGCAAGAACGAGTTCTGCATCTCCATGCTTTGCCGAGAAAATGATTGAATCTGTATCTACATACATGGCTCTTGATCCAAGCTTCTCTAGAGGCAGCTGTATAATTTAAATCTGGCCTGAGCATCGCATTGCATCGCATCTCCTCCATTTCCTCTGAGACGAGGCTAAAGTATGTCACTATTTGTTTGTCGCTTGTTAAAAGATCAAAGTACTGTGACGGATTTGCAACATGCTCCATTTAAGTCATGTTAGAGCGCTGTCCAAATTTGCTCCAGAATAATTCAGCATAAGCTTTGCTAGAGAGCGCAGTCTTGGACTTAACTTTAACTTGTCACAATCTAAGTAAATTCCTTCTTTGAAGTGGTAATCTGAGATATATTTCTGACGTTCCGTCTTTGTTTTAACCCATATGGGGCATCCGCTTGCCTCCTGCTTCAGTTTTAGGAATGTATTTACACAACTTTTGCTTCGGAGTTGTACTGCTCGACGTCTTTACAGTGCCATACTTCAGTAACTTAAATGATTCCGTAACCCTTTTCCACCGCTTTTTTTAGTTCACCTGTGTCCAATGTGCTTCTCAAAGTGCGCTCTGGAATAGTGTGGTCACACTGTGTTTCCTGTTTGTCCTCTGCGCATGTTCTGCACAGTGCAAATAGTAGCTTGTCGTTGATTTTTGAAGGTAAAACGGGAAAAAGCAATCAGCGTGGTGGCAACACTTCACACTTTAGCAGGCCTTCGTATTGCTCAAGTGGTTCAAAATCTTCAAATATTCTCTTTGGGTGCCCTACTACATATTTTCCAGTTTTATTTATGTGTCAACAGAGAGAGAGGTGACATAAAAATACATAATTGATTCGTCGTCTGTAGCTTCTTTGAAGAGTGTGAATGCCTCAGTTCTCTCGCCGAAAAAAACTTCCCGCCTCTCGAAGGGCTTTACTACATCTATATTCTCCAGAAAGGCCTCAATCTCTTGGTTGTGAGAAATTTCATTGTCCCATTCACACTCCCATATGTAGCGGTATGTGTAACCTTGGCTGTCTGGGAATGTTTTATTGTCCAGTGTTGCTTGATACAAATCTTCCATTTTTTCCCATTAGACTGGTTAATAGTGTTTCCGGTGTAGCATTTTGGGGCACCTGTAGAAAAAAATCTCCTTTGAACTCCAGAGCAACTCTTGCACTACTGTTTGTTTCATAGTAGCCGCCCAACTCGTATTTGCCAATTTTTTTCTCTTCATCGTTGTAGGCATGCTGTATTTTTCTGCGTTCCGAGTGTTCCAAAAACTTGATCTATTGTAATACTTTCCGTGATTGTTTTTCTTCCGGGCAGTAGCCTTGTGCTAGGATAAGACCTATTATGTTTTCTTTTAGAACATTTCTTTTAAACACAGATATGCAAATGGAGAGGCAGTTGTAATGCATTTCTGAAGGGGTCCATCCCACGTGTGATATTCATGAACAGCTGCCTAAACTCGATCATGCTCGTCTCAAAATACCTACATCTGATCGGCAATAAATAGCATTTCTTCTTGGAAATTAAATGCTTGATTTTTGTTGTTTTCGTACCATTCTAAGAAAGCTTCTGTTTTGTTTTCATTTCGCCTGGTTGTGGTATGAAATATTTGGGAGAGATTGGAGTTTCTTATTCTGATTTTCTGTGACGTTGTAATAATGTGGAAACCACCTTTTAGTTGTGCTGTCAAACCAAACATTTTTGGCACTTTACTGAGTGCTGAAGGTATAAAATTGATAGAATCTATTATTCGGATTTTGTATGCCGGTACTTCAATAGACATGTTCTTGGCTCCATTTGGTATTACTTTGGGTAAGACTGCGTTCTGATATAGGTACTGCAATATCGGATAGGAATCATAATCTTAAAGTTGCGCAAATGACGATGGCACGTTTGTTCTTCTTTCAGAAAAGCCATCTACAAAATTCTTCAGTTGTGTTCTCATCGCTAAATACTACTATGTTGAGACCGCACTTTACACATCCAGTCGCACTGTTGATGGAGTGGTCAATGCATTGATGACACACTTTATGTGCTACACATAAGTTTGGTCGGTGTCCGTAAGACCCGCACTTCGCCTTTTGACAGTTCCGGCATTTCTTGGTCTTTGGATCGTGTTAAGCACTTTCTCACACTGAAACAGATCGTCTTGACTGCACTCAAAGTAAAAAATATGCACTTAATTTTTTTTATCATCAACGTCGCATTCGATTGTTTTCATGTAGCATTCGTGGCCCGGTAAAAAGTAGTCTTTACACGTTTTACAGTACACTTCGCCACATATCTGTTCTTTCTTGTGCAATTTTAAATTGATAGTTTGATCGCACTCTGCTCACCTGTAATATGTATTGCATGTAGAATTGCCCTGCTCAGTTTCTTTCTTGTGAAATGGCCCACTTTCTTGGCCGTAGGGCTTCAGGCATAAGGCACATGGAGTGTTGCCTACATGAGCTTCTTTGTGCTCATAACCTTTTTGGTATGTATGTCATCGTGCACTCTACTGAGAAAAGCTGGCATGGATGTGATGACGTCATAATGGTCGTCGTGGCGGTACAAATAAATCATCTCATCTATTTCTGGTCCGGAATATACAGTGCCGTTAAGATTTTCTCGCGACACTATGAAAATCCGATAGCCAAGCAAAGCTCATTGAAACCTTTTTACTTCTTCCAGCCCACCTCAGTATACACTTTTTATTTGGTTACAAAGCGCCTCTTTTACATTAGTTTGCATTTGACTGTGATTAAAACATTCCTCTTTTATTGAAAAAAATTGTACTTCTTGTAACCCTAACAAGCCATATTTTTTAAAATAGATGTTTGGTTTCGTTATAAAATACAGTCATTTAACAACCATAAATGGTTGGTAAATAGATGAGATCACGTTCTAACATTTTCACAACTTTTTAGAAAACGTTTCCATATTCATCGGATGTGTAACATCTTGTTAAATCCCTGTAAAGCAGACTTTCTTAATGTTTAATCATTTAGAAACTTACTGACGTATAATACAGGAAGTTGAATAGAAAGTAAGCACTGCATTATCACTAAATGCTCTCTGTAGCATCGTGCGTGCACATTATTTATCCAAGAAAAAAACACATACGGGGAGGGGATGGGGATTTGGATTGGGCAGGAGGTACGCGCTGAGTCCCATAAAATCAAGTTTTCAACACGCTAAACAAGGCAGTGTATTAACGGTACGGGGTGAGAGTGGGGAGATGAGCTGTTTGCGGAGACGAGCTAATGAATTAACGGAAACGTGGTGGAGGAGTGGGGTGGTTTCACGACTGCGGATTAACGGTGAAAGGGAGGGGGTTGACAGCTATCCGTTTTTGACGAGGATGGCCTATATATACGTAGCGTTAATTTCAACGCGCTGTGTTGACCAGAGCTTATTTGAGATGCGGTTCAATTTTACAGGCCTAATGTTAAATAAAAGACGTTCTCTTGTCCAGCGGACGCGGTCTGATTAGGGAAGCGCTGTGTTCGTTCTAAAAAAATATCGCACTTACCTTAAGATTCCGTTAACTTAATTGCTGCTAAAATTTCCACTGCATTTGACTCGTTGTGTTCAACTTATTTAATAGATTCTACTCACAACCTAGTACCATTGTGCATGAACACAATACGTCATAACACATATGGAAGTAGCGTAGCAAACAGGGTGAATAACTGTGGATTTCAGGGGAGGGGGGCGTAGCACCCAATATATGTGGGGTTGAAGTCCGTATGAATAAACTCACTCAAGAATTTGTCACGCACAAGACAGCCAAATATAGCAGTGGCTCAATGTGGAGGAGGTGGGGGAGTGGGACGGGGTGGTAGGCACCCGCTGCATGTAGGGGCTGAAGATGGATTAGCTGAATGAAATGAACTTTTCGCACGCCTGACACCGCTGGCTTCAACAGTGAAACAGCAGGATGATGGGGGGGGCGGGGGGGCGGGGTGGGGGGAGGGTGAGTGTTCATTGGCACATGCCACCACATGCTCATAATATTGATTCATATGTGAGTTCATGTGTTTGTTTTTAAACTTAAATTTACCCCCACTCAAATGTGCAGACCAAATACACTGCCTGGCAAAAGCCGGGGAATACCATATAATTATAATACACTGCAGACCACATGCCACCACATGCCCAACATATATCTTGATATGTGAAGCCCTGAGGTTGGGGTAGACTGAAGATGGCTGTGTTGTTATTTTTAAACACACATATTTTCTATTCAAACCCCTCCATTCATTTGGTATACTTCAACTCAAAAGCACTTTTCGATTGCTTTTATGATTAAGTACGAAAACCCACCATTGTTGCAGTTAAAGAGGTGTAATATCACAATAGTTTCCACTGTACTATGTAGGGACGGAGTCACGGGCATGTTATATACTACTATGATTGTTGCTGGCAATGTGGCAATTCTAGATTATTAATGTCCCGGTTTCTATATATCGTCGCTTTTCCGACGTCTATACAACATCGAGGGAACGATGTTGTTATCCCCTATGTAACGAGGGGATATAGGTTTCAGCTTGTCCGTCCGTCCGTCTGTCCGCTTTCGTTCGCCCTATATCTCCGAAAGCATGTCTTATAGCTTCTTTCTTTGGTATACGTTTAGAACATGTATTGAAGGTGTACAACGTCGTATTATTTTTGAAATCGGCCAAAAATTCTCAAAAATACGACTTGTCAAAAATGGCTATTTTTCAGGTAATGTGTTAGCACGGGGATAGTTCTTGTCCAGACGAGTTCTCCAAAACTATTCGATCCAGCGTTCAGATATTTTACGCAGTGAATATATAAATAAATAAATAAGTAAATGTATATATTTATATACATATATATATATATATTGTTCATGTGCAATGTTGCATTATTTTTGAAATCGTTCAAAAATTGTCAAAAATACAACTTGTAAAAATGTATATTTTTATGGAAAATTTGTTGGCACGGAGATAGATTCTGTTCAGACGAGACAGTAAAAATATATATATTGTAGATGTGCAACGTCGTAGTATATTTGGAATCTGCAAAAATTGTCAAAAATACGACTTCTCAAAATATTTTTTCAGACCAGTTCACGTTACACGTAAGCTAGGGCATACCTATCAGTTTGCAGACGACGTCCGTTAGTTAGTTGTTTAATTAGTAAACTTACGGTTCAAAATGCATTTCCTCCTATAGGTTAAATAGACATGCGCATTCGTCTGAAATGCGAACCGCGCATCGACGGAAGTTCCGTAAACATGCACTCTGGTCGGAAATGCGAACCGCTCACCAACGCAAGTTAAATAAATTTGCGCTTTGGTTTAAAATGCATACCGTGCATCGACACAAGTTAAATAATCATGCGCATTAGTCCGAAATGCGAACCGCTCATCAGTGGAAGTTAAATAAACATGCGCACTGGTGCGAAATGCGAACCGCGCTTCGACGAAATTTAAATAAACATGCGCACTGGTTCGAAATGCAAACCGCGCTTCGACGCAAATTAAATGAACATGCGCAGTGGTCCGAAATATGAACCGCGCATCAACACAAGCCAAACAAACATGCGCACAGGTCCGAACTTCCAACCGCGCATCACCGCAAGTTAAATAAACATACGCACTGGTCTTGAATGCGAACCACGCATCAACGCAAGTTAAGTAAACTTGCGCTCTGGCCCGAATGCAAACTGCGCGTCAAAGCAGGTTAAATAAATATGCGCACTGGTCCAAAATTAAAACCGCGCATTAACGCATGTTAAATAAACATGCGCAGTGGTCCGAAATAATAACCGCGCATCCACACAAGTTAAATAAACATGCGCACCAGTCCAAAATGCGAACCACGCATCAACGCAAGATAAATAAACATGCGCAATGGTCCGAAATACACGCTGGAATTGGTCTTATCGCTTTTCGTAAGCTGAGACTTTGTCTTTGGACAAACTTGTTTATGTAAACCTGTTTGCAGGGAGATAGATTTTGTCCAGACGCGTTTTCCGAAACTGTTTGATCCAGCGTTCTGAACTTTTTTTGCAGTGAAAATATATATATTGTAGATGTACAGTGTCGTATTTTTAAATCGACCAAAAATTGTTAGGCAGTGTTGAGATTTTACTGCCTAACATCCAGTGGCATTATGTGTTACACGGGGGGATCCTCCGTCACTGATGCTCTAATTTCGACTTCCATTTGCGCAACGTCGATTAGACGGCTTTCCAATGTAGGAAGTTAAACGTTTCGAATTCCATAAGCAACCTAAATCCGAGGTTGATCGGACGTCGGGTGCGCTGTCTGTCAGATGTTGTTCCATCGTCGCAATGTTTACTGAGATGGTGCACTCCAGAGGGTGTTTATCAGCGTATACCAGAAGGTTTCCGTAGCGTGCCTCTCTTTGCCTACGCCATGGAGTGTGTATCAGTCTATACTAGGAGGTTTGCGTATCGTGCCTCTCTTAATTTATATCAGATATTCTTTATCAGTGTCAAGATGCTTCCGTATCTTACCTCGCTTTATTTCTGCCAGGGTTTTTATCATAATACATCAAGAGGCTTCGTTCGTGGTTTTACATATACCAGAGTTTGTATCAGTGTATTTCAGGAGACTCACGTGGCCTGCCTCGCTTTATCTCGCTGTGGTGTTTTAACACTTTTTCATACTGTTACAGTGTATTTTATAACAATGTGGAAAAATGTGTGTCTGATGTTATACATTCCCTGATATAAACAGACAGGAGTCACAGCCAACCCTTCCCCAAAAACGTTTTTTTTTTTTTGCATTGTGATTTTGATGTGTTTTCAGGAGTTGATTCTGTTGTATTGTGATTTTGATGTGTTTTTAGGAGTTGATTATATTGTATTGTGATTTTGATGTGTTTTCAGGAGTTGATTATATTGTATTGTAATTTTGATGTATCTTCAGGGGTTGATTCACAAATCAAATTCACCATCAAGCCGTTGCCAGGAGACGATGCCTTCTGCCAATGGAAAGACGCCATGCGTGCCGTTGCTAGGCTCCCAATGGGGCTTCCGGCTGAATTCAGGAAAAAGGTATAATCGCTTTATAACGACATTCCGTTTTTAAGTTTTTATAAAAAGAAATACAAGAAAATTAGAGAGGGCAAATGACACAAGAGCGACGGCCAGGCCCACAGAACAAATGCGCTTCCCAAATACAGCGTACTTATATTATTGCCTTGCTTCCCAGGATAAAAATATGAAAAATACGAAATGCAAAATCTTGGCGTCGAACTAACGTCTGTTTCTAGTTGACCAGGTTCTCATCTGTCCAACTTCTTTGTTGCAACGTTGGAATGATGGACGCATACGATAATTCTGTGGATTCAGACGAATAACGTTATAAAGGCGTCGAGATCACAAAAAAGAACAAAATCTTTTTCTCGAATGTTGTTTTGTTCGAAAATTAACTTTCCGAGGTGGGTCTGATTGGTGATGAAAGTGTCGCTGTTTCAACGTCTATACAACGCCTAACTATTCAGCGTAACTGTCCATCATAATTAATCAAATCCCGTGGTTGACCCGGTGGCGGGCCCGACGCTTGTTCAACATTTACCCTTTATTATTTTCTGTGTATGACCCATGCTGTTTGTTTGAGATTAGTGCCATGAAAATGAAATAATGTTTCCTTCTAAAAATGATATTTCCAAATGGCAAAGTTATGTAAAATTTATAGCAGTTGTTATTAAAACTTCCCACACTGAGAGAGAAAAAGAACTTCAAGTTCTTCGAGGATGGATGGTTGACATTTCTATTTTTACGCTTACTGCTATGAGGTCTCTGTTGGAGGTTGTGACGTCACACCTCCACCCACGCCTTCTGTGAATTAATGATCCTTTGGCACGAGGTGGAGTTTCAGCACGGCGCAAAAACCCTCGTTTCCTCTGAATGCTCATCATGCGACACTGTGATATTTCAAAACCCAAGAACAAGGCTGGAAATTAGCGGTGGCCGGAGGCCCCCCTGGTTGGGCCCCCACATCTCAGGGTGACTAAAGTTTTTGGGGTCTGTCTGTCCGTCCGCCTGTCCGTCTGTCGACACCTTTTTTGTTAACACACTCAAGCCTACATTTTTCGACCGATTGTTAAGATATTCTATATATGGGCAGTACTGGAACGAACAAGGATCGGTATTGTAAATGAACCATGTCGGCCCAAGGACATTGACCCAGCTGAACTTCACAAATTTTCCCCATTCTTACCCATTTGTTAACACACTCAAGCCTACATTTCTGGATCGATTGTTGAAATCTTTTACATATAGGCAGTATTGGAACCAACAAAGGTCGGTATTGTAAATGAGCTCTATCGGCCCAAGGACATTGGCCCAACTGAACCTCAGAAATTTTCACAACCCTTATATACTGGAATGAGTTTGTTAACACTCAAGCCTACATTTCTGCATCGATCGATTGATAAGATATGTTAACTGTAAGTAGTATTGGAACCAACAAGGGTTGGTATTGTAAATGAGCCATGTCGGCCTAAGGACATTGGTCCAGCTGATCTTCACAAATTTTCCCAATCGCTACTCATTGGAATGAGTTTGATAACACACTCAAGCCTACATTTTCGACCGATCGTTAAAACATTTTATATATGGGTAGTACTTGAACGAACAAGGATCGGTATTGTAAATGAGCCATGTCGGCCCAAGGACATTGGCCCAGCTGAATTAACAAATTTTCCCAATCCTTACTCATTTGAATGAGTTTGTTAACACACTCAAGCCTACATTCCCCGATCGATTGTTGAAATCTTTTACATATAGGAAGTATTGGAACCAACAAAGGTCGGCATTGTAAATGAGCCATGTCGGCCCAAGGACATTAGCCCAGCTGAACTTCAGAAATTTTCACAACCCTTACATACTGGAATGAGTTTGTTAACACATTCATGCCTACATGAATTTAGTTAAACAAATCAAACATTTCTTAGAATGTTTTATCGCGAGATTTTTTTGTTCCTTTAAACTTTTAAAATCGTTGAATTGCACGCCTGCGGGAGACTTAGTCATTCTAAAATTTCCTGTCCATCGAGCGTTTTTTTTTGTGACGGGGGACATAATCAGTTTCACTGATGACATAATCAGTTTCACTGATGACTTGTTGACCCAGGTGTCAGTTACCGGAAACACACTGTACCAGAAAGGTGTGCATGAGCGCAGAATGCGGTGCATTTATTCCAGTTTCCATTATTTCTTCAGGTTTGGTTATCCCTGGCTGAGCATCATTTGGAAAGTATGCAGATAGATTGGGAGAAGACCAAGCGCTTCGCGTTCAACGAAAAAAGCAACCCAGATGACAACAAACTTGGTCTGCAAATAGTCAAGGTACTTTCTAAATCTTGGAAGATTCGATTGAAGAAATTAAAATAAGGTTCTGCCAAGCTCTATTTACATTCCTCTTGTAGATAACATTGGTCGAGACCATTTTATTTCTGATTCAACGACAAGAAAGGGTCAATTGTTGTGGGCCCTGTTATACTTTATTTGGTGCCCTCCCCCAACTGAAGATCCAGAAGAACGGGTGTGGGTGTGGGGGGGGGGGGGGTGCACAGCTGCATTTCCCAATGCAGGAAAATTAAGTGATGTATGACGAAATAGTATGTCAGACACCTCCGCCCCCCCCCCCGCCCTTACGGCCCCCTCAACCCTCCCCCGCCCCAAGATCTATACTTCACATCGCCTTCTCCCTCTCCCTCTGTCCCTGACCTCTCCCTTGTTTCTCTCTGTCTCTATCTCCGTCTGTCTCTCTTTGTTTCTCTCTCTCTCTCTCTCTCTTTCTCTCTCTCTCTCTGCCTCCCCTCTGTGGCACTAGTTGATAATAAACTCATGGCTAAGCTGAATTACAAGATCTGAGGTCGTACAAAGCACCTGATGAAATATCATATCTCTGCTGAGAGCAGGAAGCTTCAAAGTCGCCAGACATTTTAAATGTCACTGGGCTAATGACACGAGATGTAACGACTAGTCATCGGCAGGTTTTGTCTCTGCCGCCATTGATTGACAAAGGAAGAAGATGGCTTTGTTACATTAATAACCCGCGCTTTGTACCAAACGATGGTGTACTGTGTCGGCAAAAAAAAAAAAAAAAAAAAAAAAAAAAAAAAAAAAAAAAAAACGGTGGTGCGTGGGAGGAAGGAAAGCGAATCGCTTCTGTACTTTCATAATCAACGGCTGGAATGCCCTCTGTCTCAGAATACTTGGATTGAATGGAGTAGTCTGAGATGCATCATCGCGATTGTTTTTCTTTTGTGAAAAAGAAGGAAAAGGAAGAAAACAAAAACTAATGAAGTTTCATGCTGCGTTATTGTTAGAAGAAAAAAAGTTTGCCGGTTGGTTGAAAAGTCAAGAATTGCCTGCGGAGTTCTTTCCTTGGAAAAGAACATGCTGATTTGCTCTGAAGCAAACTTTGTCCAAAAACAATTATTTAGCGCAAAAAGCAGTTCGACCTGTTGTCCGAAGAAAAACCCTTGGTCCACTCTAAAATGACAATCTTGTCTTATCTCCATGGCAACACACCAATAATGTATGCTCGCAGAATAAATCCCTTATCATATATTTTACTAAAATGACTGACATTTTTTCAAGGTTAAATATTTTGCAATTAGCAAGTCACTGGTAAAATGCCCTGGTTAAAGCCATAACACTATTTACATGTCAATAAAACAGATCAAACATTGAATAAAAAAATTCGAATTAAAATTAATAACAGAAGAAGCCTTTTGTTTTTGTTTGCATTGCCTGTAGGACTTTTTTGTTGTTGATTGTTTATTTTTCTGACAAATAAATGACTAACATTTTACAAGAGCATAATATACGGAACCTTTCACAATAACGTCACGACATTTATTCAATTCGCATTCATTCCCTGTAGGACTTGCACAGAACGGGATGCAGTGGGTTTAGCGGCGAGGAGAATGAGGAAGAGAGGGCGCTGCTGAAGCGAGTCCTCCTGGCCTACGCACGCTGGAACAAGGTCGTCGGCTACTGTCAGGGCTTTAATGTCCTCGCCGCGCTCATCCTTGACGTCATGGAGAGAAAGGAGGACGACGCCCTCAAGGTCATTTCTTTTGATATTTATACTGAGTTTTTTAGGTACATTATTTGGGGGTGGGGGGGGAGGGGGTTTCCTTATATCATGCGTACAGTATTGTCCGAAGTAGCTTCTTCCAAATACATCTTAAGTGTCCGCAGTTTAGTCGGGCGAAATATGGGTAATAGGGACTTCTTGATCGACCACCGCACCGCACCGCCAACCCCTTCCCTACATCCGTACGCCAATATGTGACATCACTGATTCACTATAACATCCTCAGGCCGCACCGCGCATGCGCTTTATGGATGGATACTCAGTAACTCTGGACACGGGTAAAGCTTGTAAGCTGGGTAACTTTGAATTGGGACTGAGGACTCTTTATCCAAAAACGTTGATAAGACATTGATCCATTGCAACCTCGAATAAACGTTGGATCGACCTTAAGATGTTTCCTTGGGTTGTTCCAATTATTGATTTCTCAATGAGTAGGTTATTTGTGGCATCTAAAGCTATTTAAATCTAGAAATCAGGAGTCCTCTTAGGGTGCTATAAATAATATAAGGAGTGTAGTCGTGTGACGTAAGATTCCACTTTGTGCTGCATAAAACATGAGCACCAGCTTACAGAGCCAAACAGTTTCGAAAGGGCTACTCGATGGCATCCTCTTTGCGTTTAATTAGCATAATGCAGTGTGATAGAGGCTGCTACTATCCCTCCCATCCTGGGTGACGTCACGCAGGTGATCGGACGTCAGACGTCCATGCTCCGCTGCTGCCGCGGGTTTGGCCTGATTACATGTGGTTTAAGATCTGCGGATTTACACCTAAACATGGTTGTGCGAAACGGAATACATTATGCCTAATATTTTTTTGAAAGTTAATCTGAAAACTATTTCTTTTCATGCTTAACACTCCCGCGGCTACTGATTTACCAAAAGGAACAGCAATTTATTTCAGATCGATGAGTTTATTAGCACCCTCCCAACTTCCTCTGACCTTTGCTTTCACATATCTACCCCCGCCCTCCCCCCCCCCCCCCGCCCCCTCATAATTGCTTAAGGAGCGAATAAAACAAGCACGTCTCATTTACCGGTATCCTAGGATATCTTGGCCCCCGTATATCTTGGCCTCCCGGACAAGACATGCTAGGAGTGGGGGCGGAGATGTCGGGATGGGGGGGGGGGGAGATATCCTGTTGCACCGGCGACATACTAAGAACGAGTTTCATATATCTGGATCACCCCCACCACCCTCTTTCGAGACAGTTGGGATTAAGATCCCAAATGACAAAAGGCTGTTTTCCATTCTTGGGTCATTCTTCAAGCAAGATAAAATCAAATTTAAAAAGAAAAATGCACAAAAATTACCTTGATGTATTATTCAAACCCCTATAAAAATTTTTGATGTCTTTATGCTTCAGCCGTTTTATGTTTAATAAACATGCTATTAACGATTTTTGTGTGAAAACGATGATGTATTAAAAAGTATTGTAATGCATCATGAATATAAAAGTAGGTTAAGCGCAAAATCATTTTGGAAGGATCGATTGACGGTTTTAACAGTTGGTCCTAATCGCTGTAAACACTTTTTCTTTTGCAACTGGTCTGTTATTGTGTTGTTTTTGATCAATTAGTACTAAAGACCTCGTTTGATAAAAAGAGTTGAGGAAATAGAGGAGACGTTTTCAGGAATCGAGCAAACACAAATATATTTGTCCAGCGATGGGTAGGAAAGTGAAGATTACTGCAATAGCCACTGTGAGAGTAAGAAATTCTATCGCCTTTGACGTCATTCGCATTCCCGGGACAGAGGATTTCTGCGATGCATTACAATTATTTTAAAAAAATAAAGCTTATTCACGCCTCTTTTCCATAAACAGTTTGTCGACAACTTATTAAAGTAATAAGTGAGTGTTCGGTTTCACACCCATGTGTTTATTCAAACTGTTAATAGCTGAGGAGTCGAAGTAACCCTATTGTACAAACTGCAATCGATTCCTAGAGCAAATGTAGTGTCAAATTGCAGAAACAAAGCCAATTTGTAACCCGATATTGCCACATATGGCAATAAGAACCCTGAGATTACCAGGCTGAAAAAGAAGTCTCCCCAATACACCTCTGTTTTTTAAATGAGAACTTTTAAAACTTGGCCAAAAAATATTTTTAAGATGACTTTCTCATTTCGAGTAGAATTTTAGAAACTTTTCAGTTTGATTTTGATTTGCTTTATATTTTCAGACAAAAAAATGTTTGTTTTTTTTTAATTTCGAAATCTTTCCAAGAAACATGTTTGCCGGTTCGAAACCTTTTTAGAAAAAAACACAACTTTGCTATTTATCCTATGAAACGGCGTCGCCCATGCCACCCCCCACTACCCCTGACACTCACCAAAAAAATTGTGCGTAACTGAAGCTGATAATTTGTATGAACATTCATTGTATTCAAAATAACCAGGTAAGATTTTGCAATCCGTGCGTCGTTGCTGTAAAACCAACACGTGCATTTCACTGTGCTCAGCTCCTTTGGCGTATATGTTGGGCACAATTTTTAAATCTGCACAATTTATAAATTTTGCTGCACAGTTTTTAAATTTATAAACGGGCCAACCATTTAAAAATGGGTTGCCCATTTATAAATGGGCGACCCATTTTTAAATGGTCGGCCCGTTTTTAAATCCAAATTGCGGACAATTTTTAAATTGTCCTGCACAATTTTTAAATATTTTCAATTTTTTAGCTTTTGTTCTTTGGGTTTTTTTGTTTTACATTTTGTCAACATTTTACAAAAATGGCAAGGTACAAAGTGGCAAAGGTACAAAATGTCCCAAGACCCTGTATTGTCGGTATTGGTATTGTCAATGGGTTAGGTTCGCCCAAGGAAAATGAGCGATATGCACTTTGAAATTTATCAAATTCTGGAAATTATTCAGCATCGGAAAGAGTTTGTTAACACGATATCTCAAGAAAAACTGCAAGGATTTTAATGAAACTTGGTGTGTATCTTCTGTGAGCGCTAACAAGGATCGGTATTGTCAATGGATTAGGTTGGTCCAAGGAAAATGAGCCACATGCACTTTGAAATTTATCAAATCCTGGAAATTATTCAGCATCAGAATGAGTTTATTAACACGATATCTCGAAAACAACTGCAAGGATTTTAAGGAAACTTGGTATGTAGCTTCTATGGGAACAAACACAGATCGGTATTGTAAATGGGCCACGTTCGTCCAAGGAAAATGTACCAACTGGACTTGGAAAATTTCAGCTCTTGATTGACTATTGATGGCCGTGTTTAACTGATGGGGGGGGGGGGGGGCTGTGGGGAATATGTGGGCTACGCACACTGCTCTAGTTTTACAATGAATTATGGTTATGTTTGGAGAAATAATATTTTATTTCAGTAATTAAAAAAAAAAGAATTTTTTTTTGTGGGGGAGAGGGTTATGGGTTTAAGTCGGAGAGACATTTATTTTTGTTTGCAAAAATCAGAAAGTAAGTAGATATGGTTGAAAGTGTATAATATAAGCCTGTAATGTTATGTTTTGTGTGCACTGGCCGCTCTAGTTTTTCACATTGGTCAAAAATTGCCTAAATGGCGACTTGTTGTATCCGGTTGGGGTCTGCGCCTTCGACGATGGCTTGTTATGAATGGATCAATGCCAGTTGTAATTGCAATTGCATAATTAACAGTTACAGCATAAAACTTACATTTAGGCTAATCAATCAAAAGCCGGAGAAAATCTTTGAAAAGCAATTACAGCACAGAACAATAGAAGAGTACATAAAATTAGAACAATAAAAAATCAAAAACTTGTGAACCACAGCACAAAAACAAAATCACGAAAAAAGTTGCAATTACAAAGTACTCTAATGAATCGAATGCAGTTTTGTAAAATGCAATTGCAACAATAGATGAATATACTTGTGAACCGAGATAAAAGACATAAAAGCAGTAAAATGTTGACAAAATATATAACAAAAAACGCAAAGAACAAAAGCTAAAAAAATTGAAAATATTTAAAAATTGTGCAGGACAATTTAAAAATTGTCCGCAATTTGGATTCAAAAACGGGCCGACCATTTAAAAATGGGTCGCCCATTTATAAATGGGCAACCCATTTTTAAATGGTTGGCCCGTTTATAAATTTAAAATCTGTGCAGCACAATTTATAAATTGTGCAGATTTAAAAATTGTGCCCAACATATACAGATAAAGCACACAAAAAACATCAAATGCAGAAGAGGATTAGAGAACATAATTATTCTTCTCGAAGAAAAGAGTGAAACAACCAGAAACAATTAATGCATTCACGTGACAGCGAGTAATTGAGTAACCCTCTGCGCTGACCTTGACCTTGTGATCATCTGCGTCACTAGGTTTGCGTCAGTCTTCCAGAAGACGAATGAGCGAAAAAAGTACCAGTTCTGTGGTTAAAAGCTGTTGCCAACATGGTTCATTTTCAAGACCACGTTTTCGAAAGGCAGCATTGTTTGCGCAGGGTCGGAATGGAGGTGGGGGGGGGGGGGGGGGTGGTGAGCTGGCGGATAGGAAACATAGTTTTTCTGAGTAAATACAGATTGAATTTTTAAGGCGGGTTGAGATACTCGTAAGCATGCCTATAAATAAAAGTGTGCTAAGGTTCGTCAGGGGCAGGTTCGTCGGTTGATCAAACGCAGGGGGTTAGAATTTAGCCTCAGGCGTATAGACTTTGCATAATATTTCCTCTGGAATGCTCAGCAAACACAGTGCGTCAGCCATCCCGCTATCTGGGAGTGACAATCCCTTTCTGAAAACCCTGGATTATTTCTTTTTGCAATGCTCCCTCCCACCCCCAGTCTTTCGAAAAAAAAAAAATAACGAAAATACATGATTCCATTTCAGGTGATGATTTACCTCATCGACCATGTCTTGCCTAGCAGCTACTTCGCCAACAACCTCCGTGCGCTGTCCGTAGACATGGCCGTGTTCAGAGAGTTACTCAAATTACAGCTACCTCAGCTGGCCAAGCACCTGGACCATTTGCAAGCGGCTGCCAGGGACGACAGCACCGGTAGGTCACGTGAACAATCTCGACGAATTGCAATTCAGAAAGATGCTCTAGTTGTTATTTTTACTTTTTTTGTATTGTTTATATCATTATGTTCTTGCTTTACTTGTCTGCACTGAAGAATCATATATTCATTTCATTTTAGCACTTGTTTTACAGCTGCTAGTGATAAATGGAGGCAACTATGAATTCGTATTTGAGTGAAGCGCCTGGGGGTCTTAGAAATATTGAACTAATTAATGTGAAATGGCAGTGGTCAATAACCAAACAAAGAGAGCGTGCGTGGTTGATTAGTAAATGTCTCTAGCACCTTTTCCCCAAGTGTAAGTAATTATTTATCATCAATGGTAGTGATATCCAACCCGGTGTGTTCTTTGCCATATTAACACAATCTACTTTCCATTGTGGTAAACTTGACAAAATTTTTTTATTTCTTTTTTTTTTCAAAACCATTTCTAGACAATGTCTTGACAGCGAAATTTTGTGCATGGAGATGCAAACAAGCAATTTGCCACCCCTGGATTTCATTTTCAGAGCCGTCTTTTTTTCTCTTTTTTTCTTTTTTTTCTTTTTTGTTGTCGTTTTTTCCAATATATCAATTGTTGTCATATCGCGTTTGTTAACAAGCATAGGTGAGTGGAAAATGTTAGCTTAAGAAATTATCCTCCACTTATATCCAGGTTTCAAACATTAACACTTTGTTTCCCATCTCTTGGCTGGACGCTAAAACTAAAATATAAAAAGGGACCGCCTGTTTGCTTTTGCTGCGCGCTATTGGACTATCTATTTTGATCCGTGGGTTTAATTTTGCAGGGGCAAACTACGAACCTCCCCTGACGAACGTGTTCACCATGCAGTGGTTTCTCACGCTCTTCGCCACCTGCCTCCCGAAGCAGACGGCGCTCCGGATCTGGGACTCGGTGCTTCTCGAGGGATCCGAGATTATGTTGAGAACAGCGCTCGCCATCTGGAGCAAGCTCGAGAGGTGTGACATTAATTAGAAAACGTAAACATAGTGTGGGGGGGGGGGGGGGAGGGGATATTCACAACCAGATGCGTAATTAGTGGCTTATTTCGTAATGGGTTTGCCAATTTTGTGTCTGATTTAGAATGTTCTAGGGTTAGTTATAACACCCTAAAATTGATTCTTTTACCATTTGTCATAAAATAATTGAATATATTGTGCAATAAATATAAATTTGTGCACGATTAATTTATTATCAGGTAGAAGATCGGGAAGTAGCATGTTGGCGAATTGCATGCACAGTTATAAAATCCCCCAGCCTAGTAGACGTAAAAATGAAATAATAATAATAATAATAATAATAATAATAATAATAATAATAATAATAATAATAATAATAATAATAATAATAATAATTTTTCACACTGACGCGTGTTATTTTTTGTGTCGCAGCCGCATCATGGGGGTGGAGGACGCGGATGAATTTTACACCACCATGGGTGTGCTCACGCAGGAGATGCTGGAGAGTAGCATTCTCAAAGCCGACTCCCTGATCAAGGTAAGACGCGCTCGTGTAGGATCCTGACGTCATGCGCGCTCATGTAAATACCTCAAGCGTCAATCTAATGCCCACTCATAACTCGAGCGTCCAGGTGTGCCGCGCTGATGCAGAACTCCAAAAGACTCGCTCGCTTGTTGCCCTGGGGGGGGGGGGGAACTACCAGAAGACTCGAGGTTGTTTGAGAACACCTGCATCGACTCCAGACGTGTGGTTTTAAAAATAATCAACAGACTTGTTAAATATTTCAATTCAGTTTGTTTTCATGAACATATTTGTTTGTTTTT
This sequence comes from Protula sp. h YS-2021, assembly GCA_949752745.1. Classification (NCBI taxonomy): domain Eukaryota; kingdom Metazoa; phylum Annelida; class Polychaeta; order Sabellida; family Serpulidae; genus Protula; species Protula sp. h YS-2021. Next base: position 26,111,063 of record OX457027.1, on the reverse strand, counting down.
TTTATATTATTATTATTATTATTATTATTATTATTATTATTATTATTATTATTATTATTATTATTATCATTATTATTATTATTATTATTATTATTTTGGTATTTAAAGATATAAAACAGGGCAAAAATTTATACATACGAGTAGGTAGGAAATAAGGGTTCTGGGTCACTTTGTGACGTCATACTGTCTGGAAGTGACGTCATCATGTCTGGACCGGAAGTGCTGTCTAGACCGGAAGTGCTGTCTAGACCGGAAGTGCTGTCTAGACCGGAAGTGCTGTCTAGACCGGAAGTGACGTCTGGACCGGAAGTGACGTCATCATGTCTGGAAGTGACGTCATAGCGTCTGGACCGGAAGTGACGTCATACTGTCTGGACCGGAAGTGCTGTCTGGACCGGAAGTGACGTCATCATGTCTGGACGGGAAGTCATGATAAGCGTTAGGATAGGCGCGACCCTCTGTGACGTCATCATGACGTCATACTGAGATGATGCTGTCTGGAGCGAAAGTGGTTTGGCCGAGTCAATCAACATGAAGCCAATGAACTCCTGCTGTCAATCATCATGACGTCACTAGTCACGTGACCTGTCAATCATCGGTCATGTGACCCTAACCCTAGCGAGACTTCCAGACCACTTTTTGACGTCATACTGACGTCCCTTCTACCATCTGTCTATCATACCTTCATAATACACATTCATAATACACTCTATGGTTTAGGGGTAGGCTGCCCATACCCGGGGCTCGAACCACCAACCTTCTGAGCATGGGTCCGACCAGGAGTCCCACGCTCTAACAACTGAGCTATTCCGGACTGAACAAGAATGTATTGTGAAAACATGCCATGTAAGGCTATAATGCACGATAAATTTCAGACTGCACTCGTTCAGAGCGTGGGGGAAACCGATCGATAAAATTTCAGAGTGCACTCGTTCAGAGCGTGGGGAAAAAACCGATCGATAAAAATTTTTTAGAGTACACTCGTTCAGAGCGTGGGGAAAACGATGGTTCTGCCAAACTTGATGACGTCATACTGTCTGGAAGTGACGTCATACTGTCTGGAAGTGATGCCGGTTCTGCCACACTTGATGACGTCATACTGTCAATCATTGTGACATGAGGTGTCATAATGACGTCATAGTTACACCTTAGTAACGCCTTAGTTACGCCTTAGTTACCTTACTTACGCCTTAGTTACGCCTTAATTACCTTAGTTACGCCTTAGTTACCTTAGTTACTCCTTAGTTACGCCTTAGTTACGCCTTTATTTCCTTAGTTACGCCTTAGTTACGCTTGATTTCCTTAGTTACGCCTTAGTTACGCCTTGGTTACAGTAGTTACACCTTAGTTACGCCTTAGTTACCTTAGTTACTCCTTAGTTACGCCTTAGTTACGCCTTAGTTACCTTAGTTACGCCTTAGTTACGCCTTAGTTACGCCTTTATTTCCTTAGTTACGCCTTAGTTACGCTTGATTTCCTTAGTTACGCCTTAGTTACGCCTTGGTTACAGTAGTTACACCTTAGTTACGCCTTAGTTACCTTAGTTACTCCTTAGTTACGCCTTAGTTACCTTAGTTACGCCTTAGTTACGCCTTAGTTACCTTAGTTACGCCTTAGTTACGCCTTAGTTACGCCTAAATTACCTTAGTTACGCCTTAGTTACCTTAGTTACTCCTTAGTTACACCTTAGTTACGCCTTAGTTACCTAAGTTACTCCTTAGTTACGCCTTAGTTACCTTAGTTACGCCTTAGTTACGCCTTAGTTAACTTAGTTACGCCTTAGTTACGCCTTAGTTACGCCTAAATTACCTTAGTTACGCCTTAGTTACCTTAGTTACTCCTTAGTTACGCCTTAGTTACGCCTTTATTTCCTTAGTTACGCCTTAGTTACGCCTTGATTTCCTTAGTTACGCCTTAGTTACGCCTTGGTTACAGTAGTTACACCTTAGTTACGCCTTAGTTACCTAAGTTACTCCTTAGTTACGCCTTAGTTACGCCTTAGTTACCTTAGTTACGCCTCAGTTACCTTAGTTACGCCTTAGTTACGCCTTGGTTACACCTTAGTTACGCCTTAGTTACCTTAGTTACTCCTTAGTTACGCCTTAGTTTCGCCTTAATTACCTTAGTTACGCCTTAGTTACGCCTTAGTTACCTTAGTTACGCCTTAGTTACGCCTTAGTTGCGCCTTAGTTACATCTTGTTTGCGCCTTAGTTACCTTAGCTACGCAAAAACGAGATAACTTTTGTTGTAGTTGAGCGATTTGCATGAAAATTTTACCGTTTGATTCAGTTTTATATCTAGTTTTAACATTAAGTGATCACAGGCTATTTACGCCGGTGGTTGTATGCATCATGGATTCACCTTAAACGTTTTTAAACTTAAAAGTAAGATAACTTTCGTTATGGTTGACCGATTTGAATGAAAATTTCACCGTTGGATTCAGTTTGATGTCTTAGTTTTACAGTAGTTTATGCATAGGTAGGTTGTTGGAATGGCGCGCGCCCACCATTTAAACATGTGTTTGAATAAGTTTTACGTCAAACTATTGTTCAACAAGTTGTTTAGCAATTGTACAACAATTGTTCAACAAGCTGTTGTTGAACATGTTCAACATGTTGTTGAACATGTTCAACATGTTCAACATGTTCAACATGTTCAACAAGTTGAACATGTTCAACATGTTCAACAATATGTTCAACATGTTCAACATGTTCAACATGTTCAACAACATGTTCAACAAGTTGAACATGTTCAACATGTTCAACATGTTGTTGCACAAGTTGAACATGTTCAACATGTTCAACTTGTTCAACAACATGCTGTTTAACAAATTGTTCAACAAGTTGTAGTTCAAGCAAAGAAAAAACAAGACATATGTTGAATAGGTTTATTAATACATTTAAATACACTTAAATACACTTAAATACATTTAACTACACTTAAATACACTTAAATACACTTAAATACACTTAAATACATACAGCTTAAATCTTTAACAATATTACAATATTTGTTGATCTACAAAGTCTTTATTATAAAGTTTAGTCAAATAAGTCTATTTTTCTTCATCTGCTTCACTCTGTTCACTGGCATCCATATCACTTTTTTCGTCGCTGCTTTCATCTTCCTCCTCCTCATCTAGAAGCTCTTCAAAGAATGCATCGTTTCTTCTTATAGCCGCCTTTAGTGCCTTTGAATACTCGTAATGTTTTTCATCAACAAAGTAATTGAAGTCTTCTAAAATGGTTTCATAATGTTCGTTTTGTTGTAGACGTTGGGCATATTTGAATAGTCTCATAAACAGTTGTTTAAGTCGACGCTTATAAATGGGTCGAAAGTCATCACTTGCTATGTCACGCGCATCTTCAAGCCCTTGTTCTTCATATTCTGAAACCTTTTCTTGAAATTTGGTATCATATTCATCGTAGACTTCTTGAACCATATCATACCAAACAGAGTCTGTTTCTGACTCACTTTCAGAGTCTGTTTCTGACTCACTTTCAGAGCTGCCGTCATTATCACCCTCAACACAATGTTCCATATGTTTGAACAAAGCTTCTTGACTGTTGTATAATGCACCACATTCTGTACAAGCATGTGCATTCTTTTCAGTCATGTTGACGCTTTGACTTTCCATAGAAGACTCATCTAAAGTTTCAGTGATAGGTGGTTTTACAGGGTTTTCCACATCTATCTCCAATTCTTCTTCTTCTGAAGTGTGAGCATTCTTTAAGTGCCTTTTAAGACTTTGTGGCCAATTGTAAGATTTCAAACAAATGTTGCATTTATACATCCTTTCGGTTCAACATGCACTTTTCAAATGATGAAAAAGCCTTTAAACATAGCCTTATATACAACTTGTTGAACAACATGTTGAACATGTTCAACATGTTGTTGAACATGTTGTTGAACATGTTGTTGAACATGTTGTCTACGCCTAGGGGAGTTTAACGTCATGACGTCATTATGACGTCATCATTATGACGTCATTATGACGTCATCATTATGACGTCATAATGACGTCATTGGAACAGGCGCGTGCTTAATCAAAAACTGTTTCAGCAGAATTTATTGCTGTTTGATATGAATGAAATGCATGTCTCACTCTTCCTTTTATGCTACTTAGATGTAATCAAAATATGGTGTGCAACTCGTCAAAAATGTCAAACTTGTTAAAATTGCTGAGTCAGCAATTTTAGCAATTTTAACAAGTTTGGCATTTTTGACGAGTTGCACACCATATTTTGATTACATCTAAGTAGCATAAAAGGAAGAGTGAGACATGCATTTCATTCATATCAAACAGCAATAAATTCTGCTGAAACAGTTTTTGATTAAGCACGCGCCTGTTCCAATGACGTCAGTATGACGTCATAATGATGACGTCATAATGACGTCATAATGATGACGTCATAATGACGTCATGACGTTAAACTCCCCTAGGCGTAGACAACATGTTCAACAACATGTTCAACAACATGTTCAACAACATGTTGAACATGTTCAACATGTTGTTCAACAAGTTGTATATAAGGCTATGTTTAAAGGCTTTTTCATCATTTGAAAAGTGCATGTTGAACCGAAAGGATGTATAAATGCAACATTTGTTTGAAATCTTACAATTGGCCACAAAGTCTTAAAAGGCACTTAAAGAATGCTCACACTTCAGAAGAAGAAGAATTGGAGATAGATGTGGAAAACCCTGTAAAACCACCTATCACTGAAACTTTAGATGAGTCTTCTATGGAAAGTCAAAGCGTCAACATGACTGAAAAGAATGCACATGCTTGTACAGAATGTGGTGCATTATACAACAGTCAAGAAGCTTTGTTCAAACATATGGAACATTGTGTTGAGGGTGATAATGACGGCAGCTCTGAAAGTGAGTCAGAAACAGACTCTGAAAGTGAGTCAGAAACAGACTCTGTTTGGTATGATATGGTTCAAGAAGTCTACGATGAATATGATACCAAATTTCAAGAAAAGGTTTCAGAATATGAAGAACAAGGGCTTGAAGATGCGCGTGACATAGCAAGTGATGACTTTCGACCCATTTATAAGCGTCGACTTAAACAACTGTTTATGAGACTATTCAAATATGCCCAACGTCTACAACAAAACGAACATTATGAAACCATTTTAGAAGACTTCAATTACTTTGTTGATGAAAAACATTACGAGTATTCAAAGGCACTAAAGGCGGCTATAAGAAGAAACGATGCATTCTTTGAAGAGCTTCTAGATGAGGAGGAGGAAGATGAAAGCAGCGACGAAAAAAGTGATATGGATGCCAGTGAACAGAGTGAAGCAGATGAAGAAAAATAGACTTATTTGACTAAACTTTATAATAAAGACTTTGTAGATCAACAAATATTGTAATATTGTTAAAGATTTAAGCTGTATGTATTTAAGTGTATTTAAGTGTATTTAAGTGTATTTAAGTGTAGTTAAATGTATTTAAGTGTATTTAAGTGTATTTAAATGTATTAATAAACCTATTCAACATATGTCTTGTTTTTTCTTTGCTTGAACTACAACTTGTTGAACAATTTGTTAAACAGCATGTTGTTGAACAAGTTGAACATGTTGAACATGTTCAACTTGTGCAACAACATGTTGAACATGTTGAACATGTTCAACTTGTTGAACATGTTGTTGAACATGTTGAACATGTTGAACATGTTGAACATATTGTTGAACATGTTGAACATGTTCAACTTGTTGAACATGTTGAACATGTTGAACATGTTGAACATGTTCAACAACATGTTGAACATGTTCAACAACAGCTTGTTGAACAATTGTTGTACAATTGCTAAACAACTTGTTGAACAATAGTTTGACGTAAAACTTATTCAAACACATGTTTAAATGGTGGGCGCGCGCCATTCCAACAACCTACCTATGCATAAACTACTGTAAAACTAAGACATCAAACTGAATCCAACGGTGAAATTTTCATTCAAATCGGTCAACCATAACGAAAGTTATCTTACTTTTAAGTTTAAAAACGTTTAAGGTGAATCCATGATGCATACAACCACCGGCGTAAATAGCCTGTGATCACTTAATGTTAAAACTAGATATAAAACTGAATCAAACGGTAAAATTTTCATGCAAATCGCTCAACTACAACAAAAGTTATCTCGTTTTTGCGTAGCTAAGGTAACTAAGGCGCAAACAAGATGTAACTAAGGCGCAACTAAGGCGTAACTAAGGCGTAACTAAGGTAACTAAGGCGTAACTAAGGCGTAACTAAGGTAATTAAGGCGAAACTAAGGCGTAACTAAGGAGTAACTAAGGTAACTAAGGCGTAACTAAGGTGTAACCAAGGCGTAACTAAGGCGTAACTAAGGTAACTGAGGCGTAACTAAGGTAACTAAGGCGTAACTAAGGCGTAACTAAGGAGTAACTTAGGTAACTAAGGCGTAACTAAGGTGTAACTACTGTAACCAAGGCGTAACTAAGGCGTAACTAAGGAAATCAAGGCGTAACTAAGGCGTAACTAAGGAAATA